>OU343225.1:257786205-257861205 GCA_910596185.1 Chrysanthemum makinoi
GGAAGGGTAAGATATGACATTTGGCATTTTTATTAGGATGTGAATATTTATGTTGTTTGATGATTTGGGTGGTCTAGGACAATGAATAAATAAGAAAGCCATTAGAGAAATGAAGAGAGTTGAGAGGAGGTTCCTTGAAAGAGAGTTGCTTTACAAAATGAAAGGTTAGATTCAAAGAAGCCACACCCCTTCCATGGATTGAAGGGGTATTTATATACAAACAATCGTCCTCTATCGTTTGTGGATCAGGGCATCTGATGGGTAAAGACCCCCAGTCCTCCACGGTATTACATAACAAACTACTTAATAAAATAACATGACTACGACTACGAGCTTTCTAACGAATACATATACTTGATGTGACCGACTCTTTAACACTGATTTTCTAATTTCTAACAATCTCCCCCTAAGGGAGGTCACCTCAATTTATAATGAATACAAGCAGATATTACATTAGATTGTTCTAGGATTCTTAATTAAGTTCTTTGCTCAGTAGCTCGTAGTCTTTGATTCTTCATGTTTTGCATGTTTGGATACTTTCAAGTGGAGGTCTTTAACTGATCCACATGATGATGAGTTATGAGCCAGCATTGAGATTATCAGCAAACAAAAATCTCTGAATCTACCTTTGTGGTGTTGGTATTATGTGATGTTATGACATTTAGACCAACATGCTCGTTCTGGATAATGATTTATTCTCATTAGAGTAGCGGAAGCTTTCGTTGATTCATGATATTGGCGGTATTAGCGAGCATGGAGTGAAAATATCGAGTCATTGATGCTTATCATGATTTCTTTAGAGATGAATGTGTAGTGTGAGCATGCGGCTATGGATTGACCGCTTACGTCGGTACCGCAAAACATCGAGTGTACTGCATAAACGGTTAGCAATAAAGCGCATAGAGTGTCTTTGATCACTTTCATTGAATTGGTACGGCCCACGGTTCCCCGTTGATCGGTACAAATGCACTGTGATCGGTATAATTCGAAGAATTTCCTTGTGCGAGGGTTTTACTTGTTTAGCTGGTCTCAATAGGAGCGTCTCAAAGAAGACAAACGAATTGAGTGAACGGCGAAATAAGATTCGATGATTGATAAAGAGATTTGAAAAACAATCGTATGCTTGCTCAATAAATTGTTTTTGCAAACAACGAAGGTTTTAATGAAAATCAATTATCAATCATAAACACCTTTTATTTTGAAATAAATTACCGCGGTCGATGTGCAAAGAAAAGAGTTTTTGGAGCTGCTTATTAGGTTTTCAAAGGTATCCCGTCAATCCATAACACGAACGGGATTGATTCAAAAGATTGAGTCGCCCATTGTTTTTACGATTGATGTTGTCCGCGTGGTTGATCTGTGAATAGATCTTCATACGCTACTCAGTTGATCTCATCTTCAATTAATCTATTCTATGCGGAGACTAGGGAGAGGTCTCCTTCTTCAATATCAACAATCTCTAAGAAATTCGATGGATATAGTCGGTTCCCGTGAGAATGAAACAAGCCCTTTTAAGAGGAACTTGAGTAGTTTGGAAAGTTGAAGTGAGGTCGTCCTTTGGGTCCATGGCTTGTCTTCAATACGATGTTACCTTAACCACCATGAGTATATGAATTGAACCGGTTTTACGCCCTAAGGTTGAATTATTGGAGTATTTCTTTTCACCCCTTTTCACATTCATTCTTTTTCATTCTTCAACCCCTTGATTAACTACCGAGACTTCATAACTAGAACCTTGTTGGGTTTATTCGATGTAGCTCGATCTCGATCACACTCTTCCCATATCTCATTTTTCTCCTTTTTTCATCATACCTAAGGACTTCTACACTATCTAGTGGATTGTCCCTGGGTAGATCCCTCCAGATCTGGCGGATGATGGGACCTAAACCTAACCTTATCATCCTTTTATCACCATGCATAAAGTAGAGTTGGTTGGTCTTTTGATAGAGTTCTTCCGCCTTGAAACCAATAGAAAACCATTTGAAAATCAATCAAGATACTTGTGATATAGAATCAAAGCATTTTGTATCTGCTTGTTTTGATACTTTAGAAATGCTCCCCCTCAACATATGCATAAAAATTCAAAAAATTTTTAGCACATGGAGGCAAGAGACCTTTGAAGTCGTTAGATTAAGAATGAAAGGTCCAATCTTTTGATTAACATTTTCTAAAATGATCACCATCACTTCCCAATCAATTTGAGTAGATAAAACATTTTGAGGAAGGATGAGGTTTTCAAAAGTTTGCTCCCCTCAATATGTGCCTCGAAGTTTGAAAGAGTTTTGCACATATAGGGGAACACTGCATAGAGACAATTCATCACGTTTCAATAATTTAAGGTTTAGTAGATACTCCCCTCAACATGTGCATGGAAAATTTGAAATCGTTTGTCACATGCGAGGAGGAAAACTTGCTAAACACTTATGAAACCATTTATCGAATTATCGGTTTAATCAATTTAAATCACAAATTCTTCCCAGATCACAATTATTAAATCATTTGAGATTTGTGATCTCTGTAAATTTAAATTGATTTTGAAAGCTTTTAAGGAGAATTGTGACTTGATTGTGAAAACGTTTTAATGATACTGATCGGTTTGGTTAAGCTCCATTAATTAAACATGCAAGATTGTCTTTTGAAAACATAATATCAGCAAAGGTTTTGAATCAAATGTATAAAACATTATTCTTTTTTGATTTTTCAACAATAAACCTTGCTCATATACGTGTCAATTGTTTGAAAAGAGACCTTTCAAAATAACCTTTTTTAAATTCGAATAAAATCATTCTCCCCCTCAATCAATGACACAAGTTGTTGATTGAGAGATAGAGATTTTGACATATGATAAACACAAATGATTTACACGAATAATAGAGTACGAGGTATTTTCAAAACAATTTAGTTTTCATTAGATGGCAAATATTTTTCAGAAGAATCATTAGACGGAAAAGTATTTGGAAAGAGAACCATTTGTCTTTTTGATAACAAACATTTTAGTTTAAGAAACAGAGCATGAGACTTGAAACATGAGATAAAGCATGGCTCTGTTCTTTTCATTTAAAACGGGTTACTACCTGAAATGACAATAAGCCATCATTTTTCTCCACCTCATTTTTTTTTAACAAAACTATGTGCATTCGAAGAACATCTAAAAACCCGTGACATTCTTTGAATGTCAACACAAATTCTGTAGATGATATCGAATAAGGAAAAACATGACAAAATAGCAATAATTTTTTTTTTTATTTTTAGGGTTTTTCAAGTTTTGTATTTTGGTTTTTGAATAAATATATACAAGAGATAGATGAATAAAGACCTTTACTCCTTGTCTTCCTCTTGAAGGCGTTGAGTGTTTCGGTTGTAAACTCTTTAGACCAAGGCGTGGAAGGATAAACTCAGCGTTCTCTAGGAAGAGCTTTGGTGAAGATGTACGCTAATGGTATTCATTCCTCACAAAAGTAAAGTTCCACCACACCGTTTTCAACTTGCTTACTGATAAAATGATGTGAATGTTGATGTGCTTTGCTCTTGAGTGTTAGCGTTGTTGCATGAGAGAGCAATAGCATTTTATTATCTGATGCAATTTTGTTGAATTCAAAGCCATAGTTCGATAATTGGGATCTCATCCATAGGATTTGAGCACAACAAGATGACATGGCTATGTATTCAGCCTTTGTAGAGGAAATAGAAGTACTCATTTTCTTCTTTGAAGACCAGCTCACAAGCTTATCACCCAAAAACTTAGCACCTCCAACGTGCTTGACGGTATCTTGACATCCTGCATGATCGGCATTTGCATAGGCATGTTAGTGACATACTGGTGTCCTTGGGTACCAAGTCCCATATTGATGGTTCCTTGGGATACGAAATACCCTTTTAACCGCTTCAAGGTGCTTTTAGTAGGCTTAGCGGTATCTAGCACACATGCAAACGGCGAACAAGATATGCGGTCTACTAGTTTGTGAGGTACATCGGGGATCCAATCATACTACGATATTTCGTTTGGTCTACCATGATCCTGAGTGGTCCTCATCTATTTTAGTACGTTCAATCATGGGAGTGTCAAGGAGTTCACTAGAATCAAATCCAAATTTCTTTAAAATCTCATTTGCATATTTAGATTGATTTATAAAAATGCCTCCGGGACTTTGTGAAATTTGTAATCCCAAGAAAAAGGACATTTGTCCCATCATTGACATTTGAAATTTAGAACCCATTTCATTTGAAAAATGATCACATTCATTGGGGTCGGTCGAGGCAAAGATAATATCATCAACATAAATTAGAGCGTGAATTAAATGTTTGCACGACTTCTGGTAAACAATGTAGGATCTGCTCCTTTCTTTGAATCCGGTAGATAGAAGAAACTTTGATAGCGTATCATACCATGCCCTTGGAGCTTGCTTTAAATCATAAAGAGCCTTCTTCAAATGATAAACGTGGGTAGGATGCTCTGGATTCACAAAGCCGGGTTGGCGGCGTGACGACTTCTTTAAGATCTCCATTAGAAACGCCGTCTTTACATCCATCGATAGACTACCATGTTTTACTTGCAGCATTAGCCAAGAAGATTTTGATTTCCTCGATCGAGCAGCGGGAGAAAATGATTCTTCAAAGTCAATACCCTCTTCTCTTGGCGGTATCCTTTAGCAATCGGAGCTTGTTCTTCAGGACATCACCATGCTCATCAAGTTTCACTTTGAAGATCCATTTTAGAGCAATGATCAAAGCAATCTGGGCGGTACTAATTCCCATACATCAAGTCGATCAAACTCATGAATTTCTTCTTGCATGGCATTGAACCGGTTGTCTTCATTCATGGCGGTTTTAACATCTTTTGGTTCGATCTTAGAGAGTACGTAGTTGAAGAAGCACCATAAGGCATCGGTTGCAAGTTGTTTACGTGTGGATCTCTGGACGAGAGGGATTTCTAATGATGTTGTCCAATGGATGATCATGAGTCCATTTTAGGGTGTTCATGTGGTATTGTTGAGGGGCAGTAGCGAGTCGATGTCTCTGAAGAAGATGGTTTTGATGATGATGATTAGGAGCAAATATGTTTTCAAATGGAGCATCTTCGAGGTAGCAGGGATTAACTTCATCATTGATGCGAAACATTTCCATAATGTACACTCGATGATTGGATGATTTGTTGATGAGCAGAGTGATCGGCCGGTTCTGATTTAATGATATTGAGACTGAAGGGTTGACTTCATTCAGGATAGAGGCGACCTCTGTTGATGGATTTGACATTTCATCAACATTTGGTTCATAGTGTTCATCGAACATTGGATCAAACAATTTCTTTAAATCATCTTCGAAGGAGGTACATATGGAGTTCTTTGGAGAGGAATTTGGTACAAGGGATGAACCAATGGGACTATTTTGAAGTGCAGGTCGAACGGATTGTCCAGGAGCCATTTGACCGGTCAGCTCATAAAGCGTAGCGTGAATTGTTTCCATGATATTTCGGGTTCTCTTGTTGTAGATTTGGTAACCTTTTCTGCTTGGTGCATATCCAACAAATATTCCAATGTTCGCTTTAGCTTTCAATTTACCTAAATCTTGACCGTCATTAGTTGGATAACATAAAGCACCAAACACACGAAGGTATGATAGATCGGGTTTTTGATTGTGGACAAGTTCATATGGAGACTTTCCATGAGATGTGTGAATTAGAGACCTATTTTGAGTGTAACATCAGGTGGCAATAGCTTCACCCATAGAAACATTGGAACCTTTGAGTAAATCGGCATAGTTCTTGCGGCTTCTACAAGGTTCGATTTAGTCTTTCAACTACACCGTTACTGTTGAGGTTAGAGGGAACACTTCTTTGTGGACTGATTCCAACATTTTCATAAAATTCATTGAGTTCTTTATTAACAAACTCAATTCCATTATCGGTTCGAATGATTGAACCGTTTTGTTGAGTCGGATCTGAAGTTGTTTAATGAGTTTAATGATGACATCGGAGTTTATCCTTTGTCCTCAAAAACTTAACCCAAGTGAATCGGGAGAAGTCATCAACCACTACAAGCACATATCTCTTCCCATTAATAGTTTACACTCTCATTGGGCCGCACAGATCCATGTGAAGGGTATGAAGAACTTCCATTCTGAGTTAGTTGGTTTTGGTTTGTGGGCATATTTCGTGCTTTTTCCCAATTGGAAAGCTGAGCAAAGATGATCTTTTTCATATTTTAATCTGGGTAAGCCTCTGACAAGATCCTTTACGGAAGGTTGTTTATGGTGCCGAAGGTCAAGTGATTGAGACGACGATGCCATAACCAAGACTTTGTTTTAGAAGCCTTTGACACAAGCGGATTGGAGAAGACTTCATCATGTCATCGATAGAGATGGTGTATAGGTTAGAACCTTGAGTACCTCTTAATAATTCTACACCATCAAGTTCTCTAGAAAAAAGTATGTTTCTAAATGCCACTTCTAGATCGGAATCCGCGGAATTGACCAGAGGAAGAGAAGTTTGTGACCAAGACCTACCACATAATATACCCTAGAAATTACACTTTTACCAACCACATAATCTCCATAACCCATAATAGCTCCAAAATGGTCATTCCGAATCTAACGTCCTGATGAATTTACTCAAAAAGTTCATGAGCCATGACCGGTCTCCAGTCATATGCTTGGAACAGCCTGAGTCCAAGTACCACGAACGATTTGAGCGTCTGCTTGAGTTGAACCTGATAAGAATGGATAAGGATAATTGGGAACCCTATGCAATAATGGGTTCCACTTGGTTAATAACAGATTGGAACACCACATCGAGAGATAGAAACATCCATATCGGAAATAGAAGCAATGGAATCATTAGGAATAGATCTTGGTCTTTGGTGTCCGTATTTGACATATTCAAAGTATGTTCACTTCTTAGGAATACTTCTACCCAGAGGGCATCCATTTTCTAGTGGGCATTGTCTTAGCAGTTAGTACAAAACTGATTATCCTTATGGCCAAAAGGTATCCGTTGATAACCTATCTTCTAAATGTTCTTCTGTGGGTTTCCACTGTTTTCTAACTTTCTTTCTTTTTTGCCTTTTAGCCTTCTTAGCATGAATTTTTTCATTAACAATTTTAACGGGCACATTGGCCATTAGAAAAACATTCACACCACATTCATGATTAGCAACAGAATTCACGCATACATCATTACATGGTTTTTGAGATAGTATCAGAATTCAAATTAATTACAGTACACCTATGGCTAATACTAGAATCAACACGATTCGTTTTATTCAACTCAAACTTAAAGTTCTTAGGATGGTCTTCTACTCTCTTCCAATGCACATTCTTAGCTTGCGAGGTCCTATCTTGCTTAGTACTGCCTGGAGGCTTTAACCTGCTTGCTTTAATGTCACGATTACTCTGTAGAGGGAATTATGGGAACATTAGTTGGTTGAACTACCTTCTGCATTCCTGAACTAGATGTGCAGGATCTGAACCTAGAAGGCACATTAGTATTTACTTTCTTAAAGCTGGGCATGGAATGGTTTGTATGCATGGCACTAGGCATAGAACAAGGCATCACAGCTTTACCTTTCACACTTAAGGATTTAGGACATGTTGCAATTAGACATTCTAGCAGCTCACGAGATCGTTTGGCATAAATGCAAGCAAACCTAATTTCTCTATCAAGAGGCTTATTTAAGAAGTCCTCTTCCACAATCTCTCGGAGACATTTTAGACTATCCTTAAGGTGAGGCATTAGTTATTAAACACAAGTTCATTATTCCTAAGATGAGGAGGAATGTATTTAATCCTGCAGTATATTTGCGATTAGAGGATGACTTTGAAGCGACATTCTCATTAAAAACAAGTGGCGGTTTCCCTTTTCCGTGACCAGTTCTTCCTTTTGTAAAGAAGTTATTTTTTCGTTGTTTTTGTCACGAGTCACTTTCATTGAATCATATAACTCTTTAAAGTGACGTTTAACTTTTTCATTTTCTTTTAGAAAACTCTCGTTTTCCTTTTGTAATGCATTTACTAAGTTTTGAAGATGAAAAGTTTGAGAATACTGAGAATCTAAAGGAGGAGGCATTTGGGAGCAGATCACATTGTTCTTTTCACCCTTTAATTGAGAAATTTGGGCTTTCAACTTTACATCGTTAACAATGAGCTTGAATCTTTCGTACGTTTATTTATCTTAAAAAACATCAAACTGGGAACATCGAGGATGTCTTGATATTTGAGGTTTTAACATTTTCTTTAAGATGTTGATATTTTAGTTGCAAATCAAAATGTTCAACTTCTAGTTTAGAAAGATGTTTTACCAAATTATCATGATCATCTCGATCAATTTTCTCACTAAGTTCTGAGTTTTTGTTTTCAATCTCAATGACGATCGATCATGGAAACTTTCAATGCAATAGATAATTCATGAAATTGAGAGGTAGTAATGGAGTGATTAGTAGCGAGTGTAAAACACATCTTGAGTAATACATTCAGAAATAAGATTCTCATTTGATGTATGCAAGTTCTTCCTCTCAATCTCATTATATTTTAATTTATGCTCATAGTCACTAACCTCAACTATCATTGCATCAAATTCCTTTTCCATTTCTTTAATATCTGAATCCATCCCTTTTTAAGACTCTCAAATTGATCTTTTAGTTGTTTAAAGAAAGGCATGACCTCGGTTAAATAGCATTCTTTAGTTTGTTCAAAACCCCTTTCCCTTGATTTATCAGTGGGTGTGATTCTTTTCTTACATGTTTTCTCAAAATCAAAAAATAATTGAAAGATGACATATTGGTGATTAAGGTCCTGCTTTTAGTGGCAATAGTTCTAGGGACTAGATGCATTGGTGTATTAGGGATACACGATGGTGAAGCATTTTCCTAAGAGGGGGGTTTGTTACAACAAGATTCTATGCTTTTTGTTTATCTAGATCCTTTTTCGGAACACTTGTTAGGGTGTTAACAATTTTGAGGCTTAAACATGTTCAAGGAAATCTAATTTTCCTTTTTGTAGTCATGGATTAAATTATGCTTTTCTCTTTACATGCAGGGATTCTTTAGTTTCTTATCCATTTTCTCCCTAATGACCTCATCGATTTCTTATCTTCCTCGATTGCACGGCACAAGCGGGTATCTGCCTAGGTTTAAGGATTTCATTGCCATCATAAATTACCTTATGAGCGGTTCTAGCCTTTTTAATGACCTCTGGATTTGGTTCCTCAACAAGGGAATGCTATGCTTATAAGCTTAAGACTCTATGCTTAGTGATCATGTGGCAGGTCAGAATGGTGTTCCCTTGTACGTACAACTTATTTTCAAGCTTGTTTTTCAAAGTTTTTAGATTGGAAAAATCATTCAAAAGTTTTGATTCCTTAGCATTGAATTCTTGCTTAAGAATTTTCACATTTTCTTGAAGTTCTTGTTTTTGCTTAGTAGTTTTAAAAAGCTTTTCTTGTAAGGAATTTAACTCTTGTTTTAATACTTCTTCTTTAAAATTACTTTTTCTAATAATTGTACGCATTTGGTCATCCATTTCTGCTCCACGGTGAAGACTCAAATTTAACCGTTGTTCATATATAGCAACCGTTCTTTATAGGCATTTAGTTGAGATACAGAATCATCAGGGTACATCACGGTGTATTCATCAAAAACATAGTCATCATTACTTGCGGAAAGATGCATTACTTGGTACAACCTCACTTTCACTTTGCTTCACATATTGATCATATGGGACAATATTGCTATTACCCTCATCATCAATATCTGATTCATAAGTTTCAAGAGATTGTACTTCATTATGCATCTTTAGCTCATCAACTTCATCATATAGTTTTAATATTTAGAAATGATTTTGTCTTTGGATGGACCAGCTTGTGGAGGAGAGACCTTTGGAGAAACCATAGGTGAGATGATGGCCATGAAGATAGTTTGAGCGGTATGTTCATCATCGACATCATAATCAAATGCATCACAATGCTACTTGAAGGCATTCATGATTATGACCTATCTCCAGTATTGGTCGTTCATCAACATCAAATCATATGTCTTGGCATTCCCTGACAAGAAACAATAACTCTCTTCATCCAAAGCGGCTCCATTATCTGAGCTTCCACGAGCAACATCTTATCCTCGAGTACTCACATTCGAGGGCGTTTTGGCGATGTTCGGTTCCTTGCAATATATCCTCACCACCACAATTGTAGCACTTAATGGCTTTGCTTGTCCCGAATTCCATTCCAGTTTTAACATAACCTCCACCTACTCCACCTCTTCCCTAATCATATTGCCTTCCTTGAACTGGTTGAACCATAACTTTTCCATCTCTAACAACTGCTTGATTGTGAAGGTTGGATCAGATTCTGATCTCATTGTTAGTGTGAAATTTGGAGTGTGGATTGAGTGTCGTTTTGTTTAATCCATAGGGCAGTTGATTAATGAAGTGTCCCACGGCTGCATCAGCATCAGCTTGTTTGAATATTGGATCGGGAATGAGTTTGTGATTACCATTACGCATTGGAATGACCTGAGATGCTTTGGTGGTAATACCAACATTGGTGTAGAAATCTGTAGATTCATTTGGTGAGCTTGATTCTCCCTGATTGGTTTTGAATTCCTCCAGAATCCTTTTCTCAAACATAGCATGTCTCTCATTCTGAAGAAGGAAAGTATAGAGTTGCTCATAGTTTGTATTCTTCAATCCTTTGGTTAGCTTAACAGAGGTGACAAACTTGTACCATTCGGGAATCATGTTGTTCATGAATTTTGAGTTCAGCTGAATGTTAGGCATGGTCATTTTGATGTTCCTCATGTCATTCACAAGCTTATGGAATCTCACGTTGTACTCATAGACACTCTCGATGGTTTCATCTTGAAGTGTTCAAATTCATAATACAGTTGTGATTCTCTATCCTCAATAGTTAATTCAGAACACGAGAAAGCATCTTAACATTATCGCATCTGCCTTTGCTTTAGTGTTGTGATTGATAAGCTTGTAGATGTCTTTTGGAAGACCTTGTAGTATAATGTTAGAAGCCCGATATCGCATCGAATCTCTTTCACTTATCATTGAGCACATCATACATCTTTGGTCTGTCTATTCCATAGATCATTGTTCCATCTGCTTGCTTGTATCAATTAAGTCTCTAGTAGTCTCAATCTGATAAGGTCCTTCATCGATTGACTTGAGAATGTTGACTCCGTTTTCTTTTCCCAAACAATACAAACGGATTAGTTGTGCCCATGAGTCATAATCGATTCATCAAGCATAGGTGGGCGTGAACAGCCTGGCGCTTGAACATCCTGGCTACGGAAGAAACAATAGTAGGAACGATGTTTGCCATGATTAAAAGTTCTACGGGATTTTACTATTCTTTGATTAAATCGGGAAATTGATTCTTTCGGGGTTTTACTAAACCAAAAGAACAACCATAAGAATGTATCACGAAGAAGTAACAAGTCTCAATTAGACAAGTAGCTAAACACTTTCAACTAAACTAGTTATCAACTCGCTAAACAACCAACTCGCTTAAAGAAACAAGTCGCTTAAGGAATCAACTTGCTTAATAGCAAGTGCATGAAGCGAGACACAACTTCCTTACCACAAATTGGCAAAAACGCTTCGCTAAATAGCGAGATTAAAATACATCGCTTCGCATCCCGGTAACAAAGCAACTCGCTTTGAAGAAACTCAAGTCAGAGACTCAACTAAGCAAGTACTAAGTTCACAAATAACCACTTTATCAATCAAAAACAATCAAACAACATTTATTTAAGCCTTCCAATTCAAAACATAAACACATATGATGATCCTAAGCACAAAAGTACAAGCAAAATTCAAACTTTAACACTAGAATTTGTTAAAATGATTCAAACTCTCCTAAACACTTAATACCCCAAAAACCTTATGAAATCCACCAAAACAAAGAGCATGAAATATGAGTGATCAAACCTGGCTCTGATACCAATTGTAGGATCGTGAATATTTATGTTGTTTGATGATTCAGGTGGTCTAGGACAATGATTAAATAAGAAAGCCATTAGAGAGAGATGAAGAGGTTGAGAGGGTTCCTTGAAAGAGAGTTGCTTTACAAAATGAAAGGTTAGATTCAAAGAAGCCACACCCCTTCCATGGATGGAAGGGGTATTTATACTTACAAACAATACGTCCTCCTATTGGACTGTGGATCAGGCATACAGTGGGTAAAGACCCGTCCGTCCTCCACGATGTTACATAACAAACTACTTAATAATATAACATGACTACGACTACGAGCTTTCTAACGAATACATATACTTGAGGTGACCGACTCTTTAACGACTGAATTTTCTAATTCCTAACACGACCCTTTCTACTTGTGTGATTTGACCAACTGATCACCTACCGTTTGGATGAACAAGTGGGGTGAGTGTTAAGTTGCTAACGCAGGGCACTCTATTGTAAGTCTAGCATCTTGGTACTAATGACTCGGCTTGGGGACCAGGGCAATATGAGACTTATAAGGGGACACGACTTCTCCAATGGTGGCATCTTTCTTTGTAGGTTAGGCGGAATGACCAAATCTTTGTCCTCTCGACTTTGACCCCACCTGGAGTAATTGGAAGTAATTAGACGTAGACATTACTAGCTAGGATGATTAACTAGGTTAGCACCACTCTCCTTTATTGATTACACCTTTACCTTTATCTGCTTTTATCTGCTTTAATTAGTTTATCTCTTATCAAAATCATATTAAATACTCTGACACCTAGACTTAGTAATAATCCAACACACATAGCTCTTGGGACGACCTCGGTTTTACCGATTACTACACTACACGCGACCGGGTACACTGCCTGTTAGTGCATTAGGGTAGACCATACGTATAATGAGACATTATAAATATTAAAACCTGGTCAGTAAAACCTGAATCACTGGCCCTACTTGTAAACCAGATTACTATATATGTTTCCAAGTGAATCCAAAGTACATTGAGCTAGTCGATCTTATTGGAAGGAGATTTTCCTTGATTCTCATTAACAAACAAATCCGGTTTATATGATTACATAAGAGTATTATAGAGATAAACATAATAGGCTAAGCCTAAATACACAAGTGTGCCTATACAAAATATCAACTAACATAATGCACTATATATTGACTATCATGGGTTGGGCGGGGAGAGGTCGGCGCTCAAAATGGATCAAAAATCTTCAAATAAAGTGAAGGCCACTTGGCGAAAATATGGCATCTGATAATGAGAGGTTACATGGAGAACGTGCACCTAACCAGTGGTAATTGTTAATACAAATAAGCCGTAAAAACGTTTATTTATATTTTACGATCTTCTAATGTTTTGTCGATAACAAACGTAAAAACAATTTAACGAAACAAATAAAATACGTAAACAACTAGTGTTTACATATGTACAACAACTAGTGTTTACATATTTGGGAAAAATATACACATAACTAGTATGTAGTATATTGGGTAATATAAATGGGTAGAAACTTAAGTATCATAACCCATTGGGCAAATACATTGAATGTAGTTGGGTATAACCCAAAGCCCATGACCCATGGAGTTTGACCCATAACCCATTGCATGCCATCATGCTTATATCATATATGGATAATATCCATAACCCATGGTTTTGACCCATACCCATGTGACTAGGTGCATTGCACTCAAGAGATACATTGTATCTAGCTAAAGACCCATGGAGAAACCCATGACCCATATAAAATAACCATGGATAAAGGGGCATCCCAGGATCCCTAGCTTTACGCTAGACGGATCCCTTGTGGAAGGATCCGTGGGATCCGGAGCGATAGAATTTTCCTCATAAATAGTGAGCCATTTCTTCTTTGTTGCTCACCCCTTCTTACACTTTTCTCCATGAGTTAAAACTCACTAACCTCAGATCCAAGAGATCTATGTTTGTAGTTTTGTTTTGTGTGATCTTCTAGGTTCCTCTTAAAGGCAAGATCACCACCTTTGAAGTCGAAAGGCTCAGAATGAGTTGCGATGCTTCCTCATCATCAAGACTACTGAAGTCTTCTTGTTGATGATTGTTTTCTTTCTAAGAGTGTTTAGAGACATTTTTGAATGGTGTCTCAAGTGTCAAGACGAAGATATTAGTGAAGGGTATCTTTCATCCATATCATAAGCACTTGTGATAAGTGCTTAGAAGTCAAGACTAGAAGCATTAGTGAAGGGTGCTTAGAAGTCAAGACACAAGACATTAGTGAAGGGTGTCTCGAAGATCTAGTCAAAGGCATTAGTGAAAGGTGCCTTAGATGTACATTTGATATGGTGTGTTTTAGATGTAAAGATAGATTAGTACTAGATCGGATATTGATATCCTTGATGATGTTGTAAAAAGGGTTGGTCTCCTGGGTTAGTCATTTGGTGTTGGTGGGTAGTAGTTCCTCCATTGCAATGGAACTAGGTGCTTAGCCTAGTACCTAATAAAGGGTAGGCGACGTTGTATAGGTGTGGTTTACCTTGGTGTGAAAGAACCGGTGGTTAGTATGGCCGTATAAAGGGTAGGCAACGTTGAGATAGGTGTGGTTCACCTTGGGTGAAAGAACCGGTGGTTAGCCTATACCGGGGTAAAGGCGGCGTTGCTGAAGGCTTCTCGCCATAAGGAGATTGGTGTAGTGTTTCTGAACTCTCGAGTAGGTGACTTCGGGGAGTGGAGTAGGGCAAGGAAGGTTATGTAGAACCACTATAAATACTCGCGTTGTGGTTTTGTGCTTCTTACTCTTATCTTTCGGTACATACCTTTATATGTTTGTTTATCAACATCCAACACACACATCCAAATAGATTGACATAAGTCGGTCTAAGTAGTTTAAAAGGAAGTTTTAATTGGCAAACTATTCACCCCTTCTAGTTTTCCCGCGATTGTGAGCTTCGATTTGAGTTTCTTGGTATATTATACTTTAAAACTTGATACGATCCATGGTTAATGAAAACTAAAAGAAGGTTTTTCATAAAAACAAACACCTTGTCTTTTAAAACTATATGTTTGGATGTTGATTTGATAACAACATTTTTCTTATTTACTTTTTCATTTAATTGCACTAATCCTCTTTTTCATGTTGATTAGTCAAAGCTCACATTTATCAAGCCATAGGATTTGCTTGATAATAAAGATTACCTTCCTTAAGAAGGTATCTTAAACACAAAGGAGTCGGAATCGTCTAAGTAACATTTGTTGTGTCATTTGTAAAGACATTCCTAAGTGCGTTGGAGGTATGATTTTCTTCTTATCTCTAAAATGACATTTGCTTGATAATTAAGTATACCTATTTAGGTATTTATATGATTTTCTTTTGTGCATATACTTGTATTACATGAAGTTTCATTAGGAAGCCTTTTTCTTACATACGTGTTATTTTTCTCGTCTAAAGTCATAGTATATAAAACTTGTGTTTTATTTCTTTTAATCCAACAATAAAACAAAACATAAATTTCAAAATTCTCCTTCCCCATAAATAAACCACTCGACGCCCACTTTATCAAATCCTCATTTTTTTCAAATCTTCCAATTTCAAAAACTCCCTCTCACTCAAAACTTCATCCTCCTCTCCATTTCATCTCAACCGAAACCAAGAAGAATCATCTTCAACATGGTTTACATCGCCTTCGTGCTCATCGTCTTAACACTCATCGCACTTGTGTTCCCTATGATGAAGTTCACATACGGATACATTTACTTTGTGTTGTTAATCTACATTGGGGTTATATACACAATCCTTTGTATCATTCTTAGTATTGAAATGCAATATTACTAGTAGTCTAGTTATCTAGGTTATTGTTATCACAATGTGTTTATCATTTCTCTTTGTTTTATTTCATTCTCTCGTGATACATTAGAAGACATGTATGCATGTTAAACAAAAATGTAGGCTAAAACACATATCTTGATATAAAACTATGAGATATAAAAACCGATACTTTTCATCATAAAATCTGTTTCTATAACTACAGATCTACGGATCCCAGAAGATATACTAGTCGGATCCCTTTTGTAAAGGAACCGTGGGATCCGTCCTACTGGAAAACAGTTTTTTTTTTCATACAAATTAAAAACCACTTTTCTTCTAAAAATTAATACTCTACTAGAATGTCAAAATCATAAGTGAGTTAAATGTCATTGTTGTTAAAAACCATTGTTAATAAAAATCTAGTAAAAACATTAGATAATCATACGTTGACCAAACATCACTTTCTATTAACTCATCTCTTCTATAGGTTCAACTATGACACATGAATATGAGTTTGATTTTTCACTCACTAGCGTCTACTCTCCGAACATCTCCCTTGAACCCAACACACCTGGCATTTATGTCTGTGGGTTCAATAACCTCAAAAACCGTCACTTCCACGAAGGACGTATTATAGACACCTCTCTACAATTCGAAGAAGGTATCAATACCTCCTTCCGAGCAATAGGACTAGAATGTCTTCTTGAAATCAACGAGAAGATATGTCCAAGGTTCATAATGGAATTCTTCCGTCAAGTTGAACTCGTTCATAACGAGGATCGCTCTCTATCTCTTTGGATTTTTATCAAAAACCAAAAGTTTACTTTAACCCTTGGGCATTTTGCTCACATCCTCCGAATTCCAAATCATGGACAATGTGCCTTCACCGAAGATTGGTCTCTTGATTCTCTCTTCAACTTTCATGAAGAAAATAGTCCATATTGTTCACACATACCCTCCCCGGAAGATTTACATCGCATATTATGCAAACCTCGACCATATTACTCCGATCCAAACATTATCTTTACACGGGACATCCGAGAAGAGTACAATCCCCTTGCACTCATCCGCTAGTTGTGCTCACATATTGTATTGTTTGCTAACACAACAACCATACAATCTCGCCTACTTCTTCGCAAGGCGAATTGTAAATCTTCAAGGCTCCAAGAATAAACTCATCCCTTATGGAATGTTCTTGACGCGCCTCTATCATAACGTTATGCACTTTCATCCTCAATTTCAAAGTCCGTTGTACGTACTTGTGAACAAGATAATGGAACCGCTAAACATATCTCTCATGAAGACTTTCTTCATTCTTGATTCCACCAACACTCATCAACAACGTTATGATCCTCCTAGCGAAAACACTCAAGGAACCTAGTAGTATTTCAAATAGGATCAATCCTCTTGTACTCGTGCTTTATTTATGTAATCCTATTTACTTCATGAAATAAAACATCTTACATTTGATATCTTAGTGTTAGAACCCCTTTAAACCAACCTTGGAAGATAATGCATTGTCAAGATCATTGCATACCTTTAGTAAAGGTTCTGCTGAGCAGATGGACGGATCCTAAAGTTTTTGCTAGACGGATCCCTACACCTAGGGAACCGTAGGATCCGGCAAACAGAAAATGCAATTGCAAGCATTGTATTTCAAACATATCCTTAGAACACCTCACACTAAGCTAGACATAGTGTCTTAAGGAAAATTAATTCCTTATCAAGTTAAGTAGATCCTTCCTACTCACACATAACTCACCTCGATTACACTTAAAGACGCTTGTAGATCTATCGTTTCATTTTAATCCATTACTCTTCCGCTCTTAAGCTCACACATCATTTTTTACATGATCTCTCATGTCTAAACACTGGAAACCTCTTATAGCAAAATCGATCATAATCATCCTTGCGACAAAATTGGTCAAAATTGATCAAGTCCTAGTTTTTTCATCTTAAAGCCCCTAGGATATTTTCTAAAGGATTAATCTAAGTCACTATCTGATCTCTAGGATCATTTAGCTTCACTTGACACTCTCAAAATCTTTAGTGTCATTCTTGTTCATTCATTGGTACTCATGAAAGTTCCTGTGGAAAACTAGAAGGGGGGGTTGAATAGTTTTACCAATTTAAAACTCCCTTTTAAATATTTAGATCGACTTATGTCAATCTATTTGGTTGTTTATGTTGGACGTTGATAGATAGATATATAAACGTGTAATGAAAGATAAAGAGTAAGAAGCACATCACCACGACAAAAGTATTTATAGTGGTTCGGCTACAAGGACACCTTCCTTGCCCTACTCCACTCCCCGAGTCACCTACTCGAGTTCGTAAGCACTACACCAACTCCTTATGGCGGAGAAGCCTTCACAACGTCGCTTAACCTTTTTCGGTACAAAGCTAAATACCGAGTTCCTTCACACCAAGGCGAACCACACCTAACAAAACGTCGCCTACCCTTTTATCGGTACTAGGCTAACCACCGAGTTCTTTCACACCAAAGAGAACTAATCCTATCACAACGTCGCCTACCCTTTATTAGGTACTAGGCTAAGCACCTAGTTCCATTACTATGGAGGAACTACTACCTTTCACGACACAACACCTAATCTCAAGGAGATCTACTCCTTGTTACAACACCATCAAGGATATCACCATCCTTGTAAATAAACAAATACTTATATGTATAACGATGCACCTCATCGATTATACTACCTAGGCATTTCTTCACAAATGCTACTTGATTTGATTCTTTGGCATCCTTCACTAATGCCTTTGACACAACGCTTGGCACCCTTCACTAATGCCTTCGTCTTGACACCTCTAGCATTCTTCACTAATGCTTTGACACGAATGATGAGCACCTTTCACTAATGCTTTCATCTTGAAACTTTCGGCATTCTTCACTAATGCCTTCAACCCAACATCTATGGAGAAAGTAAGAACTATCAACAAGAGAACCTTAGTTGTCTTGATGATGACGAAGCATGGCAACTCATGGACTTGAGCTTGCACGTCTTCAAGAAGTGGTGATCTCTCCTTTAAGAGGAACCTAGAAGATCACACAAAAACAAAAGACAAACTACTTAGATCACTTAGATCTGAGGTTAGAGGGTTAGAATACTTGGGGAAGTATGTGTGTAAAGTGATGCATAGAAAGGAAGAAATGGCTCTCTATTTATAGAGAAAATTCTCTACTGTTCCCCGGATCCCACGGATCCCTTCCACTTGGGATCCGGCTAGCACAAAGCTAGGGATCCGTGGAACGCTCCTCTTTACCCATGGGTATTTTTGGTTATGGGTCATGGGTCATGGGTTATGGGTTGATCCATGGTTTTCTTTCTAGATTCAATGAACTTGGTTAAGTGGTATATATAAAACCATGGATTATGGGTCAATACCATTTGCTAGTTTTTACCCATTTTGGTATTTACATGTATTTACCCATTTTAGAATACTTAGTTTAAGTATATGTTAACCCAATATGTAAACACTAGTTTTTGTACATATATATCTAAATCATAAAACACTTAAGCTTGTTTTAGTGTTTTATGTGAAAACGTAAGTGTGTTAGAAAACTATTAACTCAAACTATTTACGAACTCTATTTGTTTCGTTAAAATGATTTTACGTTTGTTATCGACAAAACATTAGAAGATCGTAAAATATAAATAAACGTTTTTACGGCTTATTTGTATTAACAATATCCCCCTTTTTTGTTGATGACAAAACATAAAATTATTTTAAGGAAAATCTAAAATTATGTAAAAGTGCTAATTTGTAGTTTTTACTTTCTTCTCCCCCTTTTGTGAGAAACAAAAAGTGTTGAAAGAAACTAACACAATTTTTATAAGAAAAATGTAAAAATGTAAAGAAAGCAAGTGACGGGAATGGTACTCGTCTTAACTCCCCTTGACGAGTCCATCCTTTTGAAAAAGGCGTCAAGGACATAACGTAAAATAAACTAATTGTGTTTGCAATTCAGTTTGCAAATGGTTAGATCTAAGTGACGGCGCTGCTCCCCTTGAATATTGAAATGTTGCAATGGGGTGTCATGAAGTGTAATCCAAAATTGGATTAATTTGCAAATGATTTTGCAATGTTGTTTGACACAAAGCTCCCCCTAGCTTTATGGTGTCAATATCTTCATGTGTATTTTGAATAACTACAAAACAAAGGTTAGAAAACAAGAGTATAGTGCAAAATTTCCTGCAAATAAAACTCAAGTTAGTAGAAATTTGTGCTTCTGTACCACGGATCCCACGGTTCCCTTCTAGGAGGGATCCGTCTAGGCATTATGGAGGGATCCGGCTATTCGATGATAGTTTCTTTAGCAGTGAAGAAATGTCAAGTAATGCTAATGAGGAAATGAGATATATGTACAATATAACAAGCACAACACATAAAATAATCATAGCATATAAGTATTCATTCAATAAAACAAGAGACACACAACCAAATCTCTAAAAACTAAGAGAATGATTTAGCCATATTCTACTAATACTAATAAGTGACCAAAGCTTAAGAAGCAACAAAGTGCTTGAGTCTAGGGATGAGTAGACTTGTTGATTTGGTCCAATCTTTTAAGAAGATAATTAAACATGAAATGCAACTCATTTCGTACTTCTTGAACAAGTCCTTGGGTGATTAGACAATTAGAGCAATTATTGTCTTGATTAGGAACAGGATGTTTTGAGGAGGTTCTACAAATGATGGTGGAGGTACATTGAGTAATTTAGGATGAGGTTCTACTAGGAATGAGAGTGGTGGTAATGGAAATTCCTCCATATGATCAAGTCCTTGGTGGTTCCTTGTTTCCAACGATGGACTAGTTGGTGATGTAGGTGGTTCCTATTTTAACGAGAAGGTTGGTGAATGAGAAGTTCTCAGTGGTGAATGCTCAAATGAATAGAGTGAGGCTCGGTAAAGGAGTGTAGTCCATGCTCTAGGAATGAAGGTTTAGATGTTTTTCTAGAACTAGGTACATTTGGTTTAGAGCTCGATGATCCCTTTTCTAACCTAAGAGGTTTAATGCTAATTATTGCGGTTCTCTTGGCAATTGTTGATTGGGTTTGTTGAGGTGAGATTCTAGTACGATTATCTCTTACGGATGATGATTCGGTGGATGGGAAGTCCTACCATTTGTGGGTTTAACTGGAGATGATTCGGTTGAGGAAATTTCATTTACAACACGAGCAAGTTTCTTGGGTGGTTCTTGGTTGGATGAGTTAGCACTAGGAGCTTTCCTCATGATGAAATGACTAAGGAAAAGGTTTCTAAATGCTGAGAATTATGTTGCGTTTTATGACTAAGGGATTCTAGGAAGATGACTTATAAATGGAAGGATTTAGCAAGTGCATTCAAGACTTAAGTCTCTAATATCCTTTGGAATGTGATGATTAGCATGCACAAGGTTGAAGTTTAGAGTTTCACTGATCTAGGAACTCATTTAAGATGAGATGGAGTGTTTGAGTTAGGAAGATGAGTTGAAATGATTGTTTTAGCAAGTGTTAGACATAAAAGCTGTCATCCGGATCCCACGGTTCCTTCCTCGAGGGATCCGTCTAGGCTAATCTAGGGATCCAGAGCTTTGTGTTATGAAAGAGTGGAAATGATGTTTCTAAGATCTAAGACCTATATCATCTTGAGTGTTTCAGTCCTCCTAAGTGTTTTAAATGAAGGGGTGCTTGAGTACTTGAAGGTAATGAGTGATGTAGCTAATGATTGTTATTTATGGAAGGATTTGGAACTTTCAAGAGTACCAATGGATGAGCAAGGATGACACTAAAGATTTAGAGTGTCAATTGAAGCTAAATGATCCTAGAGATCAAGTTGTGTCTTAGGATAGTGTTTTGGAAAATATCCTAAGGCTTTGAGATGGGAAAACTAGAATTTGATCAACTTTGATCAATTTTGAGGTAAGGATGATTTATGATCAATTTTGCCATAATCGAAAGATTTCTAAAGCTAGATATGAGGGATCATGTGAGAATGATGAGTGATCATAGAGAGCGGAAGAGTAATGGATTAAAGTGAAAATGATAGATCAACAAGCATCTTAGAGTGTGATCTAGGTGAGTTGAGTAGGAAAGGATCTACTTAACTTGATAAGGACTTAATTTTCCTTAAGACACTATGTTTAGCTTAGTGTGAGGTGTTCTAAGGACATGATTGAAATACAATTATTGCAATTGCATTTTCTTTCTTGGATCCCACGGTTCCCTAAGAGTAGGGATCCGTCTAGCACAAATATTGGGATCCGTCTATCTGCTAAGCGGTAACCTTTACAAAAGGTATGCAATGACTTTGGCAATGCATCATATTTCAAGTTTAAGAGGTTCTAACACTAATATATCAAATGAGATCGAGCTCACAAATAACAAAGAGGTTTATCAAACTTAACAAGTACTATTCAAGAAACTCAAAACCTATTTACGATCTAGATTAGTAAATCATTTGTATTAACAATGGCGTTCAGAGTAGATGATGGTGTTCAAGACAATAGGGTTGTTTTGGCCAACGGAAGCAATGAACTATGTATAGTCATAACGGATGGTGATTAGCATACAATGAACTTCGTCCATGAAGTCATGTAGCTCTTCTTGATTAAAGCAAGATAATAAACTTGATGAGGCAAATGGTTGTGATTAACTAAAGAAAATTTTATTTTACAACTTGTTTGATTAGTAATCCTAAGACAATGCAAAGTATTTCCATTGTAAACTTACTTTAGGAAAACATAGGAGTATAAATTTCCCAAATGAAAGAATGAATATGAGATCCGTTGATTACTAGCGGCTCCAATTACGCTAAACACGACCATTTTTACGGGTGATTCCACATACCCAACTTCTATCAAGGAAGCAATTCAACCGTTAGGTCAAATTGAGTTTCTAGTGCAATAAGTTCTCCATTATTCATTCTCAAGTTAGGAAAATTTATATTCCTACAATGGCCTATCGAAGAGTAACAATGTAGGATATTGGATTTCACAAACACTCTAAACCATGATCAAAGTAGGCGTATAAGAATGTTAGAGAGAGAAAGTTCTAGTGAGAGAAAGGAAGAGAGTTGGGAACTATAGTGAGAGAAAGAAAATATTATTATGAGCTCCAACTCTCTACCTTGGAAGGTAGAGAGTATTTATAGTCTTACAATAAAGCGCCACACAACGTGGATCGGGCATACGTGGGTAAAGACCGTCCGTCCTCCACGGTGTTACTAAACTAAATACTACTTAACATAAAAGAACTATGACTACGAGCTTTCTAACGATTACATATACTTGAGGTGACCGACTCTTTAATACATGGAATTTCTAATTCCTAACAATCTCCCCTAAGGGAGGTCACCTCAAACATATACTAAAATGACATTGAATACAATCGGATATTACATTAACAATTGATCTTGCATTCTTGATGTAGTACTTTGCTCCGGCTTCGTAGTCATTGATTCCACTCATTGCATGTTTGGTTAATCCAAGTGGAGGTCTTTTCTTGATCCGCGTGATAATAATGTTGAGCCGACTTTTGAGATCATCGGCTAATAGAAAATCTCTGAGACATCCATTGTGGTGTTGGTATTATGTGATGTTGTGACTTTCGGACCGACATGCTCACATTATGGATCATGATATCTTCTCATCCGAGTAGCGGAAGCTTTAGTTGATTCATGATATTGGCAGCAGCGTAGCAGAAGCATGGAGTGAAAATATCCGAGTCATTGATGCACTAATCATGATTTCTTTTGAGATGAATGTGTTAGGTGAGCATGCGGGTATGAATTGACCGCTTCATTACGATCGGTACAAGCGTCGGGGTGTACCTGCATAAGGCAGTTAGCAATAAAGCGCCGCGAAAGTGTCTTTGATCACTTTTGATGAATTGAGGTACCGCCCACGGTTCCCGTTGATCGATACAAAGTGCACTTTTGTGATCGGTATAATTCGAAGAATTTCCTTGACGAGGGTTTTTACTCTAGCTGTTCTCAAACCGGAGCGTCTCAGAAGACAACACGAGTGAGTGAACGGCGAATTTCGTCCAGCGATTGATGAAAAGAGATTTGAAAAACAATCGTGTATTGCTCAATAGAAATTGTTTTTGCAATATTACGAAGGTTTTAATGAAAATCAATTATCAATCATAAAACACCTTTTGATTTGAAAAATTAGTACACGGTCGACGTGCTAATGAAAAGAGTTTTAAAGCACAAAGACCGGTTTTCAAAGGTATCCGTCAATCCATAACCTGAACCAGGATTGATTCAAAAGATTGAATAAGCCCCATTGTTTCATTCGGTTGTCACATGGTTGATCTGTATAATAGATCTCACATGCCACCTACCAGGAGCTTGTTAGATGTTGGCTCTAGAAGGCTTTCCATCTTCACAGTGAATATGTAAACACATCACTCGGATGTTACGGCAATACCACAAGGATAATGCATAGGACTCATAAGATATAATATCTCTTTCCACATTGTGTAAAGCAGAGAGTCTTCATTGAAAGTGTCCTAATGAGATTTATTGATGATCTCGTGGCACTAGACTCAATTTGTGCATATTTGGATCCTATATCGGAGACTAGGGAGAGGGTCTCCTCCTTCAATATCAACAATCTCTAAGAGAAAGTCGATAGATAATGTCGGTTCCCGTGAGAATGAAACAAGTCCTTTTAAGAGGAACTTGAGTGGTTTTGGAAAGTTGAAGTGCATGCGTCCTTTGGGTCCATGGCGTCTTGTCTTCAATACCGATGTTACCATCAGTAGCATATGAATTGAACCGGTTTACGCCCTAAGGTTGAATAAATGGAGGGCTATTTGTTTTCACCCTTTTCTCATTCAATTCTTTTTAATTCTTCAACCCCTTCAGAGCTTACCGAGACTTCATAGCTAGAACCTTGTTGGGTTTATTCCGATTACTAGCTCGGTCTCAGTCCGCACTCTTCCCATATCTCATTTTTCTCCTTTTATCATCATACCTAAGAACTCTACACTAACTAGTGGATAGTTTCTGGGTAGATCCCTCGGTTCACGGATCATGGGAACACATACCTAACCTTATCATCCTTATATCACCATACATAATGTAAAGTTGGTCGGTCTTTTTGGTATTGTTCATCTGCCATAGGAACCAATTGAAAACCATTTGAAAATCAATCCGGATACTTATGATATTTAATCAAAGCATTTTGTACACGAATTGTTTTGATATTTTTAGAATAAGAACTCCCCTCAACATGTGCATCAATGTATTTGAAATCGTTTTGCACACGGAGGCAAGAGGAAGAAATTAACTTCTTTGATTACCATTTTCTAAAAGATATCAACATCACTTCCCTAACAAGATCAAGTAGATAAAGCATTTTGGGGAAGGATGAGGTTTTCATGATTTTGCTCCCCTCAATATGTGCCTCGAGATTTGAAAAGAGTTTTGCACATACTAGAGGGAACCCGCACATTGAGATAAGTGATCACGTTTCAAATCATAGGTTTAAGATAGATGCTCCCCTCAACATGTGCATGGAAAATTTGAAATCGTTTGTCACATGTGGGAAGGAGAGCATGTACATCCTTATAAAACCATTTACCGAATTATCAATTTAAATCCAATTTAAATCACACATTCTCCCCGATCACAATTATCAAATCATTTGAGATTTGTGATCTCTTATAGATTTAAATTGATTTTGAAAGCTTTTAAATTGTGACTTGATTATGAAAGCGTTTTAGCGATAAGGATCGGATGTTAAGACTTTAAACTCCATTGATAAAACATGCATGTATATCTTTTGAAAACAATTGAATGCCAAATAACTTTTTAATTTAATTGAAATCATTCTCCCCTCAATCAATGACATAGGTTGTTGATTGAGATTGATTTTGACAAATAAGTCGGATGATTATCAAAAATAGAGACTGAGTTATTTTTCAAAGCGGTTAGTTTTCAATGAGATAAATGTTTATAGAATCAGAGCATGGAATTTGGTTGATAAGTAGGCTTTTGATGAACGTTCAAACAAATTCTCAAATCTTGAAAAACATGAAAAAGCATGGCTCTGTTCTTTCTTTGAAAAGCGGGTTACTGCCTGAAATGACAATAAACCATTGTTTCTCTTTCTCTCATTTTTTTTTTTTTTTTTTTTTTTTAACATTTGAACAACATCTAAAGTCCCGTGTCATTCTTTGAATGACAGTACAAAGACCGTAGATATTGTCGAACCGAGAAAAACATGACAAATTGACAATATTTTTGAAGATTTTTGAATTTTTGATTTTTATGGTTTTGAAGGTTTTATAATTTTGTATTTTGTTTTTTGAATAGATATATACAAGAGATAGATGAAGATAGACCTTTACTCCTCGTCTTCCTCCTGAAGGCGTTTGAGTGTTTACGGTTGAAGACTTTTCAAGCCAAGGCGTGGAAGAATAAACTCAAAACGTTCTCTTGGAAGAGCTTTGGTGAAGATGTCGCTAAGCGATATTGAGACCTCACAAAATAGAGTTCCACCACACCTTTTTCCACTTGTTCCATGATGAAATGATGTCGAATGTCGATATGCTTTGCTCTTGAGTGTTGAGCGTTGTTGCATGAGAGAGCAATAGCACTTTTATTATCAAGTACAGAGGGATTTTGTTGAATTCAAAGCCATAGTCGGATAATTGAGATCTCATCCATAAGATTTGAGCACAACAAGATGACATGGCTATGTATTCAACCTCTATAGAGGAAATAGAAGTACTCATTTGCTTCTTTGAAGACCAACTCATAAGCTTATCACCCAAAAGCGAGCACCTCGGGACGTACCGGCGTGTATCTTGACAATCTGCATGATCGGCATCTGCATAGGTACGTTAGTGACATACCGGTGTTCTTCGGGTACCATAGTCCCATATTGATGGTTCCTTGGAGATACCGAAAGACCCGTTTAACGCTTCAAGGTGCTTTTTAGTAGGCTTAGCACGGTATCTAGCACACATGCAAAGCAGAGAACAAGATATGCGGTCTACTAGGCGTGAGGTACATCGGGGATCCAATCATACTACGATATTTTGTTTGGTCAATCATGATCCCTGAGTGGTCCTCATCTAGTTTGGTTCGATCAATCATGGGGGTGTCAACAGGGTCACTTGAATCAAATCCAAATTTCTTTAAGATCTCATTTGCATATTTAGATTGATTTATGAAAATGCCTCGGGACTTTGTGAAATTTGTAATCCCAAGAAAAATGACATTTGTCCCATCATTGACATTTGAAATTTTGAACTCATTTCATTAGAAAACGATCACATTCCATTGGATCAGTCGAGGCAAAAATAATATCATCAACATAAATTTGAATATGAATTAAATGTTTGCACGACTTCACGGTGAACAATGTTGGATCAAGCTGCTCCTTTGCTAAATCCGGATGATAGAAGAAACTTTGTGAGTGTATCATACCATGCCCTTGGAGCTTGCTTTAAACCGTAAGGGCCTTCTTCAAGCGATAAGCGTGAGTAGGATGCTCTTGATTTACAAATCCTTCAGGTTGGTGGCGTAAGCGACTTCTTTAAGATCTCCGTTCGAAATGCGTCTTCACATCCATCGATAGACTACCATGTTCTTACTAGCGGCATTAGCCGAAAGATTCGATTGCCTCGATTGAGCAAGCTGGAGCAAAAGATTCTTCAAAGTCAATACCCTCCTCTTGGCGGTATCCTTTAGCAACTAATCGAGCCTTGTTCTTCAACACATCACCATGCTCATCAAGTTTCACTTTGAAGATCCATTTTAGAGCAATAATCATAGCACAATCTGGAGCAGGTACTAACTCCCATACATCTAGTCGATCGAACTCATGAATTTCATCTTGCATGGCATTGAACCAGCTATCTTCATTCATGGCGATTTTAACATCTTTTGGTTCGATCTTAGAGAGTACGGAGTTGAAGAAGCACCATAAGGCATCGGTTGCAAGTTGTTTCCGTGTGGATATTGGATGAGAGGGATTTCCAATGATGTTGTCTAATGGATGATTGTGAGTCCATTTTCTGAGGTGTTCATGTGGTAGTTGTTAAGGGACTGAAGTAGCGAGTTGATGTCTCGCGAAGATGGTTCGATGAAGATTGAGCAAATATGTTTTCAAATGGAGCATCTTCAGGAGTAGCAAAGGGATTAACTTCATCATTGATGCCCGAAACAGTTCCATGATGTACATTTGAAGAATGATGATTTGTTGATGAGACGGAAGGATCAGCGGCGGGTGCTTCTTGACTTAAAGATATTGAGACCGAGGGATTGACTTCATTCACTGGAATATGAGCAGCCTCTGTTGTAGGGATCAACACCTCATTAGTATTCGGATCATAAAGTTCATCAAACATAGGATCAAACAATTTCTTTAAATCATCTTCGGATGGAGGTACATATGGAGTTTCTTGAGAAGAGTTTGGAACAAGGGATGAACCAATTGGTCTGATTTGAAGTGCGGGTCGGCTGAATTGTTCGAGCCGTTTGACCGTCGGCTCATCAAAGCGTAGCGTGAATTGTTTCCATGATGTTTCGGGTTCTTTTGTTGTAGATTCGGTATCCCTTTTTGTTTGGTGCATACCCAACAAATACTCCAATGTGCCTTTAGCTCTAAGTTTGCCTAAGTCTTGACCCTCATTAGTTGGATAGCACAAAGCTCCAAACACACGAAAGGAAGAGAGATTAGGTTTTCTGTTGTGGACAAGTTCATATGGTGTCTTTCCATGAGCGGTGTGAATCGAGGGAGCGATTTTGTGTGTAGCATGCAGTGGCAATAGCTTCGACCAGGAGAAACATTGGAACTTTTGAGTAAATCGGCATTGTTCTAGCGGCTTCTACAAGAGTTCGATTTCGCCTTTCAACTACACCGTTCCGTTGAGGAGTTCGTGGAACACTTCTTTGATGGCTGATTCCAATGCTTTCATAGAATTCACTAAGTTGTTTGTTAACAAATTCAGTTCCATTGTCTGTCGGATAATTACGGCGGTTTTGTTAAGTCGAACTGCTGTTTGATGAGTTTGATGATGATATGAGGAGTTTCATCCTTTGTCCTTAAGAACTTGACCCAGGTGAATCTAGAGTAATCATCAACTACAACTAACACATATTTCTTCCCAAAGATATTCTGCACTCTCATTGGTCCACATAAATCCATATGAATTGTATGAAGAACTTCCGTGACAGAGTTAGTAGGTTTGGGTTTATGGGCATACTTCTTGCTTTTTCCCAATTGACATGCTGAACAAAGATGATCCTTTTCATACTTTAGTCGAGGTAAACCTACAACTAAGTCCTTTCTGGAGAGATCATTGATGGTGCCGAAGTTCAAGTGATTGAGGCGTCGATGCCATAACCATGACTTTGTTTTTGAAGCCTTTGACAACAAGCAAATTGGAGAAGACTTCATCATATCTTCTATAGAGATGGTGTAAAGATTTGAACCACGAGTTCCTCTTAAAAGTTCCTTACCATCAAGTTCTCTAACAAAACAAGTATGTTTTCTGAAGGCTACTTCTAGATCGAGTCACGAATTGACCAGAGAGCAGATTATGACCAAGACCTTCCACATAGTATACTCTAGAGATAACACTATCACCAACAACATAATCACCATAACCCATAATTGCACGAAATGATCATTACCGAATCTAACTGTCCCGATGAATTTGCTCACGAAGTTCATGAGCCGCGACCGGTCTCAGTCATATGCTTGGAGACACGAGTCCGGGTACCACGAGCGATTTGAACGATCTGCAGTTGAACACAGACAAGAATGGATAGCTGGATAATTGGGATCCCCATGCAAGAATGGGTTCCACTTGGTTAGTAACTGTGATTGGAACACCCACATCAGAAATAGAAACATCCATATCGGAAGTAGAAGCAATGGAATTATTGGGAATAGATGCAATCTTTGGTGTGCGTATTTGACCTATTCAAAGTATGTTCACTTCTTAAGGGAATAGTTCTACCAGTAGGCATCCATTTTCTAGTGGGCATAATCTTAGCAGTTTGAGAACAAAGCTGATTATTCTTATGGCCAAAAGGTATCCAATAATAACCTATCTTTATAAAAGTTCTTCTGTGGGTTTCCCTTTGTTTTCTAACAATCTTTCGTTTTTGCCTTATTTGCACGATTATTAGCATTAACAATTTTAACTAGGCATTTGACAGCATTAGACAAAGCATTCACACCACATTCATGATTAGCAACAGAATTCAAGCGGACATCATTACAAGGTTTGCAAATAGTATCGAATTGAATTAATTACGATGATCGCCTAAGGCTAATACTAGAATCAACACGATTCGTTTTATTCAACTCAAGCTTAAAGTTCCTAGATTGGTCTTCTACTCTCTTCCAATGCACATTCTTAGCTTGCAAGGTCCTATCATTCCTTGTATTACCTTGAGACTTTGACACTTTCGCTTTAAAGTCATGATTACTCTGTAGAGGGAATGGGAACATTAGTTGGTTGATCTAATTTTTGCATTTCTGAACTTGATGTGCAAGGATCTGAAGTACTAGAAGGCACATTAGTGTATACTTTCTTAAAATTGTGATTTGAGCTTTTGCGAGGCACACTAAAGTTCACTTTCTTAGCACTAACATATCGGAATCGAACTACTTGAAGGCACATTAGTGTTTCCTTTCTTAAGGCTGGGCATAGAGCGGATTTCTGCTTGGCACTAGGCATAGAACAAGGCATCACAGCCTTGCCTTTTCACCTAAGGGTTTTTGGACATGTTGCAATTACACATTCTAGCAACTCTTGAGATCGTTTGGCCCGGAGGCAAGCAAACCTAATTTCACTATCAAGAGGTTTGTTAATGAAATCCTCTTCGACAATCTCACGGAGACATTCTAGACTATCCTTAAGGTGAGCACAGTATTCATGAAAAGCATGTTCATTATTCCTAAGATGAGGAGGAATATATTTAACAGTTACAGTGTATTTGCAGATCTAAGGGTGACTTTGAGACAACATTCTTATTGAAAACAAGTGGCAGTTTCCCATTTCCCCGACTTCTCAGATTCTCAATTTCCTTTTGTAAAGACGTTATTTTTTCGTTGTTTTGGTCACGGGTGACTTTTATTGAATCATATAACTCTTTAAAATGTCGTTTAACTTTTCATTTTCTTCTAGAAAACTCTCGTTTTCCTTTTGTAAGGCATCAACTAAGTTTTGAAGATGAAAAGTTTGAGAATTTCGAGAATCTAAAGGAGGAGGCATTTGGGAGCCTGTCATATTGTTCGTTTGACCCTTTAATTGAGAGATATGGGCTTTCAACTTTCGATCGTGTTGCACGAGCTTGAATCTGTTCATCCGCGTTTGTTAATTTGAAAAGCGCATCAAACTCTGGAGCATCCGAGGATGTCTTGATATTTGAAGTTTTGACATTTTCTTTAAGATGTTGATATTTTAGTTGTAAATTAAAATGCTCAACTTTCAGTTTAGAAAAATGTTTAACCAAATTGTCGTGATCATCCAGTTCAATTTTCTCGTTTAGTTCAGAATTAGTTTTTCAAGCTCAATGACACGATCATGGGAGACTTTCGGTGCAACCGATAATTCATGAAATTTGGAAGCATTAATGGAACAATTTGTAGCAGTGAAAAACACATACTGAGCAATACATTCGAAATCGGTTCTCATTTAGTGTATGCAAGTTCTTCCTCTCAATCTCATTATATTTTAGTGCTCGCTCATAGTCACTAACTTCAACTATCATTGCATCAAATTCCTTTTCCATTCCCTTAATATCAGTTTCTATCCCCTTTTAAGACTCTCAAAGTGATCTTTTAGAAGTTTAAAGAAAGGCATGACCTCAGTTAAATAACATTCTTTCATTTGCTCAAAACCCCTTTCTCCTTCCGTTATACCGTGGGTGTGATCCTTTTCTTGCAAGTTTTCTCAAAATCAACAAATAGTTAAAGTATAACATATTGGCTAATTAAGGTCTTGCTTTTAGTGGCAATTGTTCTAGGAACAAGATGCATTGGTGTATTAGGAGGATACACATTCGCTCTAGGCATTTTCCAAAGAGGAGGGTTTGTTTCAACAATATTTTCAGACTTTGCTTATCTAAATCCATTTTCGAGAAAACTTGTTCGAGTCAACAATGTCGAGGTTTAAACATGTTCAAGGAAATCCAGTTTTCCTTCTTGTAATCATGGGGTGTGATCTTTATTTTCTTCTCTCTACATTTAGGATCATCTAATTTCTTGTTCATCTTTTCCCTAGTGACTTCATCTGATTTCTTATCTTCCTCGGTGCACTCAACGCAACTAGGTTTCTGTCTAGGTTTAAGGATTTCATTGCCATCATAAAGAACCTTATGAGCATTTCTAGCCCTTTTAATGACCTCTGGATTTGGTTCCTCAACAAGGGGAATGCTATGCTTATCGCTTAGGACCCTATGCTTAGTGATCATGTGAGCCGTCTGAATGGTGTTCCCTTGTATGTACAACTTGTTTTCAAGTTTGTTTTTCAAAGTTTTCAGATTAGAAAAATCTTTCAAGAGTTTTGATTCCTTTGCATTAAATTCTTGCTTAAGCATTTTCACATTTTCTTGAAGTTCTTGTTTTTGCTTAGCCGTTTTAGAAAGCTTTTCTTGCAAGGAATTTAACTCTTGTTTTAATACTTCTTCTCTAAAATTTCTTTTTCTAATAATTATGCGCACTTGGTCATCCATTTCCCGCTCACGAGTGGTCAACTCAAATTTAGCACGTTGTTCATAAATAGCAACACGTTCTTTATAGGCATTTAATTCAGATATTACAGACTCATCAGGGGCACATGCAGTGTATTCATCAAAAATATAGTCATTGTTGACTGCGGGAGATGCATCACTTGGTACAACTTCACTTTCACTTTGTTTCACATATTGATCATATGGGACAACATTGATATTACCCATATTTTCAATATTTGATACAAAAGTTTCAGTTGATAGTACTTTGTCATGCATCTTTTGCACATCGGCATCATCGTATAGTTTTAGTACCTCTGAGATGAGTGTGTCTTTGGATGGGCCGGCTTGTGGTGAAGAGGAGACCTTGGGAGAAACCATTGGAGAAATGCTAGCCATAAAGATTGTGTGTGCAGTAGGTCCATCATCCACATCAGAGTCGTATGCATCACAATCAGTGACTTGAAAGGCATTATGATGATTGTGACCTATCTCTGAATAGGCGCTCATCCACATCGCATCATAGGTCTTGGCATTGCCCTCAGCTAGAAACAACAATTCCTCTTCATCCAAAGCGGCACCATTATCACGAGCTTGCACAAGCGGCATCTTATCTCTGAAGTAATCGGCATTCGTGGGCGCTTTGGAGATGTGCAGTTCCTTGCAATGTGTCCCTCACCACCACAATTATAACATTTGATCGGCTTAGCTTGACCTTGATTACCATTCCTTCCTCGATTCTGATTACCAACATAACCTCTACCTGCTCCACCTCTTCCCGATCATCTGTCTTTCTGAACTGGTTGCACCACGATCCTAGCTCCCATCTTTAACAGTAGCTTGATTGTGTGGGTTAGATCTGTTGCGAGGTTGTTATTGGTTTGTGGGAGAGAATTCATGTTTTGACTAATCAGAAGAGCTAGTTGATTAATGAAGTTGCCCACGTGTGCATCGGCTCGGCTTGTTTGAACATAGGATCGGGAATTAGTTTGTGATTACCATTTCCCATGGGTATGACTTGTGAGGCTTTGGTTGTGATTCCGATGTTTGAGTAGAAGGCGGTTGAGTCATTAGGCGAGCTTGTCTCTCCCGGTTGGTTTTGAACTGATTAAGAACCAATTTTTCAAACATAGCATGTCTCTCATTCCGAAGGAGGAAGGCATAGAGTTGCTCATAGTTTGTATTCTTCAATCCTTTAGTGAGCTTCACAGAGGTGACAAACTTGTGCCATTCGGGATTCATGTTGTTCACAAATTTTGAGTTCGGCTGAATGTTAGGCATAGTCATTCCGATGTTCCTCATGTCATTCACCAACTTATGAAATCTCACATAGTACTCATAGACACTCTCATCCGGTTTCATCTTGAAGTGTTCAAATTCGTCATAGAGTTGTGATTCTCTGTCTTCCATAGTTAATTGAACACGAGAGAAGCATCTTGACATTATCCCATACGCCTTTGCTTGGTGTTGTGATTGATCAGCTTGTAGATGTCTTTAGGAACACCTTGAAGAACAATGTTTGAAGCCACGATATCGCATCGAATCTCTTTTTCTCCTTATCATCAAGCTCATCATACATCTTTGGTCTGTCCATTCCGTAAATCAGAGTTCCATCTTCGGCAGTATCAAGTACATCTCTAGTCGTCTCAACTCGATACGGTCCTTCATCAATGGATTTGAGAATGTTGACACCATTTTCCTTTCCAAGGCAGTACAATCTGATTCGTTGAGCCCAAGAATCGTAGTCTGTTCTGTCAAGCATGGGTGGGCGAGTATCTGAACCAGTGCTTGAACATCCTCGAAAGCGATGGAGATGATAGTAGGAGCGTTTGTAGACATGTTTCAAGCTCTACGGGATTTTGCAATTCTTTGATTAAATCGGGAAATTGATTCTTTCCGCGGATTTTACTAAACCAAAAGAACAACCGTAAGAGCGTAACACGAAGAAGAAAAAGGTCTAAATGAACAAGTCGCTAAACACACAACTCATAAGCGGTCAACTTAATAACACACTCAACTAAGCAATTAATCAAATTAAGCTAAATAGCCAACTTCGCTTTAGTCTCAAGCAACACAATCAACTTCGCTTGAACACTAAATTAAAAGTTAACTTCGCTAACGTTACAACTCGCTAAGTAGCAAGTAAACTTTAGATCTCAAAGTAAACCGCAAAGAAACAACTCGCTTAGAACCCAAGTAGCATAAATATCAACTCGCTAAACAGCTAAGTCGCATGTACCAACTCGCTTTAAATAACAAAGCAACTCGCTTTGAAGAAACACAAGTCCGAGACACAACTCGCTTAGTCCTTTTTTCAAAATAACCACTTTATCAATCCAAAACAACCAAACCACAATGATTTAAGGCTTCCAATTCAAAACATAAACACATATGATGATCCTAAACACAAAAGTACAAGCAAAATTCAAACTTTAACACAAGAATTTGTCCAAATGAATCAAACTCTCCTAAACCCTTAATACTCAAAAACCTTATGAAATCCACCAAAACAAAGAGCATGAAAGATGAGTGATCAAACCTGGCTCTGATACCAATTGTAGGATATTGGATTTCACAAACACTCTAAACCATGATCAAAGTAGGCGTATAAGAATGTTAGAGAGAGAAAGTTCTAGTGAGAGAAAGGAAGAGAGTTGGGAACTATAGTGAGAGAAAGAAAATATTATTATGAGCTCCAACTCTCTACCTTGGAAGGTAGAGAGTATTTATAGTCTTACAATAAAACGCCACACAACGGGCTGTGGATCAGGCATACAGTGGGTAAAGACCCGTCCGTCCTCCACGGTGTTACTAAACTAAATTGTTAGGTCACTAGTTTTACAACACAAGCTTACTAGAAAGAGACAAAGAGAAGAGGTGGATGAACAAGACACAAACCAAACACTATGCGTAGATATATTAGACCGGTTATGAATATGCAAGTGAAAAAGAGAATGAATTGAACAACCAACCCTCAAATGAGGGTTTACAAGATTATTTATAGAAGGGAAGCTAGGGCAACACTCCTAGTTCCCATCCTTTCTTATGTGGGCTTGGGCCTAAGCATGGGCCTTACTACATAAGCTTGACCTTAAACAAACATAAAGGCCATAATAAAGCTACCTATTACATATGAAATATAAATACTTGAAATCCTGTTTAGGAGTGATTCCAACAATCTCCCCCTCAAGTATATATGAATGTAAGCGGTGAAAGCGTTGATGTAATAGTAGCGGTGACGTCTTCGACATTCTTCTTTCTAGTGAGAGAATTGCCTTGATTGAACAATCTCCCAGTGTAGAGAGATAGTTATCTTTGAGCAGTTATGCTTTGACGTCATCTTTAACTTTGTTCTTTGATCATTGTTCTTTGTGGTGAATGTGATAGTATGTTGTTAATGCGCATCAGTCGCCTCAGGTCGCATTTTGCTCCAGTGTCTCCACGTCATTCTTCAACATGCTCACACGCTCTTGGCGTTGGAAATCAATCTGATGAAGTTTGTAAGTCTTTGACTTTGTAGATTCTTTGATTGATGAAGAATCATTAAATTTGTTGTGTTGCATTGAGATAGAACTTCCATTAGTGATGATGTTGGCGTGAGCATGAGAAGAATCAGCACGATCATCCCGCTCCCGAGCTTCCATAAGAAGAAAACATTTCAAACGGTTAGTAATAAGCGGTTTCCGGCATTTACAAGTTTGAACTTGAGGCGTCAACGGCGCATAGTGTGAGGACACAACTCTAATTCTTACAAAGGCCGTTCTGAACGGCGGGAGTCCCACAAGTGAGATAGCGATGTAGAAGTACATTTACTGAGTCAGGATGGGTGAGGTACACCGAAGCATCACCTCACGACTGTAGACCGTTTGAGACACACTCCGCGTAATCCACGAGAGTTACGAAGTGACCTGCTGTTTGATGTTGACCTGGCGGGGAGTTTCCATTTCGAGGATCACGAATGTGAGTCATAAATGTTCTCGACAGTTGCTAAGATCGTGAAGGACTCGATATGAACCATGATGATCTTAGTGATCATCAAGTGATTAAATCAAGTTTTCCTAAGAGATCTTTTGATGAATCTCATTGGCTCTAGACTCAATAGTCGTTTTGGTTTTCTCTGTGAGCGGAGACTAGGGAGAGGGTCTCCTTCCCAAACTTCAATAGCAATCTCTGGGAAGCGGAAGTAGTTTTACGTAGGGTTCCCTGTGAGAATGAGCTTACTGTTGTGAGTAGATAAGAAGGTTTAGTTGCATCAGGTCCATGACGACTTTTAATCTTCAATGCGTCACTAAGTGACAACCAGGTAGCATATATAGATTGAACCCGGTGGTTGCCTAACTTGAATAATCTGGAGGGCTGTTTCTTTTCACCCTTTACTTTACATTTCTTTTTGATTCTTCAACTCCTTCTTTCTCCGATTCTCATTTTCTCCTTTTTTATAATCATTCCTAAGGACTTCTAACACTAACTAATGGTAGTGTCCTTGGGTAGATCCCTCCAGCTCTGGCGGATCATAGGACGGTTATTCCTAACCTTAGTCACCTTATAACCCCATGACTAACCTATGTTTGCCATTAAAACCACTGTATGATAAAATATCTCTCAAAAGGTTTGTTAATGAAAAACATGTTTGAACCATTGTGAGAGATGATGTTTTGCATAAATACTCCCCTCCACATGTGCTTAATAGTTTTAATGGTTAAATGCACAGTGAGGAAAGAGCCTTTTGAATTGATCACTGAAGATAGACAATCCCATGAGACACTGGTTACGTTGCATAGTTAAAGAGTTACATTGTCAACTTTTAGGTGACAACTAGCTCTAATAACTACCTTGAAGGTGTAGACAAACCTTGGAAGGTTGTCAAACCCGTCAGAGTTCATGTCTATCAAAAGTTTCTCGAATGGTACATTCTACTCGGACAAGTCCTTTGCGAGACACGTTTACATCACTAGCGAGCTAGCTTGAAATATTACCCGTCCAGGACAAGTCTTTTCGAGTTACTAACATTTTAGTACCGTCAATTAAGTTGGTTAAGTCACAGGTACCCAGATTCATTTGCATTTTGTACAACATATTTCTTATCACACAATTTTCTCCCCCTCAAAATGGCATATAAAATGTTATTTTTGAACGTTTGAGAATAAATATGACCATTTCGAGTGTTGTGGGAAGACGACCACTGTGAACAATTGGTGAACAAAGTTTTAATTTCAAATACTCCCCCTCAACTAGTGATATTAACGGTTGAGGTTTTGAAAAACATCATTTGGGGAAGTACTTGTTCTTTTGAGCAAAACCTTGAAAATTGAAAGGTTTGATAGGTTTTACTCAAAAATAAGAAGCTTTCGGTCCTTTTATAAGGATGTGGCACCGGCGTACCACAGGGTCCTTTATTGACAATTCGGGTTGTACACATTATGTGCACAAAGCCATTTAGGGGAAAAGATGAAATAAGTATGAAAAAATTAACCTTTCCCGATTGTGATGTTTCTAAAATTAGCTTCCCAATGATAACTATGTCTTTAGCAGATTTGAAACTTTGATGAAGTCTACATTTCCTCTAACTTTTGAAGGTTTCGATACGCAGCTTGTGAAATTTGTAGATGGCAGTAAACCACACAAAGAAAATCGGCAAATTGCGGAAGATCGTTCGAGGGTAACATGCAGAGAAATCAACAAGATCTTCTCACGTATGTAGGCATCACGCAAACAAACCATGAAAGACGAAATTATATGACTTTCCCCTGAATGTTGTGGTCTTTCGGAATACTAGTCACTGTGAATATGCAACAATTCGATACCAAGACCGTGTGTGAGGCATCTTAACATTATATTTGGGTAACTTCACACAATATAACCCATGAAAGTTGAGACGATAGCATTTAATTAAGATATTTGAACCACAGATCGTCTCATTTCTTATGCCTTATGGAAGAAATTTTGGAGAGCATTGGGTTTTCGCAAGGAATCATGTGGTCAAACAAAAAAGCAAGGGCGCCTACACTCTCTCCCCTCGATGTTTTCAATGAATCAGAATCATACACCACGTATGTTGATGATGAATTGAAGACATCAAAACCATGTATGAGGAGATAGTGAAACCATGTATGTCAAGCAACCCGAACAAGTGTGAAGTACCATAAATATCTTGAGAGAATCAACTGCTGACGAAAACATCTCAGTTCAATAAGTTGATCATCAGTTGTGACATTGTTGTAGGAAACACTTTGTTCTTCTGTTTTCAGAGATTCGATTGGAGGTGCAATTACAGTAGCGGTTGTTGTTGTAGATTTAGATGTATCAGAAATTAGAGTATTATCGGTTGTGCAGCGGAAACATTCGATACATCGAAGCACGACTTTGACAGAATCTTTAACCAGAGGAGCAAGCAATGTTTCCAATTTATGACGATTAAGTACAATGGTGGAACATCTGATGGATCATGATATTATGACGGTGAAAGCGGGTCCTATCTTTGTGTATTGCAATAAGAGCCATAGCGGTTGTACTGCATAGAAAGATAGAAGGGGGGGAAAGGAAGAGAAAGACATGGATCCCCAAGTGTAATTGGGTTCCAGGTGTTAGAGGCATAAAGATGTAGTGTCAATTATCTTCTTGACACTTGAACATGCTATTTTGATGATTTCCTTTCCTGCCTCACGGATGGATGTAGAGAGGGTATCACACTTGTTTTGGTGCAACTACTTAGTATCTTGCACGTAGGAATCCACCTAAGACCGGCAGTTTTGAAAACTCTACCCGTTGGTATCCATCTAAGGTTAGATCTAAGGGATGTGGAAACTTCTTTTGGGAAGAGTCTGCGTCCTATATGGATCCACCTATTAGGTTTCTGACAGTTTACATTTAGATCAACGGGTTTATTTCTAACTTTTTGTTGAGTTAACTTAGGTTTTGGTTTGCTACTACAGGTAGTGTTCAGTAATACACTCGAAGGTGATACACTAGGTCGTGAACCTAAGATTCCATCCTTATGAAGAAGTGCCCTTTTCCTAGCCTTTTCTAGATTACAGTTCTTTATGCGTGTCATGTGAATCATATGAATCTTTACTTTTAATGCTCAATTTAGACACAGTGTTCGAACTAATCCTAGATTTGCCAGGAGCAGCCACAAGTTGAGGTTTAACAGAAACAGGTATAACAGAAACAGGTTTAACAGAAACATGTTTAACAGAAACCGAAGGATTATTCTTAGGCGGAATGGGTGACTGGTTTTATCAAATGATTATTCTCAACAACTTGGGAGGGAAACCGTGGTTTTGACGATTTTGAACGTTCAGATTTAAAAGCAGTTGGATGTCGGACAACTGATTGGTTTCTGATTGGTTTTAGAGACGATTTTCCCAAGGTTGTTGGTTTTGCAAAATAAGTATCCACACTCTTGTCAGTTAATCTTCTCAGTTTGTTTGTAAAGCAACATGTGCAAGCCCCTTTGCTTGAATTTGAGCCTTTAAATGCTCATTTTTTTTTAGTAATGTATCCACACGATTACTTTGTTCATTTGAAGACTGACCATTTTGTTGAAGAAAAGATTTGTTTTGAAGTTTAAGTTCAAGAGAGATGCAATGTGCCTCTAGTTTGAAAATCTTTATGAAACTGAGCAATGGTCTTTTTGAGAAGAATGTTTTCAGATTCAAGAGTTTGATTTGACGTTTCAATTGAATTGTTAACAAGTAAGGGCTCAGACATGAGAAAGTTGTCTGGACATTGTGCAACTTATCTTGGTCAACCTCTCCTTCATTATGAATTCAGGTTGCTTAGTTTGTTGTATCGCATTTGCAGCAGAATATGATCAACGATAGATTGTACCTCGACCATGCATTGCGTGTCAGTGTCATAGGTGGGTAAGATATCTTCCTCAACCATTTGTTCTTCGTCACAGTTAGGCTCGGTGTCGTAGTTAAGTATGATATCTTCTCCAGATCTGCTGCTGTCATGTTGCTTTTCCAATGCTACAACCTCATTGTCCGCATTAAACCGGATGCAGTACTCACAACATTCTCAACGTCCATTTGAGCATTCCTTTCATGTACAACTTCCGTGCACCTTGTACGGCTGCGGGATATTGGGAATTAGATGCTGTCTGATGCTTGAATGCGGAGATATAGCCATGAATCCTTCTTGCAATGCCACAAATGGATCTTTATGATCATAATCCATTTCACTTTCCTGCAGAAGAATCAAAGAGAAGAAAAGGTGCGAAGACGATAGCACACGAGAAGGCCGATATAGTAAATTTCAATTCCTCCAAAATAATTTTGAAAATTTTTGACTCTCAAAATTTGAAATTCACTATAAAATCCAATTCAAAGAATGTAGGAAAAATTTGAGTAATGACAATTTTGACGCCAAATTTGACCCGAAAAATTTGAATTTAGGCCCAAAAATTTGAATTTTTTGACCAAAATTTTCACAGTTAAACCAAAATTTGAACCTCGCGTAAAAATTGAACGTTTAGTCTCCTCGAAAAATTAAATTTTACTCAAATTTTCCCGCCAAAAAACTTTTTTTTTTTTTTTTTTTTTTTTGTAACTTGTGTTGATGGATCTTTGTAGTCGAATGAACCTTTGTTGATGAAGTGTCCTTAGGCGTAGAAAAGACAAGAAACCAAGTAGTACTTATGCGTAAAAACACCAAAAGTTACGCGTAACAACAAGGAGTTACGCGTAGGTTTTAGCTTACGCGTAAGCAGGAAAAAATCTAAAGTTATGCGTAGACAACAAAGTTAGGCGTAGAAAGTTAGGCGTAGGATTTAACTTATGCGTAAGACAAGGCTTAGGCGTAAGAAAATCTTAGGCGTAGGATTTCTACGCGTGGGGTGAACTTACGCGTAATTTAAGGGTTTATCCTAAATGATCTTTGACACTATCACAGTGCAAAAGATATCCAAAGTCTACGTATTTTCAGACTTATCCAAGTAAGAAAACACAGAATAAACCACGAAAATGAATATCAAACCAAGGAAACACTTACGCGTAGAAATAGGGTTTCATACAGCGTAGTTTACTCATAAAAGTGATTTTGCCCAAATATGTTTCTAAACCAGTTTTGTGTGATGAAATAGCTTCAATAACACCAAAAGACACAAAAGTGTGGAACTTGATGGACCAAAGCCTCTAAAACAGTTATGCGTAGGATGATACACACGTTCAAAAACAAGCTTAAAAACTGATATTCACGCATAAAGTTTCAAACTTTTTTGCCAAAAACTTAAACTTTAACACTTAATAACCTTGAAAGTACAAGAATCTTGGATTGTAACATGAAAAAATGAAAGCTTTAAGCGTATGAAAGATTGAGTACCGAAACCTTACGCGTATACCATAAAACTTCAAAAAAACAAAGCGAGTTCACCCAACTATTTGGCGATTGATACCACTTTGTTAGGTCACTAGTTTTACAACACAAGCTTACTAGAAAGAGACAAAGAGAAGAGGTGGATGAACAAGACACAAACCAAACACTATCGTTAGATATATTAGACGGTTATGAATATGCAAGTGAAAGAGAGAATGAATTGAACAACCAACCCTCAAATGAGGGTTTACAAGATTATTTATAGGAGGGAAGCTAGGGCAACACTCCTAGTTCCCATCCTTTCTTATGTGGGCTTGGGCCTAAGCTTATGGGCCTTCTACATAAGCTTGACCTTAAACAAACATAAAGGCCATAATAAAGCTACCTATTACATATGAAATATAAATACTTGAAATACTGTTTAGGAGTGATTCCAACATAAATACTACTTAACATAAAAGAACTATGACTACGAGCTTTCTAACGATTACATATACTTGAGGTGACCGACTCTTTAATACCTGGAATTTCTAATTCCTAACAAACAATGATGATACTTTGATTCGTTTAATATTATACTTGAGACAAATAAGGTGACGAAGGCGTCATGTTAAAAATAAGTTTAAAAGTTGTCCATATGGTAAACAACAAAAAAATGGTTGGATGAGCTAGTTCAACATATGTTGTTGGAAAGCTTTGAGTTTGGACTTTCGGATATGAACAATTATATTTGCGTTGCAAAATAATTTACTTGAGTATATCGGATGAAATAATCAAGTTGTCAATCCTACTATGAAGCTTGGAGAGCGATCATGAAAAGGAAAATGGAAGAGTACATCATCAACACAAGTGTAGGTTATGATCCGATGTACATTCTTGTTGTTTTTAGAAAATGATACAAGAACAAAGGAAATCATATAAGCACATATGACAAACTCAATCAAAAATCCATTTAGTGTGTTATATGTTTTAAACATTTTCAACCTATATGACTTATCTAAATATCTAAACTAACATTTTCGACACAACTAGATGTTATCCCAAACACTCCTTCAAATAGCGCATTGATTAGTAGAATATTACTAAATCGACAAACAAGAGAATGAATAGCAAGGTAAGGAAACCATATGCTATTCAATCAAACAAGCACAAAAGCTATTTGAGATAAGCAAATAATCAAGTAATGCAACGAAGACAATTTATCATTTAGCATAGCATACGAGAGTTCTTTTCATCGCTTTGTGTTAAATATAAACATGTATACCAAGCTTGATTAGTTTCTTTTATATTTATAAATATGATCAAAACCTTAATTTCAATAGAGGACACATTGTTATTTAAAAGCGAAAACATCCGTCTCTAATTAGATCAAAAGTTTGTGCAAAAGTTATGACGAAAAATGACTTTCTATTATAAATCAATGATTCTGTAAATTATTGTTTTGAATCAGTTTATGAAATCATTTTTAAATGAAAGTAGACTCAAATACCTTTAAAACGATAAGTGTACGACTTCTAACGACTTACGGTTAAAAAGTTATGAATTTTTGAAATTGAAAAAACTGTCTTCTGCCACGGATCCCTTGCTTGGGGATCCGTCAGTGTAACTTGAGGATCCGCGGATCGACATAGAATTACAAAAATGTACGTTTTGACCCGACGAAAAGGTTTAGTCTTTGTACACTTTTTAGTGAAGTTATATTACCCATTTTTACCTTTATTCAACTTGATTAACAAGATATCTAACAACAAAACTTCAAAGAAAAAAATCACTAAAACACTTTTCATATTATGCTTATTATAAGATAGAAGCATATATCACCATTTTGTCCACAAGCAATTTAGCACGTTTTTGAAAAAAAATGTAACTAAGAAAACATACCTTTGCTATATCCCCTTTTTATGGTTTTAGAAGTATAGATGCGAAATACTTCATGATCTTCTAAGATACCCCAATCCTTTGTTATATTCCCTTTTTATGGTTTTAGAAACCATAGACGTGAAATACTTTATGATCTTCTAAGATACCAAAATCCTAGTATGAAGACTTCTCAAAGGAAAATGTTAGAATGATCTATCACTATCCAACATATGATGATTTCTAAAAACATGACTTTTGTTTTAAGAAATTCCCTTCTTTGTAGTTTTCAAACATATACGGATCGTATCAAGTTTTCAAAGTACAATATACTAAAAAAAACTTGGTAACGAAGCTCCGATGCCAATTGTGGAAAACTAGAAGGGGGGGGGGTTGAATAGTTTTACCAATTTAAAACTCCCTTTAAATATTTAGATCGACTTATGTCAATCTATTTGGTTGTTTATGTTGGACGTTGATAGATAGATATATAAGCGTGTAATGAAAGATAAAGAGTAAAAGCACATCACCACGACACAAGTATTTATAGTGGTTCGGCTACAAGGACACCTTCCTTGCCCTACTCCACTCCCCGAGTCACCTACTCGAGTTCGTAAGCACTACACCAACTCCTTATGGCGGAGAAGCCTTCACAACGTCGCTTAACCTTTTCTGGTACAAAGCTAAATACCGAGTTCCTTCACACCGGCAGAACCACACCTAACACAACGTCGCCTTACTTTTATCGGTGCTAGGCTAACCACCGAGTTCTTTCACACCAAGGAGAACTAATCCTATCACAACGTCCCTTACCCTTTATTAGGTACTAGGCTAAGCACCTAGTTCCATTACTATGGAGGAACTACTACCTTTCACGACACAACACCTAATCTCAAGGAGATCTACTCCTTGTTACAACACCATCAAGGATATCACCATCCTTGTAAATAAACAAATACTTATATGTATAACGATGCACCTCATCGATTATACTACCTAGGCATTTCTTCACAAATGCTACTTGATTTGATTCTTTGGCATCCTTCACTAATGCCTTTGACACAACGCTTGGCACCCTTCACTAATGCCTTCGTCTTGACACCTCTAGCATTCTTCACTAATGCTTTGACACGAATGATGAGCACCTTTCACTAATGCTTTCATCTTGACACTTTCGGCATTCTTCACTAATGCCTTCAACCCAACATCTATGGAGAAAGGAAGAACTATCAACAAGAGAACCTTAGTTGTCTTGATGATGACGAAGCATGGCAACTGATGGACTTGAGCTTGCACGTCTTCAAGAAGTGGTGATCTCTCCTTTAAGAGGAACCTAGAAGATCACACAAAAACAAAAGACAAACTACATAGATCACTTAGATCTGAGGTTAGAGGGTTAGAATACTTGGGGAAGTATGTGTGTAAAGTGATGCATAGAAAGGAAGAAATGGCTCTCTATTTATAGAGAAAATTCTCTATTGTTCCCCCGGATCCCTTCCACTTGGGATCCGGCTAGCACAAAGCTAGGGATCCGTGGAACGCTCCTCTTTACCCATGGGTATTTTTGGTTATGGGTCATGGGTCATGGGTTATGGGTTGATCCATGGTTTTCTTTCTAGATTCAATGAACTTGGTTAAGTGGTATATATAAAACCATGGATTATGGGTCAATACAATTTGCTAGTTTTTACCATTTTTGGTATTTACATGTATTTACCCATTTTAGAATACTTAGTTTAAGTATATGTTAACCCAATATGTAAACACTAGTTGTTGTACATATATATCTAAATCATTAAATCACTTAAGCTTGTTTGGTGTTTTATGTGAAAAGTAAGTGTGTTAGAAAACTATTAACTCAAACTATTTACGTACTCTATTTGTTTCGTTAAAATGATTTTACGTTTGTTATCGACAAAACATTAGAAGATCGTAAAATATAAATAAACGTTTTTACGGCTTATTTGTATTAACAGTTCCAATTTCTTCCATAAAAGGCAATCATTAGGTACATCACTCATTACCTTCAAGCACTTAAGCATCCCTTCATTTAAGACACTTAGGAGGACTGAAACACTCAAGATGATATAGATCTTAGATCTTAGAAACATCATTTCGAATCTTTCATAGCTGCTCTTGAGGATCCCTAGGATTAGCCTAGTGGATCACTCTGAGGAGGGAACCGTGGGATCCGGATGATAGATTATGTCAAACCTTGCTAAAACAATCATTTCAACTCATCTTTCTAACTCAAACACTCCATCTCATCTTTAATGAGTTCCTAGATCGTACAAACTCGAAGTTGACTCTTGTGCATGTTAATCATCACATTCCAATGAATCCTAGTGGCTTAAGGCTTAAATGCACTTGCCAATTCTCTTGCTTTATAAACCACATTGTTAGGACTTCCATAGTTATCACCTTCATTCTAATTTTCAGCACTTTAGAAACCCTTACAAACTTCTTGAAGAAATCATCTCATCATGAGGAAAACTCCAAGTAGTAACTTATCCACCAAAGAACCACCCAAGAAAATTGCTCATGTTGTACACGAAATTTCTTCAACCGAATCATCTCGGTCGAGCCAAAATGCAAGGACCTCTTCTCGACTAATCAAGCCAATTCCTAAAAGGATAGTACCCACCAAAACTACATATGCCAAACCACATACCTCCCTAGGCCAAACAATATCATCTCCACTAAACCATCACCATTGGTTCCTAGAGCTATTTCTTTTACATCTCCACTATCATCACTGCACCTCTACAATTTAGAGGATTTGCCTCCTAGGCCGTCTCATCCTCCTCCGCGACAACATTCTCCTCATAGGCGGAATAATGTTACAAAATCAAGGTGTTGAGTCAACACTAGCTCCGGCTTCCTTTTCGCCGTTTCCATCGTATAATCCCATTTGGATTATGAGAAATCATCAAAGTCAACCACCCGACCATATGGAAGTTGACACTTCTCTACCAACACCATCATTCTTGGTAGAGCCATTCTCAAATGCGCCTCCACCAATTCCACCATCGTTTGAAGCTCCACAAGCCGCTTCACTTGATCCTTCGCATCAAGCCATTTCATTTCTTCCACCACCACTACCTAGCCATGACAAAGATTGCTATCATTGTCAACATGTTGAAAGTTTGATACATGAAGTACGAGAAGACCAACGTTTCATGTTCTATCATCTCCTCGAACGTTTCGGCGAGATTAAACCTAAACAAAACTTGAGCTAGAAGATTTTAGTGGTGTCCTAGCATCAAGCGATAGTTGGTCTAGAAATTCCTAGTCATGTATTCTTTATTTTCTTAAGTCATGTATATCATAACTCTAGTTTTATTAAATGAAATTACATGCTACTTGCTATATTCTGAGTATATGATTACATTGTATTCATATCTACTTTTGTGATAACATTACTTGTTATATCACCATTGCTGAAATTGATCATCAGCTATACGGATCCCTCATAATTGCCTAGACGGATCCTAATAGGAGGGACCCGTGGGATCCGTGAGACAGAAAACTATTTTTCTACTAACTTGGACCACATTTGCAGGAAATGTGAATTTATATTGCTTTCTAACCTTTGTTTTGTAGTATTCATCTACACTGAAGACTTTGACAACTAAAGCTAGGGGGAGCTTTGTGTCAAAGCAATACATTGCAAATTACTTGCAATATTAGGATTACATTTCTTGACGCCCTTACATAGGGATGGACTCGTCAAGGGGGAGTAAAGACGAGATCCTTTCCCGTTACTTGCTCTCTATTTATTTTTATTTCTTTCACATGTTTTTCCTAAAACAATGTTAGTTTCCTCTATTGATTACACCTTTACCTTTATCTGCTTTTATCTGCTTTAATTAGTTTATCTCTTATCAAAATCATATTAAATACTGTGACACCTAGACTTAGTAATAATCCAAAACCACACAGTAGCGCTGTTTGGGATACGACCTGGTGTATTGTTCATAGTATAATAGTACACTAAATATTTACACGTGGACGGGTACACTGCCCGTAAGGGCAGTACTATATTGTATCGGTTAGTACCATAGGTATAAGAGACATTTCTAATATGCAAACCTGGTCAGTAAAACTGCATCACTGGCGCTACCCTCGTAAAACCGATTAATATATATCGGTTCCAAGTGAATCCAAAGTACTTGAGCTAGTCGATCTTAGTGGAAGGATGATCCGGTACGACCTCAAGTGGAACAGATCTTTAAAAAGCTCAGACACAAATGCAATGAAGTCAAGAATACAGTGGTTCCCAGGGTGCTTTAGTACCACGCAGAACTCAATGGTGTACATACACTTGATCGACGGTGAATGATCACTAATGATAGTGTCAGGAAAAGAAAGATTAGGATATGAATATTACACTCTTGAAAAGGAAATAAATAAAAGCGACTTAAATGCAAATTAAGAAAATTAAAAGGATAAAATCTATTAAAATAAAAGCGCTTAACATATTTAAAGTGATGAACGTTAAAACTAAAAACTAAAACTTACGTTTAAATAAAAATAACGTTAACGATACAAATAAAACGTGAAAATAAAGAAAAGAAAATACCTACTGGATATGAAAATACATTTTACAATCTAATTATATAAGAAAATTATTAGAAAAGGAAAATTATTTTTACAACTATTATTCTAATTATTATTAATAAAAAACTATTTTAAACTATTTAATAATACTCTAAAATAAAAGAAAATATGCAATAAGACTAGAAAAAATAAATTAAAACTTAGAAAAATCTAAAATATGATAAAACTAATTTTAAAACAGAAAATATATTTTTTAGACTTTATATATATTTATTATTAATTTAAAACTATTTAAAACTAATTAAAATGCTAAAAATTACTTTTTAAACTAAGAAAATTATGGAAAAATACTTTTTATAACTTTTATATTTATCTAGACTTAAGAAAAATGAAAACTTATTTTTAGAACTTTTCTCAATTTTTTATTAAAAGCTAGTTAAAATACTTAAAAACTAATTAAAATGCAGAAAAAATACCAAACAAGCTAGGAAAAATCGAAAAAAATTGGAAATACTTAAAATAATGTTAGGAAGCTAAGAAAAATGGAAAAACATAGGGTTATGAGGAGGGATTTGAAACTGATGTGAAATAGCTTATGAATAAGCTAGACAAAATAAGCTACAAGCTAACAAGCTACCAAGCTGAGACAAAGGCTATAATAAGCTAAAAGGACCAAAATAAACAAGAAACAACTAGTCCTAACCAGCGATAAGCTATCTACAACAGATTGATGAGTTAAGAATTTGGCGGAAAACAGTGATGAGGGGCAACTTCAAGCCAAGAAATAAGCAATCAAATAAGCTTGAAACTAGAAACCAAAGATTGGAACCTACCCTAGACGACCCAGGATCCTTAAGACCAAAAATCAGACCAAGGGATGCTCAAATGAGCCTTGTGCAAGGGCTTGAATAAGTGAGGAAAAACTGACATCAATGAGTGAAGCGGTGGTTTAAAAGCTTCAAAGAAGCTCTTTTGAAGCTTGAAAAATTTGCAAAAATCTGGAAAAATAACAAAAAGAAAATAGAAGCGATGGCTTTCTAAAACCACAAGTATCACTGAAAATGATTAAGAGATGAGCCCATTAAAAATCTTTCCATTTGACCCCAAATTTTTTGCACTTTTGACTTTTTGTCAAAACTAAAAGTTTGACTTTCTCTAACTTTGATCTTAATTTTAGGGTGAGAATGATGTTACTAGATTAAATGAAGCTATATCAAGCTTTGTTTATAAGTTTGGAACACAAAACAAGACTTGGCTATGTTAAAACTTCTTTGAAAGCTAAGATCCAATGAAAGGAAATTTTGACTTTTAAGGTTCAAGTGCACACATAACCAACTCAAATGAGTTCTACTACCTAAATTAAGATTGTTAATGCAACTTTCAAGTGCAAACTAAGGACCAAAGCAACGACAATGGACGTTCCAAACACACCTTTAAATTCGAAATACAAACTCAACTAAGCTACCTCTTTTGACAGCGGCTATAGAGATACTTAAAATCATTCAAATGACTTAATTATAACTAATTAAACATGTTTAAACCTTTAATGAAACACAGTTACATACACAAGACTGATATTGAACTTTGCTTGAAAAATGAAAAGTGAAATGTTACTAACCACTGTTTCCAGCTTAAGCAAGCCAAAACAAACCCATTACTACACTAATCCTAGTCTATTCCAACCTCTGCAACACCCCTGCAACCACAATTTCCAGATCCACACCCAAATAAGCTTATGGTTGACTTTTGTTGACCAATGAGTGAAAATACTTAAAACTGTTTCCAGAGCTTCTCAAAACGTAGAGAGCTTATCAAAGCTTGTTTGACTTTAACAAAAGCTTATAGGAAGCTTAAACTTAGAATTCAAAACGAAAGTTTCAACGATGCTAACTGAATCAAATATTTTATCCAAACCTTGAAATTACTTTAGAACAGTTACAAAGGTAAATAAAGTTGAGTTTTGATAATAGAAACACAATATTACAAATTCTAAACTACTTTAAGACATTAAATAAAAAAACGACATTGAGGTAATTTATAAAAACTAACTACCCTCTCAAATTGCTTCTCTCTTGGCTTCTTATAAGCTCAAAAGTCTTTCTCTCTCTCTTCGGTCAAATCCGGCAACAATCTGGGACCCTTGGATGTGCGAGAAGCAATCCTAGCCATTTATGCAATTTTGGGCCAATTTTTTGTTTTTGATATCCGGGGACGGAAAGCTTTGCATTTAATGTGGTGGGATGGGTAGGTGAGGTGGGGAGACAAGGGTTGTGTAGAGGTGGCTAGTGAAGGTTGAGGAGGGAAGTAGCGAACATAGGTGTCGGGGAGACAAGCGGAAGCGGGTTTGTTTATTGTTTAAATGGTTGGGTTGGTCGGGTTGTGGGAAAAGGCCGGGTAAAGTATTTGGGCCAAGGGTAACTGTTTGGGCTTGGGGTTTTAAACAAGGTCGGATTGGATTTGTAGATATGTTAACATAGGGACCAAAATTGCAACTTCTCAAAACCAAAGGACCGGCGTAAATTATGAAGAGTAGTCAAGGGTTGGTGTTGCCAACTTTAAATAGTCCAGGGGTTGATTTTTGACATTTTGAAAATCCCAAGGACTAATTTTGAACATTTTGGATTTTTCAAGGACTAAATTGTAACTTTCTCAAAACTTTTAGATTTTCCACCAAAGGACTAAATATGACAATTTGTGATTTTAAAAAGACCTTTGGTGACTTTTCTTCTGAAATTTTGGCTCAGGGACTATTTTTGACAATTTTTGAAACTTGGGGGACTGAAACTGCCAATTATGCAAACTTAGCTCATTTTTCATCTGATTTTGATATTTTTGCATTTGAAACACATAAAACACTGATTTGTGATATTTTGATCATTTTGATGTGTTTCTGAGTGTTTTCAGATGATTTTGCAGTTTATTTTGTATAAAAATGATGAGTATTTACACACTCATCAATCCCCCACATGTGGAGATATTGCTAGTCCCTAGCAATGATTTGAGAAAACATAATGGATTTTAATCTCTTTACCAAAAGCCATTACTTATGGAGTAGCCAAATGTTTGATTCAAGTAAGAACCATGGTACGATAACCATGTGATTTTGAGCAAACCACCGACTTTCAACGGTTTGATTTGTCTTTACCGGAACGTTTTATACGGACTAGCCAACTCTTAGATAAATTATCAATATTATCGTTGGTGAGTCGATTACCAATTATGGTTTTCCACTTTGCCTTTACCACACATAATCTTGCGGGCTGCCAACTCTTCACTTTTTTAGGATATGGTGAGGTGAGAACCATACAATTTTGGGCAAATTGCAAGCCATATAAACGGATTTGATATATCTTTACCAAGAGCCGTTTGCTCCTGGATTAGCCAATCCTTTAGTCTCACAGACATGGCGGACTGATAACCAAATGAGTAAGTGTAAAACACTTACTCCAAAAAAAAAAAAAAAAAAAAAAAATTTTGGCCAAAAACGGGGGAATTGGTATAATTATATGATAAAATTCGCGAAATTCCCCACACTTAGAAATGAATATTGCCCTCAATATTCAAAGTACCGGCGGTTATGCCGAAACAAAGAACGTAAAAGGGAAATACTACGGCCATTATTTAGAAAGAAGATTTTTTTTTTTTTTTTTTTTTTTTTTTAACATGTGGGCAACCCCCCCACACTAGGGTGGTAGAAAATAGAAAGAAGTCTGAAATATGGGTGAAAACCCATATGGCATGCTCTTGTTTTTGATTACCGAGTTAGCTAGCTTGACTCGACCCTAAATTAATTTGTTCATGGGGAAGTAAAGTGGAAGAAACAATCTCCATCGGACTTTCATTCAAGATGTTTGGACAAACATTTGAAGCGCGTGAAAGTTCCACACTGACGAGATATACATAGAGACCGCAAGCTCAAAATGGTAAATGAAAATGCCGGGTCAAAGATAGTGTCTTCACTCAGGAAGGAGTGAAGAAGAGAAGAAGTCACCGAGTAGGTGAAGAAAAGAAGCAAAATCATGATAACAATCATGACTAGATCTTCTTCCTCGGGATTAAGTGCAGTTGCACTTATTTGGATTTTATTGGTTGAGCTCTTTGGGTTGGAAGGCATCTCGGTTGGGAGGGTGGGAAGATTTGTCATAACTATGCAAATTGAGATTCTCTCCCCCCGATCATGATTTTTGCCATCCACGCAATCATACTCCAGTAGTCATGATATGAGTGAGTTCACCGGAGAACTCCTAGTGAAGAATCATTCACATGATGTGAATTTGTGAACTCTTGTTCCATTGTGGACTCATCACTATCCTCGATGCAGTATCAAAGAGTGGATTCTCAGAAATTGAAGTGAATTCGAGTAAATTCAAATAGAGGATTAGTGAAAGTAGCTTTGAATGTTTCGGGAACAAAATGATCAACATTCTCTATTGGACTGTTGGAGTAAGAAGTGAGTGAACGATCATTATCAATGAGACTTTCGGTCTCTCCAGTTGGCCCGAAGTCAAAGAGTGGATTGATGTGAGTGAGTTCACGGAGAACTCCTCAAGAAGGGGATCGACATCAGTTGTGGAAGTGATGCCTCAACGTACTCGATGTCTCCATAGGAAGCACAATCGTCGCTAAGATCGGAGAAAGTTTCAAAATGATCTTGAGAACACTCAAGAGGGAAAGGGATATCACCGCAGATGATCGAAATTCCTGTGACTCTCGGGATTGGGATAAGGTCCTCAACACTAGAGCGATTCCATTTCGGAATAGTGCTAAGCTCATCCCCATGTTTAGAGAGTGAGTGGGAATATCAGGTGTGATAGCGGTTGTTTGAGATGAAATCTCAAGCTATTTGCGGGATATCAACGGCGTGGGAGTTGAGAAGTATTATCTATAAAAGGATAAAAACTCTCCTCGTCATCGTCATAAAGTGCTGCCTTGAGAAATTGGGAGCGTCTTGGGAGTGCTTGCTCTAGGATTAATGTTTCTTCCCTAGATTTGCTTGACCGTTCTTCGTTCTTCGACCAGCAATTCTCCTATGGTTTTTTCACCACTCACTTGATTCTTAAGGTTTTGTAGTATATCATCAAGTTTTTTCATTGTGGCTTCAAAATCATAAGAAATTTCTTGAGACAACGGCTCAGGTGGAGTTTGAACCGTATGGTGCTGTGGAGGTTGGAAATTTTCAAACATGTGAGAGTCATGATTGTTACAAGGAACTGAGTTCCCTATTTGACAATCAGAGCTGAAATGGGAACCTCCACAGTACTCCAACAGATAAAACTGTTGAGTGCGGAATGGTGAATCATATGGATTTTGGTCATAACCAAAGTTACGAGTATCATTGGAAAAGCGTTCATAGACAAACGTGTTTCCGGATTGACACTCAAATCCTTGGTGAGAACCTCCACAAAACTCACAATAGTTAGAAAACCGGGCGTGGTGGGTAGTTGGAAAAGTTTGAAGGGTCGTTAAATGAGTTCGGATTAGGATCATAATCAAATGAATTCCTCGAACCACAAAACAAACAACTCCCGTTACGAATATCATTACCACCTTTGTACACCGTACACCGCGACGAGGGTGAACCAAAAGAGGCTCACCACAACCGACACAAGGAATAAACGATTCCATGAGAATAGGAGAAGGTAGAATCAAATGGATAGAGGGTAAAGGAATAAAGAATCAAAAAGGGTAAGAGGGTAAAGAGGAATATTTTTGGCATTTTTGAAAAACATTTTGCAAAAAACAAAGAATGAAAATATTTTTGGATTTTCTGATAACTTTACAAAAAGCTTTTTACAAAAGATGGAATATGTGCAAGAATGGGTCTGAAAAAGCTAAACACACGCTAAAGCCTCCCCGGCAGCGGCGCCAAAATTTGATCCGGTCCGAACCGTCAAGTTCTAACAGACTTAAAACAGCTCAGACACAAATGCAATGAAGTCCAGAGAATACAGTGGATTCCCGGGTCGTTTAGTCCCACGGAGACTCAATGGTGTGTACAACACTTGATCAGACGGTAGAATGATCACTAATGATAGTGATCAGAAAAGATTAGGATATGAATATTACACTACTGAAAAAGGAAATAAATAAAAGCAGCTTAAATGCAAATTAAGAAAATTAAAAAGATAAAATCTATTAAATAAACGCTATCACTATATTTAAAGTGATGAACGTTTAAAACTAAAAACTAAAAACTTACGTTTAAATAAAAATAACGTAAACGTACAAATAAAAACGTGAAAATAAAGAAAGAAAATACCTACGGATATGAAAAATACATTTTTACAATCCTAATTATATAAGAAAATTATTAGAAAAGGAAAATTATTTTTACAACTATTATTCTAATTATTATTAATAAAAAAACTATTTTAAACTATTTAATAATACTCTAAAATAAAAGAAAATATGAAATAAGACTAGAAAAATAAAATTAAAACTTAGAAAAATCTAAAATATGATAAAACTAATTTTAAAACAGAAAATATATTTTTTAGACTTTATATATATTTATTACTAATTAAAAACTATTTAAAACTAATTAAAATGCTAAAAATTACTTTTTAAGCTAAGAAAATTATGGAAAAATACTTCTTATAACTTTTATATTTATCTAGACTTAAGAAAAATGAAAACTTATTTTTTAGAACTTTTTCTCAATTTTTTTGTATTAAAAGCTAGTTAAAAATACTTAAAAACTAATTAAAATGCAGAAAAATACCAAACAAGCTAGGAAAAAATCTGAAAAATTCAGGAAATACTTAAAATAATGTTAGGAAGCTAAGAAAAATGGAAAAACATAGGGTTATGAGGAGGGATTTGAAACTGATGTGAAATAGCTTATGAATAAGCTAGACAAAATAAGCTACAAGCTACAACAAGCTACCAACTGAGACAAAAGGCTATAATAAGCTAAAAGGACCAAAATGTAACAAGAAACAACTAGTCCTAACCACGATAAGCTATCTAGCAGATTGATGAGTTAAGAATTTGGCAGAAAAAGGTGACAAGGGGGCAACTTCAAGCCAAGAAATAAGCAATCAAATAAGCTTGAAACTAGAAACCAAAGATTGGAACCTACCCTAGACCTGACCCAGATCCTTAAGACCAAAAATCAGACCAAGGGATGCTCAAATGAGCCTTGTGCAAGGGCTTGAATAAGCGAGGAAAAACTCGCATCGGTGAGTTGGCAGGCGGTTTAAAGCTTCAAAGAAGCTCTTTTGAAGCTTGAGAAAAATTTGCAAAAATCTGGAAAAATAACAAAAAGAAAATAGAGCAGTAGGGCTTTCTAAAACCACAAGTATCACTGAAAATGATTAAGAGATGAGCCCATTAAAAATCTTTCCATTTGACCCCAAAACTGAATTTTTGCACTTTTGACTTTTTGTCAAAACTAAAAGTTTGACTTTCTCTAACTTTGATCTTAATTTTAGGACTGAGAATGATGTTACTAGATTAAATGAAGCTATATCAAGCTTTGTTTATAAGTTTGGAACACAAAACAAGACTTGGCTATGTTAAAACTTCAACAGTGAAACTGCAAGATCCAATGAAAGGAAATTTTGACTTTTAAGGTTCAAGTGCACACATAACCAACTCAAATGAGTTCTACTACCTAAATTAAGATTGTTAATGCAACTTTCAAGTGCAAACTAAGGACCAAAAACTTGACATTGACCATTTCCAAACACACCTTTAAATTGAAAATACAAACTCAACTAAGCTACCTCTTGAACGGCTATAGCAGATACTTAAAATCATTCAAACTGACTTAATTATAACTAATTAAACATGTTTAAACCTTTAATGAGCACAGTTACATACACAAGACTGATATTGAACTTTGCTTGAAAAATGAAAAGTGAAATGTTACTAACCCTTTGTTTCGGCTTAAGCAAGCCAAAACAAACCCATTACTACACTAATCCTAGTCTATTCCAACCTCTGCAACACCCCTGCAACCACAATTTCCAGATCCACACCCAAATAAGCTTATGGTTGACTTTTGTTGACCAATGAGTGAAAATACTTAAAACTGTTTCCAGAGCTTCTCAAAGACTGTAGAGAGCTTATCAAAGCTTGTTTGACTTTAACAAAAGCTTATAGGAAGCTTAAACTTAGAATTCAAAACTGAAAGTTTCAACAGTAACACAGAATCAAATATTTTATCCAAACCTTGAAATTACTTTAAGAACAGATTACAAAGGTAAATAAAGTTGAGTTTTGATAATAGAAACACAATATTACAAATTCTAAACTACTTTAAGACATTAAATAAAAAAAACGACATTGAGGTAATTTATAAAAACTAACTACCCTCTCAAATTGCTTCTCTCTTGGCTTCTTATAAGCTCAAAAGTCTTTCTCTCTCTCTTCTGGTCAAATCCCAGCAACAATCTGGACCCTTGGATGTGCAGAAGCAATCCTAGCCATTTATGCAATTTTGGCGCCAATTTTTTTTGTTTTTGATATCTGGGACAGGAAAGCTTTGCATTTAATGTGGTGGGATGGGTAGGTGAGGTGGGGGAGACAAAGGGTTGTGTAGAGGTGGCTAGTGAAGGTTGAGGAGGGGGGAAGTAGCAGACATAGGTGTCGGGGGAGACAAGCTGGGGCGGGTTTGTTTATTGTTTAAATGGTTGGGTTGGTCGGGTTGTGGGAAAAGGCCGGGTAAAGTATTTGGGCCAAGGGTAACTGTTTGGGCTTGGGGTTTTAAACAAGGGTCCGGATTGGATTTGTAGATATGTTAACATAGGGACCAAAATTGCAACTTCTCAAAACCAAAGGACGAGCGTAAATTATGAAGAGTAGTCAAGGGTTGGTGTTGCCAACTTTAAATAGTCCAGGGGTTGATTTTTGACATTTTGAAAATCCCAAGGACTAATTTTGAACATTTTGGATTTTTCAAGGACTAAATTGTAACTTTCTCAAAACTTTTAGATTTTCCACCAAAGGACTAAATATGACAATTTGTGATTTTAAAAAGACCTTTGGTGACTTTTCTTCTGAAATTTTGGCTCAGGGACTATTTTTGACAATTTTTGAAACTTGGGGGACTGAAACTGCCAATTATGCAAACTTAGCTCATTTTTCATCTGATTTTGATATTTTTGCATTTGAAACACATAAAACACTGATTTGTGATATTTTGATCATTTTGATGTGTTTCTGAGTGTTTTCAGATGATTTTGCAGTTTATTTTGTATAAAAATGATGAGTATTTACACACTCATCAGAAGGAGATTTTCCTTGATTCTCATTAACAAACAAATCCGGTTTATATGATTACATAAGAGTATTATAGAGATAAACATAATAGGCTAAGCCTAAATACACAAGTGTGCCTATACAAAATATCAACTAACATAATGCACTATATATTGACTAATACGCCCCCGCAGTTGGAGCGGGGGGAGGTCGGACGCTCAAACTGGATCAAAAATCTTCAAATAAAGCTGAAGGCAGACCCTTGGCGAAAATATCGGCATACTGATAATGAGAGGTTACATGGAGAACGTGCACCTAACCAGTGGTAATTGTTAATACAAATAAGCCGTAAAAACGTTTATTTATATTTTACGATCTTCTAATGTTTTGTCGATAACAAACGTAAAATCATTTTAACGAAACAAATAAAATACGTAAATGGTTTGAACTAATAGTTTCTAACATATTCACATTTTCACATAAAACACTAAAACAAGTATAAGTGATTTTATGATTTAATATTACATATGTACAACAACTAGTGTTTACATATTTGGGTAAAATATACACATAACTAGTATGTAGTATATTGGGTAATATAAATGGGTAGAAACTTAAGTATCATAACCCATTGGGCAAATACATTGAATGTAGTTGGGTACAACCCAAAGCCCATGACCCATGGAGCTTGACCCATAACCTATTGCATGACATCATGCTTATATCATATATTGATAATATCCATAACCCATGGTTTTGACCCATACCCATGTGACTAGGTGCATTGCACTCAAGAGATACATTGTCCATAACCCATGGTTTTGACCCATACCCATACCCATGTGACTAGGTGCATTGCACTAAAGACCCATGGATCAACCCATGACCCATGACCCATAACCAAAATACCCATGGGTAAAGGGGAGCATCCCACGGATCCCTAGCTTTACGCTAGACGGATCCCTTGTGGAAGGGATCCTTGGGATCCGGGAACATAGAATTTTCCTCTATAAATAGTGAGTCATTTCTTCATTGTTGCTCACCCATTTCTAACACACTTTCTCCCTGAGTTAAAACTCACTAACCTCAGATCCAAGAGATCTATGTTTGTAGTTTTGTTTTGTGTGATCTTCTAGGTTCCTCTTAAAGGCAAGATCACCACCTTTGAAGTCGAGCAAGCTCAAGTCCATGAGTTGCGATGCTTCCTCATCATCAAGACTACTGAATTCTTCTTGTTGATGATTGTTTTCTTTTCTAAGAAGTGTTGAAGACATTTGTGAATGGTGTCTCAAGTGTCAAGACGAAGATATTAGTGAAGGGTATCTTTCGTCCATATCATAAGCACTTGTGATAAGTGCTTAGAAGTCAAGACTAGAAGCATTAGTGAAGGGTGCTTAGAAGTCAAGACACAAGACATTAGTGAAGGGTGTCTTGAATATCTAGTCAAAGGCATTAGTGAAAGATGCCTTAGATGTACATTCGATATGGTATGTTTCGATGTACAAGATAGATTAGTACTAGATCCAAGGATATTGATATCCTTGATGATGTTGTACAAAGGAGTTGGTCTCCTTTGGGATTAGTCGTTGGTGTAGTGTTGGGTAGTAGTTCCTCCATTGCAATGGAACTAGGTGCTTAGCCTAGTACCTAATAAACGGTAGGCGACGTTGTGTAGGTGTGGTTCACCTTGGTGTGAAAGAACCCGGTGGTTAGCCTAGCACCGTATAAAGGGTAGGCGACGTTGTGATAGATGTGGTTCACCTTGGGTGAAAAGAACCGGTGGTTAGCCTAGCACCGGAAAAAGGGTAGGCGACGTTGTGAAGGCTTCTCCACCATAAGGAGATTGGTGTAGTGTTTACGAACTCTCGAGTCGGTGACTCGGGGAGTGGAGTAGGGCAAGGAAGGTGTCCTTGTAGCGAACCACTATAAATACTCGCGTTGTGGTTTTGTGCTTCTTACTCTTATCTTTCATTACATACCTTTATATGTTTGTTTATCAACATCCAACACACACATCCAAATAGATTGACATAAGTCGATCTAAATAGTTTAAAAGGAAGTTTTAATTGGCAAAACTATTCAACCCCCCCCCTTCTAGTTTTCCACAGTAACCAAGTCACGAACGAAGTGTAGGTCAATCTCAATATGCTTCATTCGTTGGTGTTGAACAGGATTGACATACATACAAATGGCAGTAACGTTATCACAGTAGACCAGGGTTGCAGTCGATAAAGGTAAATGTAACTCACAGAGCAAATTATAGAGCTCTGCAGTCTCAGAAACGACGTTAGAAATGCCTCGGTATTCATCCTCAGCACTAGAACGGGATAGAGTATGCTGGCGTTTGGGAGACCAAGACAATAAGTTATCACCCAATAAAACACAATAACCTGATGGATAACGACAAGTAGCTTGAGACGGGTAAAGTGCAGAAGCGGGTCCGAGGAGTCATTGACCGGTGTTGTTGGGTTGCTGACGGTAATTCTATTCCCGTCACCAATATTGAACATAGCATTATTCCTTCTCTCCATCGCTTTCTTCACCTTCATAATGTACTTGTCACACCTAACATTACTAAAAATCCCATCTCTATTCGGTAGTTTACTATGGATAATAATTGCACTATTGAATTTGACGCGTTTGGTTTTTCTGTGAAAGATTTCAAGACTCGTCGTATCCTCCTTCGATGTGACAGCTCGGGTCATCTCTATCTAGTTACCAAGCTGTCAATTATTCCTATTGCTTTTTTCTCCACTAGCTCTTCCACGTGGCATCAACGTCTTGGTCATCCCGGTGATGAAGTGCTACGATCTCTTGTTGGCATGAGTCTGATGGATATACAAGGCATGTTGTTGGGTGTACAGTGGGGTGGTAATGGGTTGATGAGTGGGTTGTTGGCCTAAACGATTTGGAAGAATGGGGTGGGTAGGTTGTTGGGCCATGCGACTGTGATAGTGTAACACCCCCAAATCTCGGTACAGCGGAAGACTTAATCAAGTTTTCGGGGCGTTACTTTTTGGATTGGTATCGCACACAAGTATAGCAAAAAGATAGTCATTTAACATTCAAAACCAATCCCAAATTTTAATCATTTAAAACATTTAATCCAAAAGAATAAATATTAGGCCCAAAACATAGTTTAATCAAATAGGTCCCCATAGTTTATCAGAGTCAGAAATGATCCTTGAACCCCGCCTTCTTGCCAAGCTTCCATCGATTAAGTAATCCAAACATCTCTCAAATACCTGAGAAATCATGCTAAAAGGTCAGCTACGCGGTGAGTTCATAGGTTTAAGTTCAACAAAATCATAGTGGACCTGTAAGAGTTGATTTGCTATGCAAGACCTAAGAGATAAATACCGTTTGCACACCGATCCTACCCGGATCACCAATCATAACACATGTCCGCATCCAGGGGACTACTTTCGGGCCCAGCGACTCTAGTCCAGCACCGTTGTGGCAAAATCTAGAACCATTGCCAACCCCAGACTAGGTCGAGGTAGAAGTCTATTCTTAGTTAGGCACGGTTAAACCTAGACTAAGGAAACAACTACCGCACATCTATCTAAACATTCAAGCATATAAGCAAATCCAAATATTTTTAACGGTAAAAAAACAGCAGCATGATTCTCACCCCAAAATAGTTCAAAACGTAGTTAAAACGTATATAAAAGTGGGGCTATGAAACTCACCTCAGGCAATCAACGCAAGCAATCAACGCACAAATAAACACTAGCAGAAGATAACGGTATCACAGCACAGCAACTATTGACTCGGCACAACCTATTAATGTAGACCAACTTTAATATATATATTCCTCAAAATCAACGTTATCAACCCCAATATGTTCCATTTCGTTATTTCCAAAAACGTCTCGTTTCACCATTTAATCCTAGTGTTTGGTATTCCTCGTGTGGGTGTATCAACTCAATATGATGCTATGAATTCACTCAAACAACCAATATGTTATGCTTCGCAATCACAATATGCAACTCCATTCAACACAATATGTGACTCAATGCGACACAATGAGACGTCTAAGCGATAAGCTCCATAGTCCAATAAGTTTCGGAATAAATAGTAGACCTTATCGAATTCGTCAACTCGATAAACTCATTTATTTATTTGTGTCGCTTATTATCCCATAAATCAATCGTATCCTAAAGAGTCATAAGGATAATTCACCCATTAATAGGGTTACGCAACGTACCTAGCTGGCTCTTATTAGATTCGTCAACCTAATAAATCCGCTACCCACGTGGATCAACACTATTAATGCTAGGTTATCCGTAACCCATACACACAACGTAAGTAAATAAATACTTAACTAGTATAAAATGTCTACAATTGACATTTATTGATAAACGTGTACTCGAAACGTTAATTACTTATTCATTACCAAACATTTCTAATTTAGTCGTTAGTTTCCATTTAAAAATAGTAAATAACAAGATGAGTCTTGTTATCGATATTTTTGGTACAAAAGCCCAATTATTATTTACATTTCATAGTTCTATTAGCATTTTCATGTATAAATATATATTTCGTCAAATTCCAATATTAATCTCATATCGTTATTCGTTTCGAGTCCACAAGCACGAGTCATAACTTATCGGCTTTTAATCAATCAATAGTCCAAATTATACTAAAGTTCATGTTACGGCTTTGTCGGAGTCAACTATTGACTAAAAAGTCAAAGTAACACCGACGTAGCTCAAAGTCAACAATATATATATCAAGTCCAAATTAAAAGTCATAATAGCGCAATTCAATCCCAAACCAACTCAAAACAATCTCGCCAACCAATCAATCAACCAAATGTACTCGAAACCAATGTTATGACCCTAATGTTCATGACACGGTCGCGGTCAAGACCACGTGAACCAAACAAGCTCTAGAAGCTTTTCGGCTCCACGCGTCTCATCCAAACCTCAACTACATCAACCAACAAGCTACCAAATCGACCCGACCCGGACCCAAGGTCCATGTGGGTCACGTATGACCCCAACCAAGACCCCTACGTGGGTTTCTTGGTTCGTACGCCCCTTCACCATAGTCAAACATCATCCAAACACAACCAAATCACTTCCACAACATCCCAATCCAATCATTCAAGCTCCAAACACTAACCAAACACAAAACCCATCATCTATCTTAACCAAAAATATGAAACTAAACCTAAAATGTATAAACTCATCAAAATAATACACCACACATTTACCAAACACTGATTACTTGTTTATTTAGTCACTAATTAGACTTAATTTCATGTTCCACCCAAAAGCCCCAAATTTGTTCATAGGGTCGAAACCCTAATTTTCAATTCGTGGCTTTTTATTGCCCAAACAAGCTCAAAACTTGTTCCATTTACCTTATTCAAACACCAATTGCAAAACCCCTTTGAAACCCTAAAAGTACGAATCTTGATTCGAAGATTTGAAGGTGTTATGGAAGTCCAAATGGAGCGTGTAATATATGGTTTGAAAGAGGAGAAAGAGAGCTTCAATATGGCCGGAATATGGCCGGAATAGGGCGGCCGGTTATGGTGGTGGTGGTTTAGGGTTTTTAGAGAGAGAAAGGTAGAGAGAGAAATGGGTGTGTGTGTGTTTTTAGTGAGAGAATGAAATAGGTGAAATGAGGGGATGGGAGCCCCTTTTATACATGGACATGGGGGACTCAAAAATAATTATTTTGGAGGAGGGGAGCGCCGGTCTCAAGAGAAAGGGGAGGGGTCGGAGTTGTAATTTTTCGTAACTATCCCGTTTACCCATTCCCGAGCTCATATATTGTCCCCCGAGTGTCTCACAACATTTATTTGACTTTCCAACATTATTATTTACGTTTTTCCATGAGTTTTGACTATTTATTTGTCAATTTTCGAGTTACGGTCTAAAAATTACAATAATTCTTGTTTTAGGCTTTTCTAGTGCCGAATCGAATAGTGCCTACCAAATAGAGTTAAAACTCATACGATAACTCATTTAATAATGAAATAAACCATAAAAACCAATAGACGATATAAAATCAAGTCATGGTTTATAAAAATAGTGTTAAAGGCAAAGTTCGGTTTAGTTTAACGTAATGCGGTTACCTAAAATAGACTCTCTAAATTTGCCAGTTGTCACAGATAGTAACCAGTGGAAGCCCTACTTATATTGTTTTGGTGAATCTTTGAAGTACTAGGTACACGACCAAAACTAGTTCCTGTGTTATCTTTTGATTGCAATCCCGCCCTATTTCGGTGATCATGAATAAACTTGCAATGATCACCAAACTTACACGTCCCTTTGTTAAAATGATTACATAATTGAGGGAGAATTTGAGATTTATTAGTGTGAGAGTTGTTGTTACCATTGGATTCCGATGAGTGAGAGGCCACAAGAATGGTAGGCGAGGATGAACTACTATCAAACGTAGTAGATGCATCGGTTTGTTCATTCAACGTGGACTCTTCTAATAGTAACATGTTCCATGTTGTTTCAAAATTTGGAAGAGGTTCACGATGACGTATGATTTTAAAAATAGTGGCAAACCGTGAATCAAGGCCATTAATGGCATATACAACCAAATTATTCTCACTTACTAACGAGCCAATATTTTTAAGCCTATCCACCATTGACTTGATTTTTGGGCAATACTCGTTGATAGACATCTTGCCAATCGTAATGGAACGAAGTTCATTGTCAAGGTTAATGGCCCTAGCGTCCTTATTGTCATGAAATAACCCTTGTAGGTGATCCAACAAGTTCTTTGCATTGTCCGGTATGGAGACGACTTGTTCTTGTAAAGAATCACATAGGGATATGGGGATCCACATCTTGATGAAATCATCAAGTTTGCATCATTCCAGATCTTGAGCACTAGACGAGGCCTCGGCCGTTGTTTTTTCTTCTATGTGTGATTTTAGTCCAAGACTTCCAAGATGTATTTTAAAGAAAGAACACCAAGAAGTGTAGTTATGTTTTTCAAGGTTGAGTTTGACGGGAACTTTGTTGGTAATGCTAAAGGGGATGAGTTTATCAGCGGTTGTAGGGGAAGAGGGGGTGGAGGAGGGTTGTCATCTCCGGCCATTGTTGCCGATTTGATGAGTTGAGGTAGAAGTTTACGACTGAGAAAGTAGGAGGAGGAGGGATCTGATTATTAATGAAAGAAAAAAGGAAAAGTTTGGGATTGGCTTGATACCATATTGGAAGGTGATTTTTCTTGATTCTCATTAACAAACAATCCGATTTATACGATTACATAAGAGGATTCTAGAGCTAACCTAATGGGCTAGGCCTAAATACATAAGTGGGCCTATACAAAATATCAACTAACACAATACATAATATACGAACTAATAGATCTATGGAGTTGAGATCAATATATATCTCATATTTGCCATATATCCAATAAATCAATCTTAGCCATCCATTTTTATCAAAATTAATAAAAATACCATTTTCACCATTTTTTTAAAAGCAACATATCTTGCAAACGGTAAATCTTCAAACTACAAAAAATACACCGTCGCGACAAGAATTAAATTATATTTCTATGGATATGCACTTCTCTATATTTTCGACAAACTTTTTTTTTTCAAAAATTCCGCTCAGAAAAATCATATATGATTGTAAAATCATATGTGATTTTCAAAAATCACATGCGATTTGTAAAATCAAATCACATGTTATTTTTTCAAATCATATATGATTTTTACAAATCACGTATGATTTGCAATAATCATCTATGATTTGTAAAAATCGAATCATATATGATTTTCACAAATCATATATGATTTTTCTGGACCAAAATTTTGAAAAAAAATATCGTTAAAAATATATAGAAGTGCATATCTATAGAAAGATAATTTAAATATCGTCGCGATGGTATGATTTTTTTCACGTAACGATTAACGGTTTGCGAGATATTTAATTTTAAAAAAAAATTGAAAGTTTATTTTATTTTTTTATTAGAAAAATGAATTGATGTAATTGCTTTATTAAATTTATGGTAAATTTGAGATCTATATTGAAGTTATATTTAGATCTATGAAGTCAAAATGCCAAAGTTAAAAATTGGGTCAATTTCATGTCTCTTATCTTTTTAGTTAAAAATTTAATATATACTCAAACGTGCATTAAAAATATTGTATATTATGCATTTAATAATTGCACTTCACGTATAAAAATAGATTAGTATATTAAATTAACTTAAAAATTATGCATCTGTTATAAATCAGATTCATCAATGCCTCGTGAGGAAAAACCTTTACCAAAAAATATGTTTATTCAACTAGCACACAAGGATAAATCTTCAGTATAGAAACCGATGGTGTTCTGACGGATTTTACCTGGCCCCATGATAAATGAACTTTATTTTATTTTTTTGGAGCACTATGCAAAATACTTTAATTGTTGCAAAAATACCAAATCTATTTAGGTATAAATGATATTTGTTGTTGTTACTCAAATTGTATACATCAAATAATACATAAAATGTTCATTTGTTTCAATCACACATTTCCCATAATCTCAATAAATTGTTTTATTTCATCATTAATTAGGATATCCGACTTCAAGTGTTCTAATATTGTTTTTTAGAGGCATACACCAATACTGTGTTTTTGTTGAAACTGAATTCTGCAGTGATTAGATTTCGCGACAATTTATGATTAAGAAAATAACGATCATTAAAATGTAAAACAGTTAGTAATGATTAGAACACCTAAATCATGTCACCAATATGTCTAATTTAATTAAAATTGACATACGCGATGAATATTTTCCTTTTAGTAATCTTAACATATGAATTTGGTTGTTAGACACATGTTTTAGCATCTTCAACTTATAACTACTCAAAATCAATAGATACTCAAACAACTTACTATGAAAATCATTACAACACTTAACATATCTTCCAACAAGTTTGAACTGAAGTTACCAATAATCTAAATTTAGTTTTACCGTAATTTTTTTTAGGGGGAATTGCATATATATCCCTCCAAAGGTGAATAATTCCATATATATATCCTTCTTACAAGTTTTTGATGCACATAGTACAATGATTTTTATGCATGCAAAAGATATATATGCAATTTTGTATATTTGGAGGGATATATATGCAAATGACCATTTTTTTTATTCCAAAAATAGACATTCCACACTTGAGGGACTCATGGTGATGCAATGACCCAAACAAAAAATCTAAGTACAAATGACGTAAAGCACTCCTCTTCCCCACACTCTCACTCTTATCATCCACACTCCTTTAAAACACTCTGAACCCACATCTTCCTAGTATCCTTGATTTTGATAATCCTATTCAACCAATCACAGCCCACCAAATATCATCATCTCAGATTACACACTGTCTCTCACACACTAAACACACACAAACTCATGCATCAAGCTTTTCCTACGTGTCTTTTTCTCACACCATTAACTCTGCAAAACTCTGATTTTTTCATTCCAATAAATACTTCTCTCATACTTGAACAAAAAACAGACAAAGTGTCACTACAATAACAAGAAAATCTTACACTATCAACCACTTTGTATCTCAAATTCACCCATTTTGACCCATTTTACAAGAAATTAGTGTAAATATCTTTAAGCTTTTGTGGGATATCAATGGCATCATTGGTATCAACACCATTTACATTGCCCGCAAATAAAGTTGATCAACTGTCTTCATTCTCTCAAAAGCACTACTTTTTACATTCTTTTTTGCCTAAGAAGTCGTCAAATGCATCAACTTCAAGAACTCAAAGTTCGGGTGTGAAATGTGTTGTTGCTGGCAATGGCCTTTTCACTCAAACTACGCAAGAAGTACGTCGTATAGTACCCGAAAACAAGCAAGGTCTCCCAGTTGTTAAGATTGTGTATGTTGTGTTGGAAGCTCAGTATCAGTCATCACTCTCAGCTGCAGTTAGGACTTTAAATAAAAGTAATAAGTTTGCTTCATATGAAGTTGTGGGCTATTTAGTTGAAGAGCTTAGAGATGAGAATAATTATAAAAGCTTTTGTTTAGACCTTGAAGATGCAAATATCTTTATCGGGTCTTTGATATTTGTGGAGGAATTGGCTTTGAAAGTGAAGGCTGCAGTTGAGAAGCAACGGGACAGAATGGATGCAGTTTTGGTGTTTCCTTCAATGCCTGAAGTTATGAGGTTGAATAAATTGGGAACTTTTAGCATGTCTCAACTTGGTCAATCTAAAAGCCCATTTTTTCAGCTTTTCAAGAACAAAAAGAAGTCATCAGCTGGCTTTTCTGATCAGATGTTGAAGTTGGTCAGGACTTTGCCAAAGGTTTTGAAGTACTTGCCAAGTGATAAAGCTCAAGATGCTAGGCTTTATATCTTGAGTTTGCAGTTTTGGCTTGGTGGCTCCCCTGATAATTTGGTTAACTTTGTGAAGATGATTTCGGGTTCTTACATTCCGGCTTTGAAAGGGATGGATATTGCGTATTCAGACCCGGTTGTGTTTTTGGATAATGGAATATGGCACCCTTTGGCTCCTTGTATGTATGATGATGTGAAGGAGTATTTGAATTGGTATGATACGAGAAGGGATACCAATGAGAAGCTAAAGAAACGGGATGCGCCTGTTGTTGGTCTGATTTTGCAGAGGAGTCATATTGTGACTGGAGATGAGAGTCATTATGTGGCTGTGATCATGGAGTTGGAGGCAAAGGGTGCAAAAGTGATCCCCATTTTCGCAGGTGGGCTTGATTTTTCGGGACCAATTGAGAAGTACTTGGTTGACCCGATCACGAAGAAGCCTTTTGTGAACTCAGTTGTGTCGCTGACTGGGTTCGCACTTGTAGGAGGGCCAGCAAAGCAAGATCATCCAAGAGCTATAGAGGCGTTAATGAAGCTGGATGTACCATACCTTTGTGCACTGCCTTTGGTGTTCCAGACAACTGAAGAGTGGCTTAACAGCACTTTGGGACTTCACCCAATTCAGGTTGCTTTGCAGGTTGCTCTTCCAGAACTTGACGGTGGAATGGAGCCTATTATTTTCGCTGGACGTGACCCAAGAACAGGTAAATCTACACCTTTTACATATATTTCAAAAGTACAAATTCTAGCACTAGTAGCTTACATTTAATTTTGCAGGAAAATCACATGCTCTGCACAAGAGGGTGGAACAGCTATGTACTAGAGCAATCAGATGGGCTGATCTCAAGAGAAAAACAAAGGTACATTTGTTCTCACATATATTAATTTTCTATTAGCCCATTTCGTATAAATGGTTCAAACTGGGTTAAAAATTTATCTCAAACAGAGTGTATAAATTTCTGAAAATAGAATGGGTAAATGGAATTGACTAGTTGAAGTCACAAAAGGTTTATTTGTAATGCATATATGGAGTATTTTTAGATTTAGATCACTATTAAAGCAATAATAATATATGGAGTATTTATTAATATCAAACGGGCAAAAAGAATGTATGTGGGTCATCCTGAACCCAAATTTGACTCATCACCCAAGCCCCGACCAGCGTGAAAGAAGCTAATGTAAACTTGGATGATTACCTGCAGAGTGAGAAGAGGGTGGCGATTACTGTATTCAGTTTCCCACCAGACAAAGGCAATGTTGGAACAGCAGCTTACCTTAATGTGTTTGCATCCATTTTCTCTGTTCTACAAGACCTCAAAAGAGATGGTTACAATGTGGAAGGCCTTCCAGCGACGTCCGCAGAGTTGATTGAAGATGTTCTTCACGACAAAGAGGCACAGTTCAGCAGTCCAAATCTGAACGTTGTTTACAAGATGGGAGTGAGAGAGTACCAACAGTTAACTCCTTACTCCACAGCATTGGAAGAGAACTGGGGAAAGCCTCCAGGGAACTTGAACTCTGACGGTGAGAACCTTTTGGTTTATGGAAAACAATATGGAAATGTCTTCATTGGTGTCCAACCTACTTTCGGGTACGAGGGTGATCCCATGAGGCTACTATTCTCAAAATCAGCTAGCCCACATCACGGATTTGCAGCTTATTACTCTTATGTTGAGAAAATCTTCAAAGCTGATGCGGTTCTCCATTTTGGTACCCACGGGTCGTTAGAGTTCATGCCTGGAAAACAGGTCGGGATGAGTGATGCTTGTTTCCCCGACAGTCTTATCGGTAACATCCCAAATGTCTACTATTATGCAGCTAATAATCCTTCAGAAGCCACCATTGCCAAGAGAAGAAGTTACGCCAATACCATAAGTTACTTGACTCCACCTGCTGAAAATGCTGGTCTTTACAAGGGTTTGAAGCAGCTGAGTGAGTTGATTGCATCCTACCAGTCTCTCAAAGATACAGGTCGTGGTCAGCAAATTGTGAGCTCGATTATTAGCACTGCTAAGCAATGCAATCTTGACAAAGATGTAGACCTACCCGAAGAAGGTGTGGAGATTTCAAGCCAAGAACGTGATCTTGTTGTTGGAAAGGTCTACTCCAAGATCATGGAAATCGAGTCTAGACTGTTGCCATGTGGGCTTCATGTTATCGGTGAGCCACCATCAGCCATGGAGGCTGTTGCCACCTTGGTCAACATCGCAGCCTTGGACCGCCCAGAAGAAGGGATCTCGTCTCTTCCATCAATATTGGCTGAGACAGTTGGTAGAGAAATCGAAGATATATACAGAAGCAGTGATAAGGGAATCTTAAAAGATGTCGAGTTGTTGAAGCAAATTACAGATGCGTCCCGTGGTGCTGTTTCTGCTTTCGTGCAGAGGAGCACCAACGATAAGGGTCAAGTGGTTGATATGTCTGGAAAACTAAGTTCAATCCTTGGGTTCGGTCTGAATGAGCCATGGATTCAGTATTTGGCTGACACCAAGTTCTACAGAGCTGATAGGGAGAAGCTGAGAGTTTTATTCCAGTTCTTAGGTGACTGCTTGAAGCTTGTTGTAGCGGACAACGAGTTGGGCAGTTTGAAACAAGCTTTAGAAGGCAAGTACGTAGAGCCAGGTCCAGGAGGAGACCCGATTAGAAACCCAAAGGTTTTACCAACCGGAAAGAACATTCATGCGTTGGATCCACAAGCAATCCCAACCACAGCTGCAATGCAAAGTGCAATGGTGGTTGTGGACAGGCTGCTCGAGAGGCAAAAGGCTGACAATGGAGGAAAGTTCCCAGAAACAGTTGCATTGGTCTTATGGGGAACTGACAACATCAAGACCTATGGTGAGTCTTTGGGTCAAGTTCTATGGATGATTGGTTGTAGGCCGGTTGCAGACTCACTGGGACGAGTCAACCGGGTTGAACCTGTCAGTCTTGAAGAGCTTGGAAGGCCTAGAATTGATGTTGTTGTCAATTGCTCAGGAGTCTTTAGGGATCTCTTCATTAACCAGGTACCTTGAAATCTTCATATCCACTTTGAATCCCCATTCATTTTTGTTTTTCGTCTTCGGGGTTTATCTAATGCTATATTTGTCATTTGTTCTTACAGATGAACCTTCTTGACCGGGCAGTGAAGATGGTGGCTGAGCTCGACGAGCCATTGGAGCAAAACTACGTGAGAAAGCACGCACTCGAACAGGCTGAAACTCTTGGTGTCGATGTGAGAGAAGCCGCAACTCGTATCTTCTCCAATGCCTCTGGTTCATACTCATCAAATGTAAACCTTGCTGTTGAAAACTCATCATGGAATGATGAGAAGCAGCTTCAAGATATGTACTTGAGCCGAAAGTCGTTTGCATTTGACAGTGACGCTCCCGGAACCGGAATGGCCGAGAAACGCAAAGTCTTCGAGATGGCATTAAGTACAGCGGAAGCCACGTTCCAAAACCTTGACTCATCGGAGATTTCATTGACCGACGTGAGTCATTACTTTGACTCTGACCCGACTAACCTTGTCGGGAGTCTAAGGAAAGACGGGAAGAAACCAAATGCTTATATTGCCGACACAACAACAGCTAATGCACAGGTCCGTACCCTCTCAGAGACAGTCCGTCTGGATGCACGTACAAAGTTGCTGAACCCTAAATGGTACGAAGGCATGCTGTCTAGTGGCTATGAGGGTGTTCGTGAAATTGAGAAGAGGCTAACCAACACAGTGGGGTGGAGTGCGACTTCCGGACAAGTGGACAACTGGGTCTATGAAGAGGCTAACACAACTTTCATTCAAGATGAGGAGATGTTGAACAGACTCATGAACACAAATCCTAATTCATTCAGGAAGTTGCTGCAAACATTCTTGGAAGCAAATGGACGAGGGTACTGGGAAACATCAGATGACAACATTGAGAAGTTAAGGCAGTTGTACTCTGAGGTTGAAGACAAGATTGAGGGCATTGACCGGTAATCAATATGTATGTGATATAACATTGTAATTTGTTTCCCTTTTTCCCCAATCTGTAAGTTTTTCATTGCTGGGGACTCAACGTATTTTGTAGTTTTCGAGACTCGTCTCTGTTTCATCAAGGTTTAACGTAAAGTTAATAAATTCACCATAAAATCAGCTCATTGTATCTGTACTTCACAAGTTTACCATTAATATTTGCATTGTAGTTTAGTAGCCAAAGTTAATCCACCACAGTAAAACAGAATAATCTACCACTGGTAAGCATCAAGTATTATAAGAAAAAAATATCGGAATGATATAAAATACGAGATCAGGTACAAGTAGAGTACCTAAAATAGAACCATGGGCTGAAAGATGGCAGCAAACAGTGGTGCCTCTTGGGTAACCAAGATTTCCCAACATTTTTGCATACTAATCCATGGTACTTGAGCCCACCGCCACACAGACTTAAATCGGGTAAAATCGTCCCCTTTTGGGGAAGGTTGACGTGGCTACTTAAAGTTGTTTGCACCTAGCAGGATTGAACTTGAGATGTCTCGGTAGTTACAAGCTCTTTACCACTAGGCCACCCTAAGTGGTTTATATCTTTGGTTGTGTATCAATGGCTTCGCGTGAATCTTCTAGCACGTCTTTGACAAGCGAGAGGTTTTGACAATGAAAACACTCTGACCAACTTGAGAGTACAGCAGATAAAATACATTATACATACTAGACGAGTACCCGTGCCTAGCGGCATCGGTTTCTAGCGGCAGACAATTAACGATATGCGATATTGTAGTAAGTGTTTCATATAACGTTCAAAATAGAACGTGAAAAGATCTCGATGAGACCTGATTCACCGGTTTGTATCGGTTTTAACGGGTCCTCTCTGGTTCGTTTTCAGATGGCTTTAATTGGTTAGCCGAAAACCGGTAGCATACTTATCATAAAAACTTAATGAACATCTATACATTCAGGTAAACTGAAAAATATAAAAAAAAGATGCATGCTAGCTACTAAAACAAGACATACAATGATCGATGCAAGATGTAGTTTATTATGTATATTTATTATAACCATATAAGATCCAAAGGAAAACCACTGACCAAAAAGTAAAAGTCAAATATAGTTATGTAACTTTGTCCAGTGGAAGTATGATCTTGAACTGCAAAGTTACATACATAAACTTCATATGCGACCAACATGTTCTATCTTCCATTTTCCATAACTTCTTGAACTGAGACTGCAAATAAACAAAAAACTGATATAAGTCAAAAAACGTAACGAACACATCTTAAAGTACCTTTATTTTTAACAAATTATGAAATCTGCTATTATACCGATCCTATTCGGTTGAAGCTCATATTCAACAGTACACTCGTTGGCTTATAACCTCATAAGCCTAAAAAAGTAAACTGGCCCAGTCATTGAACTCATCTGCATAAGCCATTAACGGGTATTTGTTTCATTATATATAGCTACCACTTACGACATACCAAATTAACACACATTGATCAAAGTTAGAAGATAATAACTTACAGGTCCACTTGAATCAAGGAATATGAGTGTAATAAAAGTTTGTACAACATACCTGCAAAAGCCAAAAAAAATCATATGTCAAACATAGTGGTTCTTTTCAACAGTCGCACAACTGCTCAAAAACCAACTATGTACAGCATTTTTTTAAACAGAGGTAATAAAGTTTGCCAATAAACTATTTTAAGTAGCTTATAATCAAGCTCACTGAGATTGTTAAGTTAAGTTAATTCTACAAATTAGACTTACTTAATAACACATGCATTACATATTAGAGTTGCTTAATTATGCACGCGAATGCTATTTTAAGGGTTTTAAAATATGGTATATACATGTTACTTTTAGGTATTATGATCTCTAAACAGGCAATCTGCCAAAAAGGAGTGAATATAATAGTTATCGATGCAATATGTGAAGAGGAGACTAACCATGGTGTCTTTGATGTCCGCGGCCAGCATTTCTACCCGGACCATTGGAAGTTCCTTTGCTCATGTTAGCAGTATCTGGAATAAATAGACCATACCACAAACCAAACTTATTTAATAATACACGCGGATGATATTTTAAAGATTTCACCATATGGTGTTTCTAACCAACCAAGTGATAAACGATGGGCGAGCTTCAGATTCTTACATGGTGTTAACTAAATAACGGAAAGGCATGTTGTTAAAGGACACATCATGTACTATGTTTCCAACTATACATCAAGCATTCCAAACACAATGTTTCGCTCCATTTTATATATTCACTAACAAATCTCTTATCCAATTCATCTGAAAAATATTTTGACGGCTACCCGGTTACAGAATATAAAGCCACTTAAACCCCAACAACAACAACAAACAATAACATATGATATATGAATCAGAGATCAGTTAGCTCGAAAACACAAAAACAAACCATTTACCTTTTAGCAGTGGTGGTGGTGGCTAGGTCGGCGGAAGTGAGTGGTGATGGTGGGTGGGGTCAACGGCGACAGTGGTGGTGTGGTGGGTGCGTCGGCAATGGATGTGAGTCGGTATACCTATTAAAGACGGTGAAAATTGCTTAAAATGGTAACACATTGTAAAAAATATAATTACAAAGCACTAACATATAACATTACCCTTTACCTGTACTCGCATATAGGTTTTTGTAATTATCTTTTTAGCACACTAACTTTTAGTGCTTTGGTGAAGATATCCTGAATATGATTACTTATGATAGCAACAACACCTATGGTCACAACTCTAACCATCTCTTGTAAAAAAGCCATTGCAATTGTATTTTTTTTCATTTACTCCACTAAGCTCATAAGCTCGGTTTTTTTTCGGTTATGAGTGCAACCTATTCAAGTACAAAAGCTCAACCTAATTACCTCATAAACAAAAAAACCGGCTCATGAGCTTTTCCAAATACAAATGTGCCCGTAAGCCGGTGAAATAAGCTAATCCAAACACCTCGTTAATCATTTTCCTCAATCTACCCCAAAATCCAACATAATTTACCAATCAAATGAATAACAAACAACCAATAATTTGACACCTTTAAACGAAACAATTAAATCTTAACAGTAAAAACATTAGCATCAAAATACATATAAATAAAAATAACCCTGTCACTTTTGACCCTGGTTCCGCCATATTTCAAGTCCAAAGTCAAAGTGCTTCACAATTAGGGTGTGTGCCTCTTCTTGTCTTCCAGAAACCATCTGCTGGGTGGCCAAAGTTAAACATCTCCCCTGTAACCATAAAAATTGAAAATTACCCAAAACTGACATAATCAAATGCTAACCCTAAAAATCAATAACGGCAAAAAAAACCCCAAATTAACGGGACCCTAATTTGGAAAAA
>OU343225.1:257866205-257987763 GCA_910596185.1 Chrysanthemum makinoi
TAATGTGACGGAATAACTTTAGTATGACGTTAATTTATTCAATGTCATTTAGTTTTACTAAAATGACAATTTACGTCGTAGATCATGTATTGTTCATACGGTTAAACTCGATTAAGGATATAAAATGGTTAACCGTGACCCGAACTGCGAGAACCGATAATTTCGGGTGCTCGCATGTTCGATTACCCGCTTAGTACAGTTCGGTTTCGGGTACTAAAATTAATTACCCTCTCCGCGATGAATAGTTTAACTATTTCAACTAATCAAACCGAACCGTCCGGTGAACACCCCTAAAAAAGACTACACACTTTGCGGTAAAATGAGAATATAAATAGTAAAAGAATCATGAGCTAAAAATATAGTGCAACATAATAATTTAAACTTTTAAGTAACTTTTTACTATTGATATTCACAATCGTTTTGGCCTCTTTCCACTATGTTAAATGGTACCTGTGAGGTTTGTAGTAATGTATAGGAGGATTCAGGTGCAAATAATTTTGTTTCATTGAGTTAATAGATCTTCATTGCATTTTGAGATTCTGATTTAGATTTATTTTCTGCCATGTAGCACAAAATCAGTGTTAGAGCTCAGAGGAATCTTGCTAGAGAGAGAAAGGCATCTCGAGCCTTTCGACTAATACCATTGACAATTTGAAGGCATTTATTAAGGATTATGAATTTATGATTTGTGTGGCGGTGTTTGAGAGCGGTCTAGGTGGTTTAGGGGACATAGGCATACACGGTCGTTGGTGATTGTTGGTCTTTGCATGTGATGCATTTGCTCCGTCGTGTGCTGGGGTGGGTATTAATATTGATACAGTTTGACTTTGGTATAAAGATCAAGATATGGAGTCTAATTTTTTAGTATGTTAAAATTTATAGGCGTATTCTAATCAATAGTGTTGTCTGTCGAGTAAGAACGCATTCGCCATAAAGAAGTTTGGAATCATCAAAATTTAAAGAAGTTTGGAATCATGGTTTTTTAAATGTACTCTCTTGTAACCACCTGATGCCAGTGGTCTGGAACTAGACAATGAGTTTGGATCATTACAACTTGTTAATGCAACACCAATACATTATGAAATGACACACAAGGCAAAATCATGAACGGATATGCAATCACGCAAACACAAAAGAACAAGGGTCGCACCAGCAAAACGTTTTTTGTGATAAATATTAGGTTACAAGAAGCAAAAATAGTGACTCAAATTTGTTTACAGCACTTTCTATTCCACCTGTTCCTTCCTTCTTATAACTTTTACACAAAATATCTAATAGCATCACATCAAGAATCTACAGAACGTTCATGTTTATCTTCCGAAAGCCCATGGTAAAACTGTTGGTGTGTAGCTCCCAGAACAGGGTTAGATAATCAATTCAGCAGAAACAAGCAACAATTCAGCAGAAACAAATACCACTAGGTGGTTACCGGATATCACTTGGAATCGTGTGATCACTTTCCAAAGTAAACTATTCGACCCTAATGCCTGGGTATCACGAATATCTACTTGGGATAAGACCAAATGCCGTTAGAGAATTAGGCACAATTCTATAACCCTTTCGCTTATAAGTGTTTAGTGCTTTCTCTGTGTCATCTTCATGCATAATCGGATATCCTATTTATAGGATAATACTCTTGGCTAATTCAATGGAATTATGAGTATTAATCGGCCCATTAATAGCCTCATAATTATCCCCATTATAGCCGTTAGTGGTTACATGACCAATTAAACGTGGTCATTAAGCAATTGAATCTGCCACTTGAATAGGTCAAAGCGTTACAAGCGAGTACTTTCATCAGTACTTTCATAGTGCTATCGGTGGTTACACTGCTTCATGGAAACACCCGCAGATGTAAACACTACTTCGGTGAAACACCACCGGTGGAAACACCACTTCGGTGGAAACACTAATCCAGTGGAAGTACTGCCCGGTGGAAACACTGATAATCGATGGTAACCACAACATACTTTCACCAAGCACTATCAATATAAACCACTACAAGAGTCGTGGTGTTCATGGACCTTATGGGTGTACACTCCGTACCTCTAACCCATTACAAGGTGTGAACTATTCCCACAAGTGCACTAAATTTTCCAACAATCCTCCCCAAATTTAGTTCACTTCCTTTGCATGAAAATTAAACATCAAGCAAAACATGTGTATAAATGAAAATGTCCTGAGGATTGAATTTCCATCTTAGTAAATTACACGTTTCAAATATTAGAATCGGGTGTTCTAAGAATTGAACCCTTCAACCCATTTGAATACCTGAAGATAAAATACACACAAGTTTTTCAAACACTTATCGACTCGACACTATACAAGCCATGTGTCCATATCCAAGTTCATAAATGTTGTATAAGCTAAAAGTCCAAAGCTTCTCAGCGGCAAAACTTCAACATTTACATAGGTGGTTCCTCTTTATTCATGCTCTGCCAAGCACTTTTTCAAAGAAAAAAAATAACCATTAAGAAGTAAAGACTTCATCCTCCTTTCAGAGTTACGAGCACAACCTTGGGATGTAAATAAAACATGTGCTCCAGTCCACTTAATGTTCAGCTTTCCACATTGAACTTCGGCTCTTAAGTTTCATCGGGGAGGGAGTTGGGTGTCCTAGCATTCAGTGACTAAGTTGGACTTAAACCCATCCCTTTAGCAGACTTTATAACCAAGTCTCTAGACAGAACCTTCGTCAAGTGATCACTAAGTTACATTGAGATCTCACAAACTCTATAGATACCACCCCATTCATGATAAGCTCACGAATCATGCTATGTCCGACACCTAAGTGTCTAGACTTACCATTGTACATCTGGCTATAAGCCTTAGCCAATGTAGCGGCACTATCACACCGGATAGAAATAGGTGCTATAGGTTTAGGCCACAATGGAATCTCAAGAAACAAGTTTTCAACCATTCGCTTCTTTACCGGCAGCTAAAGCCACAAATTCATATTCCATTGTTGAACTGGTGATGCAAGTTTGTTTCTTGGATGCCCAAGAAATTGCACCTCTACCAAGTAGGAATACCCGACCACCGGTAGGCGAATTGTCTTGATTATTCTTGATCCAACTTGCATCATTGTAACCTTCCAACACGATGGGTAACCGTATATGAGAGACTATAATCCATAGTTCTCTTCAAATACTTCAGTACCCTTTGAACGCTTGCCGCATTGATGAGCACTAGGATTACTAGTATACCTGCTCAATTTTCCCCTTTGCAAAACCAATATCGGGTCTAGTACAAGTCATGGCATACATCAGGCAGCCAATTACCCTAGAGTACTCAAGTTGAGATACAACCTTGCCATGATTAGGCATCAGCTTCTCACAAGTATCCATAGGTGTACTCATTGGAGTACAATCAAAGTAATTGAATTTCCTCAGCACCTTCTCAATATAATGAGACCGAGAGATAGAAATTCTTTTACTTTCATGTTTAATCCTTATACCAAGGATAACATCAGCCTCCCCATGTCTTTCATGGAGAACCTTGATGACAAAAATTCCTTTGTCAAGTCAACTTGATTTTGATCGATTGCCAAAGATCAACATGTCATCAACATATAGACAAATGATGACTCCTTTACTTGATTCATCAAATTTGCTATATGCACATTTGTCGCTTGGTTAAGAACATAACCACTAGACAAAACCACTTCATCAAATTTTTGATGCCATTGCTTAGGTGCCTGCTTAAGTCCATAAAGAGACTTAATCGGTTTACACACCTTGTTTTCATTGCCGGCAAGATGAAGCCACGAGGTTGGTTCATATAAACCTCCTCTTCAATTCACCATTCAAGAAAGTGTCTTCACATCCATCCGATGAATAATCGATTGTGAATAGATGCCATAGCAATCAGCCATCTTATGGTAATGATACGAGCCACAGGGGCATAAGTATCAAAATAGTCTATCCATGACTTTTGTTTAAAGCCCCGAATAACTAATCTAGCCTTGAACTTTTCAATAGTTCCATCTACCTTCATTTTCTTCTTGAAAATCCATTTTCAACCTAGAGGTTTGCAAACGGAGGTAGATCAACCAACACCCAAGTGTTGTTCCCCATGATGGAATCCATCTCATCGTTGATTGCTTCTTTCCGAAAGCAATATCACGGACTTCATTGCTTCTTCAAATGTCTTAGGATCATCCTCAACAATGAAGCAATAGGAGTATTGGTCTGATACCTCATCCCTTGTTCCTTCAACTAAGTATAGTTGAAACTCTGGTCCAAATGACTTTGGATTCTCGACCCTTTGCTCTTCCTGAGCAGGTTCAGTTGTTGAACCACAACCTCATCAGGACCACTTCGATGGTTCATCATCGAGGGACCTCTGATACACCGTGTCAAGAGTTCCATTAGGAATCCTCGACTTGGTCTTGGACTGATGAGAATCTATTCTCATCAAAGTCTGCATCCCTTGATTCAATTATAGAGTTAAATGAAACATATTCATTAGGTTCAATAACATAGAACCTAAAAGCCTTGGAATGCTCAACATATCCAACAAAGATGCAATCAATGCCTCTTTCACCCAAAGTCTTTTGCTTTGGATTAGGGAGTCTTACAACAGCCCTACAACCCCGGACCCTGAGATAGTTCAGGTTGGGTTTCCTTTTAGTCCAGAGTTCATAAGGGGTAATCTTGTTCCTTTGATTGGGAACCCTATTTAATAAATAGCAAGTGTTAACATAGCTTCACCCCGAACCCTTGACTTCATCTGAATAGAACAACATGGAATTAACCATCTCCTTCAAAGACCCTGCTTTTCCTTTCGAAATACCATTTTGCCGAGGAGTATAAAGGGCGTCGTTTCATGGATTATTCCAACAGATCGAAAGTACGAGTATCCATGTACTCACCTCCCTATCCCTTAATCTTTTGATCAAAGACCCAAGTTGTAATTCAACTTCAGTTTTAAACACTTTGAATTTATCTAATGCTTCATCCTTTGTATGTAACAAATAAACATAACAAAACCTAGAAGCATCATCAATAAATGTCACAAAGTACTTCTTATTCCCCAAAGAAGGAGTGGAATGCAAATCACACAGTAATGTGAATAAGCTCCAAGATCTTAGTCTCACGACTAACACCCTGGAAGGGTTTCTTGGTTATCTTGGTCAACATGCAAGTTTTACACTTTTCAGTGTCCATGTCAAAAGCAGGGATTAAACCATCCCTAGACATATCTTGCATTCTTTTATAGTGAACATGACCAAGTCTAGCATGCCAAAGGGTAGAATCATTCTGATCATATGTGGTCACAAAGTGAAATAACACCGCCAAGGGTAATATTAAGCCCGAACATTTGATTACATAAATAACCAAAACCAATAAAAACACCACATTTAGAAAGAACAAATTTATCAGATTCAATAACTTGTTTATATCCATGATTATTCAAAACACTACTTGAAACCAAGTTTTTCCTTATATCAGGAACATGAATAACATTAAACAAAGTTACAATCTTTCAACTAAACCTAAGATCTACACAACCACGACCATGCACCAAGGTCGTTGACTCATTTCCCATGTGAAGAATAGAACCATCATTCAGGGACTCATAAGTCTTGAACCAGCTTCTATCTTTACACACATGAACTGTTGCACCTGAGTCAACCCACCACGCAACATCATCATCCTGCACATAAAAAGATTCAGATACATATGTAACATAATAAATTTGAAAATACTTATTAAACATATTCTCGACCTTCAGTGAGTTGGTGAACCACCACTCCCGAACCATTAGTGCCGATCCATTGGCTTTACCACCAATTTTAACACCCTTGCAGTCCCTTTTAATGTGAACTGTTTTGCCACATTTCCAACAAGTAGGTGTTGCCTTCTTGTTTGGATCCGCCCTTGTGTTATCATGATATTTGCGTTTGCCTTTGTTGTCATTGTACCTGGTGGAGTTGTTATGCTCCACCATATTGACAACAGATGCACTAGTAGCATTGCCACTTTGGCTTGTCATTATCCTGCACCTTGAGAGATTCCTCAATGTGCGGATGACTGCCAACTCAACAAGAGTTAACTCCTCCTTCATATGTTTCAAGGTATGCTTGAAATCTTTCCATGAAGGATGGAGTTTGTCAATGACACACGAGACTTTGATAGCCTCATCCATGTTCATTTGGTGTTGTGTAAACCTTCCAAGTATTCCAAGAAGTTCATTGTATTGTTCCATAACTGGTCTTGAATCGGTCATTTTGTAATTTGTGAAATTACTAACAAGGAACTTCTTACTTGATGCATCCTCAACCATATATTTGGCATCCAAGGAATCCCACAGTTCTTTGGAAGATTCAAAGTTTTGATAAATATCAAACAAAGAATCAGACATACCATTCAGAATAAGACCTCTGCATATGTAGTAATCATTCTCCCATTTGCTCCTCCTCCGATCCGCTCCACAGAGCATCATCACCATCATCGTGAATAGGTGTGGTTAGCACATACACTACACTCATGCTTGACAACAAGAAGTGCATCTTCTTCGCGCCACCTCCTAAAGTCCACCCCTTCAAACTTGTCAAGCTTGGCAAAGTTTGAAGCCATGTGTTTCATTGCAGCAGTTGCCATTGATTATCACAAAATAGTTTACTTTGATTGTTGGTGTGTAGCTCCCAGAATAGGGTTTGATAATCAATTCAGCAGAAACAAGCAACAATTCAGCAGAAACAAATACCACTAGGTGGTTACCGGATATCACTTGGAATCGTGTGATCACTTTCCAAAGTAAACTATTCGACCCTAATGCCCGGGTATCACGAATATCTACTTGGGATAAGACCAAATGCAGTTAGAGAATTAGGCACAATTCTATAACCCTTTCGCTTATAAGTGTTTAGTGCTTTCTCTGTGTTCTTCATGCATAATCAGATATCCTATTTATAGGATAATACTCTTGGCTAATTCAATGGAATTATGAGTATTAATCGGCCCATTAATAGCCTCATAATTATCCCCATTATAGCCGTTAGTGGTTACATGACCAATTAAACGTGGTCATTAAGCGGTTGAATCGCCACTTGAATAGGTCAAAGCCGTTACAAGTTTTAGTACTTTCATCAGTACTTTCATAGTGCTATCATGGTTACACCTTCGGTGGAAACACCATCGCCAGTGTAAACACTACTTCAGTAAACATCACTTCAGTGGAAACACCACTTCAGTGGAAACACTAATCCATTGGAAGTACGCCGGTGGAAACACCGATAATCGTGGTAACCACAACAGTACTTTCACCAAGCACTATCAATATAAACCACTACAAGAGTCAGGGTGTTCATGGACCTTATGGGTGTACACTCCGTACCTCCTAACCCATTACAAGGTGTGAACTATTCCCACAAGTGCACTAAATTTTCCAACAAAAACTTTTGATGGATGCCTTTTTACAGTTGAAATCAACTTACTGTTTGCCATCATTCTTATAAGCTCTATAAATTCTTGCTCACTTGACACACTTCAAGGATAAACTGCAGATGTTTTAGAAGAGTAATTAGTCACTTGACTGATTACAAAACCCGCCCAAAGTATTTGTTTTGGTAACGAGTGAAAACATGTACTTTTGGTACGGTTCAGGCAGGGTCAGTTGGGTTGGCCCAGTTCACTTCTTGTCCAAAAAATTACATTTTGTGCATCAATATGATTACAAAAACTATATTATTAATTATACTAATTATACTAATAGAAATAAGTATTTTTTTTATAATAATTTGAGTAAGTTATTAGCTCATTGAACTATGCTTTAGACTTTCGAGTTTCAACCCATTTGACATGTTTCCTTGTGAGTTGTTTTTTTAATTCACCCATTTGACATGTACTGTCCTTGTTAGTTTAAAACATAGCCTAGTCGGCCTATACTAAAGTAAGAATCTGGCACCTCAAAATTTCGCTATAGGAAAATTTTCATTAGGAACATTATATCAGCTAAACAATAACCTATCAATTATATATTCAATTCCTCTAGAGCATCAAACTGTCAGTTGTAACTATATACGACGAGCAAATTGACAAATGTGATACTTGGTATAATGGAATAACTACACTATGCTTGATAAAATTAACTCAATGAAGAGCTCTAAATAGTCAAGCCATCAAGATGTAACATTCATTATGTCAAACCATCTAAATGTGAACCTTTTAAAACAATGAAGAGTTATGAACGGTCAAGCCATCAAGATGTAACATTTATTAGGTCAAACCATCTAGATGTGAACCTTTTGGATATTCGTCATGTTTGGTTAGGGGATACACTATTGGAACCCTCCCTATGATGTCAAATCATAGGGAATATTCCCTTTGTCCCCTCACTTTTTTCAGTACAACACAGTTTTTTGTCAGTTTCTGTTTCGTATTTCTGACAGTTTTAAGCGTTTGGCTTATTAAACTTTATATTTACTGTTCCGGATTTTCAGGTTTATAGCTTTTTGATATAAACAAAATTATAAAAATAAAAAAAAATAAAAAAAAAATAAAAAAAAAAGAAAAAAACTAGGGGGGGGGTCAATCTAAAAAACTAGGTACCGTCCTAATAACCCAGCCCTTGGTTAGCTGCAAAGTCAACCATCACCATGATTGCATGGATAAGAATCAAAGAGAATAAACTAACCATCACAAAACAAGCCATACCTTATCTGTTATCTTTTTTTTTTTGGTAAAGGGTTACCCAGTAAATAATATTAAAACCGAAAAATTTAAGTACAAATTGAATATGGTTGAGATATCATATTTACCTCAAGCTAGACAGCTCGATAAACATCTAAAACTAGTGCTTATGACATGACATAATCACTTACAACTCTAGGAACAAAAGATGCACCTAAAACAAATCAAACAACTGAAACAAGCTAACCAGCAGCTACCGTGAAAGATGAAGTTTCACCGGTATGTGGATTATTAAATAAGTTAGCCGATTCATCATACACATTTTCAACAAGTTCTTCATCATCTTCGACATCCATCACCAATGCAGCATACAGATTAGATGTAGTAATATTACCTTCCTTAGAGGTAGTGCCAGTAGACTTCAACATAGACGATGAATTAGAAGCTTCACCCATAGAAGTATTACCCTTCTTAGGTTCACTCGTTGTCGCCTTTGTGACATATTTGACATTCTATTTAACCGAAGGACCAATAAACCGATTACCATTAGTAGACTTGGTTTTACCCTTCTTCTTATTCTTACCCGCCATTTGGAAACTGTCTTTATCTAGCAACACACTTGGATTAACAACATGTGGATTAGAAAAAACAGGAGGACTCACCACTTTTTTGGACATTGATCATGAGTGTGACCAAAAATCATGCATTCATTACACACGGAGGTCGCCATTCATACTCAACACGAATAGTAGCTTTAGTAAAACCCTCCCCAGAAAGTGAAGGAAAATGAATAGTAACAACATCCACAAGATCAACTTCAGAGTTGATCTTAATAAGGCACCTAGCAAAGCTACTTCTTCCCCAAGAATCCTTACACATAGAGGTCGTATAAGAATCAAGCATAATAGGTTTTCCAATAAACGTAGCAATCAAACTAATACCATCCTCTTCATACACTTGAAGAGGAACATCATGCAATTTAACCCATATCGGAACACGAGACAATTCTTCCTTATGCAAACAAGTATCCATAGACCATTTTTTAAGGATTATTGGAGATTTGCGTATCATCCACGGACCACCTTCCAAATCAGCTTCTAACCCAGCTAATGTATCAAATTTAAAGAAGAAGAAACCTTTGGAATTCATCATAATCCTTTTCAACCCATGTTTTCCCCGGTTATTCCTAGCATAATATTCAACAACTGGAAACGCCATCATGTTTCCAATAAAATAACCATACAATGTGTGTTGCAACCGTGTACTAACATTTTCAACCACTTTGCGGGGGATAGATATGTTAACACCTTCAAAAACGGGTTCAGCAACCAATGGACGAAACAGAGTATCAATAATATGTGTTATCTTTTATCCAAAGCTTATTAGTCTTATCTGTTTCGGAAGTTGCCTGGCATGATACGAAGGAAACTTTATAGGAAACGATTTCATTTCTTTTGTCTAGAAATGGCTCAAATTGAGTTATATAAGCATTTCTTTTTCAAAAATATACTTTAAAAAGAATGATCTATTTTACTGTCCATGTATCGATGTATGTCTAGAAAAAATGATATCATTAGTAAATGAAATATCACTAAAGATATCTTCTCACATATATAATAGAGGAACTTGCCAAATCTCTAATGCCACTTGACACCCATAAATGCCACGTAACTTAATTACATGGCAATGCCACATATTTCATCCACACACGCTTTTCAGCTTTTTTCTCCACCAAAAACACACGCCCTCACAAGCCATCTCCTTCCCTGATCTTCAGCATGGCACAATCAATTCAGAAACATATTGCCAAAAATCTCACCTACACATACGGTTAAAAAAAAAATCAATCTTAATCCTAAAACAAGTCTCAAATTCACCAAATCATCCTATTTTTGTTCATGATTCAAAATTATTAACAACAACCCTATCAATTCATTTGAAGTGGCGTTTAATTGTTCAAATGATCTGGTGATAATTAAATCAATTCAGAAATAATAAAAAGAGGCGTTTCATTATGTTTTTGATTGAATCAAATTATGTTCGCCGATCATTTTAAGGTATGATTAATTATAAATTAGTTTCATATGCTTTTTATTGATTTTGATTTTTTGATATTATTTTTGCATACAAAGTGTTTGATAAAAGTCCTGAATGAATTTCTTTTTGGAAAAATAGAATACATATTTACTAATATCAGTGGGGTTTTATCATAATTATTCATATTAGGTGTTTTTCTATGATGATTCAATTTGGGGGTTTTGTTAATTTGAAGCTTCATATTACGAATATGTTTGTACCTAATGTAAGTATGTTTCCCCTCAATCCTAGGTAATGTTGGATTATGAATATGTTTTTAGCTTTTATGAATATAAATTATTTTTAATGGAGGTATTTGGGATTGTTTATTCAAATTGCTTTATTGCTTATAAACGGGCCGTGTAGGATGTTGCTAATTGAAGCTGTATCTCGACACGAGTGTTTGAATGTAAAGTGCTTATTGATGTTTGCCATGGAAATAAAGATTATTAAAGCATATGGTTGTTTCAATGGTTTCGTGAAATGTGTTTTATATTCTGCATGATGAGGCTTCTTCAAAGATGTTATGCATAAATTAAAGATAGTCATTGTCAATAAACGGAGTGAAATGCAGGCCTAGCATGAGCAATGTGTGTGATAGTTGTTAATTGGACAAAATGTCATAAAAAAGTGAACTTTGTTACAGTTTATATGTTTGCTTATTAACTTTGTTAGACAACTAAGTATACTTTTAAATATGTACCAGAGGATAAGAAGATAAGAAAAGCCATATATGAACTTTTTTACTTTGAAGATTTTTTATTGGATAATTAGTTTAGATTAGAAGCGCTATAGGAGATGTGTGTAGTCAAAATTTTATTTCTTAACGTTGTAAGAATTAGATTATTTGTTAAAGTGCTTAACCAACCCTGATTATTTCGGAGAAGCTAATGGATAATAGCTTTTGAGCACGTTCCAACTTCCAAGTACATTATCCGTAAATTAAAGAATAGTAAACAAATATTTAATGTGGACATTGTAGTTAATATCGATGTAATTACTAAATGCGGTAGGTGTTTAAGTCCGAATACAGTGCTTTATAGCAGATTCAAGCACCAAATGCACCATCTGGTTCCAACTTCCAAGTACATTATCTGTAAATTAAAGAATAGTAAGCTGGGCACTGACCCCAAAATAATATCACATGTTTAATTCTAGGGTTTAGTTTAAACTTGTCTTTTGGGCCTATCACCTTTTGAGCTTGAACATACACCATCAGAGGAGCGTACAAGGAAGAGTAGTGGTACGAGGTTGACCCGGTGGGGTTCACTTCCTCAAACGTCTGTCTGATCCTTCACATAGTCCTCTTGTTTCCGAGGTTGGTCTTAGTTCCATTTAACTGTTCCATCCCTATACAATGTAATTATTATCTGCCACAATATTCCCGAACCTAACAGTATTGTATTTTTATTTGCAGTCGACGAGTGACTCATTCTTTTTGTGATATACATTCATCCTTTTTTCAATTATCAACCATGATTATGATAGTGATGAATTTGAAGTTTAATCTAATGTCATTTGCCTCATTTGTTTTGTATCCAGTTCTTTAAGCAGGGATTTTAAGCTAATGAAGGTGTTCCCAAATCTGATACTCAGCAGTATTATTCCACCATGCAGTAGCTTATGCAAAACCCACAATTCATGAACATGGTTGAGCGCCTTGGTAGTGCCATGATGCAATTGTGTTTCTTTATTTTTAGGTATTATGTATACTGAAAGTTCATCATAGAGTTGGAGAATTCGATTTCAATTGTCATAAGCAGGTATGCATCTTTTTCTTAAAAGCCTAATGATGAAATTCTATTTATTTTAATTTTTTTAGGTATTATGTTTATCAGAAGTTCGTAGCTTCTTCTAAAAACCATAAAGAACTACATGCAGAACATGTATTATCTGCTCATATGGTTATCATATCAGTACTGCGTTTGAACCGAGGGACTGCAAGGGGTAAGAGCTAATGACTTCATCTTTTTTTGACAAATTGACTTGGTTTTATAAGATCTTTCTGTATGCCATTATTTAATTCCGTTAATCCACTTTCATTACAAATCTCAAAAAATTATTTTTTCTAATGGTTTCAGGGTGAAAGCTTTCACAATCCATACATACCTTAGACTCTAGACTAGACAGGTGCACAACTCATATTCATGGAAGGTAAACCAAATCCTCTAAATGTAGTTAAAAGAGATGGAGGTTGTAACTATGCTTCAACGGATCTTGCAGCCCTATGGTTGGTTGTTTTTATATTTGTATACTTTTTGATATTATCCATTAGTGATAGAGCAAAATTAATACCGCCTTTTGTCACTCAATTTGACCCACAAAACGATTTTTTCAAATTTTTTTCAAATAATGAAAACTGTTAACCACCTAGCTGTCTACTCACATGATTTTTTTTGATTTTTTTATCTTGAAGGAATAAAACTAAAAAGCTTGGAAGAAACTTGTCAATTGTAGAATATTAGGCTTAAACTAAGTTATTTCCACCTTCTTACTTATAGGACATTGAACTATCAAAAGTTGCTGGAAAAATGATTATTACGCAGCCTGAAGTCGTTATTGTTCAAGACCTAAAGCCAACAGATACGAAAAAAGCCATGGAAGTAATAGTGTATCGCAAATGGATTGCAAGAAATGTTCCTGATCCAAAAGTCCAAAACGAACTGCATTCTGTTGTATTTTGCTAGACCAACAGGTACATTAGGCGAAATTATTATCGACCCAGTTTTAACTTTGGAAGAAATAAAAAAGTTTTATTACCTCATAAATAATGTTGCTCTTTTTTGGATGTCAGGGTGGTGCTATACAAGCCAATATGGATGTGCAAGATACCCATGTATTTGATCAAAGACTTCAACTAAACGCAGCATATCGAATATCTGGCTTTGGTTGTTAGGAAACCAAAAAGTGGCAACGCACTTTAAGCAAGAGAATAGCGATGCCTTTTGGAAAATACACTAACTATGAGAGTGTCCCAAACAACGGATTCCACAACCACTTTCAACTTTCCGCATATAGAGCTGGAAGAAAGAGTTGACGTCAGAGATGTGATCCTCACAGGTATTTAAAAGTAGCGTTTAGGTTGATAACATTTTTCTTTTATATTATGTTTATAAATTATTACTGTTTATGAGACCTTCTTTTAAAAATAAAGAACTTTATAAATAGGTTAGAAGGATGGTACTCAATGATACTCGCACGTACAAAAGTAGACGATTACAAGAAATAAAACGGGTTGGAGTCCAAACATATAACTTGAAACAATAAATGAGCAAAAGTTACATTTTCTTATTAATAGTTAATTTATTTAAATAAATTACTTTAAAATCAGTTACACTACCTTTTATGTCATGAAATTTAAGCTTAAAAGGATTTGGTGATCTTTAAGGGTGTTTGGATATGCATTTGCGTTTGAATCCTGATGTACCGCTGCACCAAAAGGCATTTGGTTGCTACAACTGGACCGTTTGGTATTCATTTGCACAAGGTTGTTGTAGCGAAGAGGGACTTAGGATTGCTTATTGTTTCTGTTAATATAGCTCTGTCTACACTTTTTTATGGAAACGTACAGTCTTGATCATACTTTTTGTTGCTATTGATGATGAAATAAATATGTTTTCACAGAATGTTTTAGCCATACACCAGGGTAACCCTTTACCCCGAAAAAAATGTTTTAGCCATATAGGGAGTTCATAAATACTTATACTAATCTGTGCGTCTGCGCTAGACCATAGGAGATTCTATTATTTAGATGACTACTACAAATTTGAAATAGTTGCTTCCATGAAAAAGGATATGACAACAAATGTGGAGTATTAGGAACACCATACATGCTTATGTTTGGTGTTGTAGAAATCCTATTCTCTCAAATCCCAGATTTTGACCAGATTTCATGGCTTTCAATGTTGGCTGCTGTTATGTCATTCACTTATTCCTCTATTGGTCTTGGCCTTGGGATTTCTAAAGTTATTGGTAAGTTTATATGTCAAAAGCTTATAAAGATCTTAATGTCTTTGGTTAGTCATAACCACTGGCTATTTTTAGTCAAATGAGCAAGTAGTTAATTTCAAAAGTTAAGACTAACACATGTTGGTTGTTGGTAAAACTTAAATAACAAAGTTAAAGTGTAAAAGACTTTTCAGAACATAAAGAAGTTGGAGCAAAAGTATAAGTTTTATATTTATTACTATTAATATAGGTGTTTTATTTCAACTTCGAAGTTATTCGATGTGATATTTGAAAGTAAAAAGTAATTAGCAAATAATTTGTTTAAGTCAATTAACAGTTAAGTTTTCTTTGTTTGGTTACAGAAAATAAAACAATTAAGGGAAGTCTCACTGGTATTAGCATTGGGAAGGTGACTCAAACTCAGAAAATAAAGAGGAGCTTTCAAGCACTTGGAGCCATTGCTTTTGCTTATTCTTATTCTCTCATTCTTATTGAAATCCAGGTAATTTTTTTTATTTTTTATTAAGTTCCCGTCATCAGTCCGAAATAAAAAGATAGTTGAAGTTCTAATATCTTTTCTGTAATAATATGCAGGATACAATCAAATCGCCACCAGCGGAGCACAAAACCATGAAGCGAGAAACTTTGATAAGAGTAGTGACGGCAACAACAGTCTTCTACATGTTTTGTGGATGCTTTGGCTATGCTGCATTCGGTGACATGGCACCTGGAAACCTCCTTACTGGTTTCGGATTCTACAACCCTTACTGGCTTCTTGATATTGTAACAGGTAAACTTCGCTGGGTTCAAGTATACTTCTTTTATAGGTATATGTTGAAGCGGAACTTATATCTCATTTATTTTATTTGACCATCGTGAGATAAAGCACAACTTAGATCGAGCCATTCATAAGCAAATGAGTCGATATTACAACATCTATTAATTGATAATTATATTGAAAGCAAATTATTTATATGCTGGCTTTGAGTTGTGACTGATGTTCTTCACATTTGATGGTGGTGGTGCAGCATATGCTGAGATTGTGTTGAATCTTCCCGACGCTATTGGATCAAGTTCCCAATCAAAAGACTCTTCTTCCTCTTGACCGAATATCTGGAAATCTGCTTGAAGTATACAACCGGCTGAATGCTACTGAATGCTTTAAGCAAGAAATACCAGAAACAGATGCGTAGAAGTTTTGTAAAGTTAATACTCATCGAGTCTATCCTCTTTTAAGGAACTTCTAGATTGAATTGATTTTCAGCAGTCGATCGTTTTACATTTTGCATAAAATTGTTATACTCTGCCTTAAAATTTGTACAGTGAGAAACAAAGTTAAATTTACATAATAATATTAAACAATTTATGACACTAGCCCGGCCATCGGCCGGGTCATGAGACTAGTGTTACTATATGTTGTGACAAAAACAACACTATTTCATACCAAATCGAAGATGGATAAACGGGCAGGTCTGGCAGTTTGGGTAACAGTCAAACAGGTTCAGGTTAGGCCGGCCACATTGAAAAAGTAGGGTAAAATGGGTTTGGGTAAAAAAGGTTCTAGTCAGAAACAGACCGTTTTAATAATATCAAACGACTAAAAAAATTTCCTTTTTCGAAAAAGAATAAACATACATTTTTATATATAACACGAGCGGGTGAGCCCGCGCGTTGCTGCGGGAATGCTCTGTTCAAAACTCGTTGTACACTTGCATATAATACTAAAACACACTTGTACAAAGGGAGACCAAAAGGAATCAAGTAAACCAAAAGGTATGTAGCTCCATAACAAATTGACATCACGATATAGTAAAGAAATCAAGTGAAGCAAAAGGTCTGCACTTTCATAACAACATGTTGCACACGGAGTGAATTGACATGTCACCCACATGGGATTTTCACCATATAACATGTATTATATGATTAAGCGAGTGAAAATGCAAAAATACAAATCATATTGGCTAAAAAAAAGTGCACTTCCAGCAGAAGCTTGATTTGCAGCACGATCACTTTCCAAATTCTTCTAGTTTGATTCCGTGGCGATTCTTCAACCAAACTGTAAAAAAATAGCTGGTGAGAAACAGTCTGATCATGCCACTATGTATGGTAATGGTTCAAATAGATAACACATATGGTAAGTCGGGAAACAAAAAACTATTATAACCAATTCATTTGTATATCTAACTTCATTTCTAAAGTTAGCTCAACCCAAGTGAAAACAAAATGCGTTGCACCATTAAAGCTGGACACATATATAATTGGCTACCAGGTACAAACCTATAAAGACATAAATCGTATAAAGGAGTATACTTATTTCCCCAAAAATTAATACACTATTGTCTGAAGATCGTTGTTATAAAAAAAATATATATATATAAAAAAAAGAAAAAAGATGAAGACTTTGGAAAGAAATCCCGAACACTAAAAATCGATTTTCAATTTTCAAACAGAAGTAAGTAACCGAATGAATTATAAAGAGTCAGATTCATCATGTTGTAAGTGACCGAACGACTTCTCCGCGAGTTCCATTTTCCGAAATAAAAAAGAAGGTCATGATTTTTGATGAGTGTCTAAATACAAGTTCATCATTTTATATCTTTTCATAAAACATCCGAAAACACTTCGAAATGCATCAAAATGATGAAAATATCACAAACAAGTGTTTTATATGTTTTAAATGCAAAAAAACATCAAAATCGGTAAAAACGTATCAAGTTTGCATAATTGCGCTTTTAGTCCCCAAGTTTAAAAGTTGTCAAAAATAAATTCTCGGTATATCAAAATAAAGAAAAATATCATTTTAAGTCTTTAGGGATTCATAAAGTTGTCAAAACAAGTCCTTGAAATAAAAATTTGCAAAATTACAACTTTAGTCCCTCAACTTTTAAAATGGCAAAATGGTCCTTGGACATTTAAAAATGGAAAATAATCATCATTGGTCCTTGTACTATTCATGATTGGCAGTTTTGGTCCTTGTAATAACTTTTGGAGAATTGCAGATTGGTCCTCAAGTTTGGCGATTTGCAAGTTTAGTCCTTGTACTTAACTAAAGCCATTTAGACCCTTTTGTATTTAGAATCCCATCAAAACCAAAAGACCCCTCGCCATGGCCTGTGACCCCCATTTTGGACCCCCTGTCTTTAATATCCCAAAGTCAAAATTAGTCAAAACCCGCCAAACCAGTGAAGTTCATCTCCTTCACACAAGCCTGTTGCAATCCCAAAACCGTGAGGTGGTTTTCTCCTCTTTTTCACCTTTACACCTGTTTTTCCACTTGAATACACCTCTCCTCCACCTCCACATCCATCCAAAACCCATTAATTGAAAAACACGCTAATGAGAATTTTGGCGCCAAAATATCCACATGGACGAATATGATAGCTTTGACCAATCCAATGGTTGGATTGAGGTGGGAAAGTTTCAGAGGCATAAACAGAGCCTCAAAAGTCTATAAAGAAGGATTGGGAAGCATTGTGAAGAAATATCTAGAGTAATTTTAATTTCTTAATGTCGTTTTAGTTAATTTTAAGTTTCAAGTGTATTTTAAAGCCTTCAAGTACCCTTGTAAGTAATCTTAGTGTGTTTTGAACCCTTTTCAATAATAAAATCCAGTGTTCAAATTCCAATTTTAGTTTGTGCATTTTTTAAATTTCAAAAATCTCATGAGTGATCAAATGTTGTTTATGGTTGTTATTAAGGACTGAATAGGTTCATATAAGCTCCTATATAGCTTATTAAAGCTATTAGATACTTTAAAAACCAGTTTAGTAGCCAAAACCGTAAAATCACAAAATACTCAAAAATAGCTTTAAATTCAAAAATCAATGGAAGTGAAGATTAAAGACTGGCGAGCTAAATTTGGATTGCTTATTGGTTTAGTGCTTCTTGGGAAGCTATAGGATATATTCTCAGTCCTTGGTTCTCATATTTCACTTGAAATCACTTGTAAGCTCTTTTGATCCAATTTGGCCTTTTCGTGCAAGGAGTCATTAGCTCAAATTTCTGTTTGATCATGTTCATTAGTCATAGTTAAGTGAAATTAAACATATAAATCAGTTGTTTGTTCATTTAAATTTGTAATTGTTAAAATCTCATTTTAGACAGTTAAATTAGCATTAGTGTAGTTTCTTTTATGTTATTAGAGTTGTTGTTTAATGTTTATTTAGCTTTAGTATATGATATTATAAAATCTGGAATCAAGTGCATGGTTTAAATTTTTGAAACTCCTTTAAAAACACCAAAACAAGTCTAGTTAAGTATTGTTTGGTTTCTTTGTGTTTTTGTGTTATAGGTTGTCTGTGTTATTGCTTGAACTTGTTTCATGTCACACTAGTATTCAAGAACTCAAACAAACAATAAAAACCAGACCTTATTTGGTGAAAAGTCAAAATCACTCTTAATATCACCTAGATTGTTCACTGTTGGTTTTATAAGTTCTATGATCATGATTCCATGTTCATAAGTTGTTACCATTGATTAAATCAGTCTTATTTCACCTTAATACATCATAATAAGCCATTATCTTTGATTACAAGTTCATTTAAGTCAAACTTTCATTTTGTGAAAAAAAGTCAAAGAGTGCTCACTTGCACGCTTGTGGTACCTCATTTCACAAGCTCTTAGAGAGCTTATTAATGGCCTTAAGCTTGTGTAAATTAACTTTTTGAGAAGCTCACCTAGCTATCTCTTTAATCCAAGACTAGTTTTTCAATTTTAAACTTATTTGATAAGCAAGTGCTTATTACTTTTTCCAATCTCGCAATTATATCTTGAAAGTAATACTCGTTATGGTTTTCCATTTTTTATAAGCTCATAAAAGCTCTCTAGTGGACCCCATCTGTTAAAACTTTAGCTTTTGGATAGCTTATCCGTCATCTTGCTAATCCAAGTGTTTGTTTTAAGTTTTTAGCTTATTTAAGTGCTTAAAAATAAGTTAGAAGGTGCCTAGTGATTCATTATAGTGTCCTGTGCAAATCAGTTTAAATCAGTGCTTATTTTAGCTTATTTGGTGCTTATTTCTAAATTCTTTTGCTTATTCAGATTGTAATAATAGCTTATTATCATTTTCATAGCTTATTTCCATCTAGCTTCGCTTATTTCTAGCTTAATAGTCATTTTAGCTTATCCTTGTGCTGATTTCATTTTCTTGTCCACTGTTGAGTTAAATAAGCTAGTTTAGTGCTTATTAGTCATTTTCATAAAAAGTGGTAGTTGTAAAAATTGCTTATTTTCTTGTGCTTAATAAATCTGTAAAAGAAAAATAAAAAAATAATAAAATGTTTAGCAAAAGGTGGGGAGGGCTCGAACGAGACCTCCCACCTGAGAGTGTTAGTGTGTATTCTTGTATAGCCACGCCCTTGGGTCTTGTCCGGTTTTACTTTGCAAAATCTAATACATAACCACTCTTTGTCCGGTTTAGCTTATTCATTAATTTAGCTTATTTCGAGCTTATTTAGTCTAGCTTTTTCAGGTTTTTGTATTTTTATAAAATTGTATTAGTATTAAGTATTTTATTAAAAAGTTTCAGATTTTTCCAAATAGTTTTAGTATTTTTAAACATTTAATTAGTGTAAAATCTTATTTAATTCATAATAAAAATATAAAAGTCTAAAAAATATAAATCTTTTTTCTAAAATTTTCTTTTGTCATATAGCACGTAAAAAAATTGTTTTTACACTTGTAGGTCTTTTATTTCATAAATTTTACGTTTTTGCTTGCGTACTCGCGTAATTTTTATAAATAACGTACGTTTTCATTTTAAATCTAGTTTTTAGGTAATTTAAGTTTACGTTTTAGTTAAAATAGTTTATTTAAGATATTTTGTTTTATAAAAACACAAAAACATCATTGTAAAAATAGTGATAGCGTTTATTTAATAAATTTTAACTTTTTAATTTCTTTTAATTTGCATTTAAGTCGCTGTAATTTATTAATCTCTTCTTTAGGTAATTATCCATCCAAAACCATCGATCACTATCCTTAGTGATCATTCTATCATCTGATCAAGGGTTTATACACCAATTCATCCTCCGTGGGACTTAACGACCCATGAATCCCCTATATTCCTTTGATCTTAATTGCATTTGGTGTTTGAGCTGTTTTAAGTTTGTTACGGTTTGCCATTCACAAGTGGCAGGCTTGAGTGATTAAACTTGACGGTTCGGAATCAATCAATTTTCCGAATTCAATTGAAAATCATTAAAAAGGTAACCGAAATTCACCCATTTATTAGTAAATATGAACTTAGCTTTACCTGAGCGACCGGGAACATTTCGGACGCGTGCGCAAACAAATTTGTCATCAGCACATTCTTATGACCTCATGAAATTCGAATCCATCTCAATCCAAGATTTTAGGTTCACTATCAGGTGGCATAGAAGTTAAACACTATACGAAACATAGATTAGCCAAATCCAATTTTACTTCAACTCAATTGGAAAACATAAATAGTAAATCATAAACAGCATAATACGTACAAACATAAGTTCACCTACGACCTTTAAGCACAGCAAGTCTCCTACTCAAATCATCCTCCTCGATTTGCTGTGCTTAAAGGCCGTAGGAAACTATTAACCTCCCCTACTAGAGTGACTAAACTTTCACGTGTCGCCATCCAACGTTCCATGATCTAAGCTTAGACTTCCATATTAACTAACTACACCATAGATTCACTCGTCTTATGCAAATTGTACGGCATTTAAAGTCATGCAAGAAACAATACACTGTAATGATTTAAATTACCAAAAGATCAAATAGATTAAATTTTATCAAAATCTACCCACATATACCATGAAAATGAACACCATAATAAAATTCACCAACCTAACTCACTGAACACACCTTTCTCTCTATTTTTGATCTTGTGCTACATTTTTTTTAGCGTAAGTAGAATTAACATAAGTATTTTAAGTGCAATGGGGTCTAACGCATGGAACTTTCTCTAATATGCCAAAAATGTCCATAAGATTACACACATTACTTCCTAGATGGATGGTTTAAGCTCCTAAATCATACCGGAATTCAAAAAAAGGACTTTAGTAGAGTTAAAGACCATTTTCTAAATTCAAATTTGAGTTATGGGGCTAAACCATTAACCATCCACCTATAAAGTAATGTGGGTAAATAATGCATATATAAAGCTAGTTGTTTAGGGAACCAAATACATTTTGGCAAAACATCATGGCTGACTAAGTGTTGTACTCAATTGAGTATCAAAACTTGTGGGTAAGAATGGTAGTTTAGCCGCAACCCTTTTTCATTTCAAAGGCTTTTAGATAATATTGAATATGCATTCGTAACTGATAGTAAGTAAGACGTAAAAATGCTCATACCTTGTGGGTAAAAATGGTAGTTTAGCCGCAACCCTTCTTCATTTCAAAGGCTTTTAGATAATATTGTATGCATTCGCAACTGATGAATTACGTCGTTATTTGCGACCAGCGTAAACTTTTGATTCATACTTGCAGCAGCTGCACGTATTATTATATATGAAATCTAAAAAACATATATATTGAATGTCAAATACAATCAATTAAATTTACGTGATATCCATGCTACTACTCCAAACCTACAATCATTATAACCAAGTAAAAACGACAATAAATAAGCCATTTATTGACAACATTAGCGTTAAGAGGGTGTTCATAATTGGTTATTCTTTCTACTTATTTTGGGCCAAACTGCTTATTAAGCTTGTCTCACTTTCTATACCTACTCATCACATTCTTGCACATAATAAGCAAATCCAAACGCTAATTCCTAAACTACTAATGCCGATTTTTTACTTATAAGCGCGTAAATCAAACATCCTATACATAAAGAACACATTTTTATAACTTAATTTAACCCAATAAAACCTGTTAGTAAGGAAACGAAAATTGTAGACAAAGACAAACCTACGAAAGGAAAACCCCCGCTGTAATTTCTTGAACACAACTTAGAAACCTGAAACTTATAAGAAAATAAATTAAACATTAAGCAAGCTAAATCGCCTATAGCACACTTAAAAACCACAAAAAACTCAAGTAGACCTGATATCAAAATAAAATGTTATGTCAAAAGCCATTTTCAACTTATTCTTCAGTTTTAACCCATGAAAAGAGGGTGTTTGGGTTAGCTTAACTTGTCGGCTTATGGGCTTATTTCATATTAAAAAAAAGCATATAAGCTCATACACATCGAGGAAAATCTCATCAGCTCTTCAAGAGTCATTTCCAATAAATGAAGTACAATTTTTTTCCTCCCCGTCTACACCCGTCTACTTTATCGCCTCTATACCAGCCACACTCGTAAACAAACATTAATATTAATACAATGCATCAATCATCAGTGGAACCACATAGCCTGCTTTAAAACTTATAAGGCACCCTATACCACCATCAAAACAAATTCAGATATTGAACAATAAAAATTACAAAATCTCACCTTCACTCTGATAATGACATAGACGTAAAGAAAGCTTCATACGAACTTAGATGTAAGAACTTCCCGAAAAAATAAAAATTAACACATAATAGCAATCAATTTTCCTCCAAAATCATAAAAAAATCAAAAACTAATAGAAGCACATACATGTAGTTCTTCTTCGACATCTTTAAATCGAATCTCGATTTTTTTTTCTTGGTTTTGTATGTGGGTTCCTGGTTCGTATATGTGATCTTCTTGTTTCTCAAACGAATTAAAGGAAGAACGTAACACACTTGTTATGATTCTTTCCTTTTCATTCGTATATACACCGAAGCTAAGCTTCAAAATAGATCGATCTATGAAGAAAACGTGTTTAATCTTAAAAAGGTTTTTTTGTTGTAGAACGAACCCAAGAAAGAAGAGGTCATAATTTGTTGTTTGATTTCTTTTCCTTTTTTGGTTCCGATATTGAGCGAAGCTGAGTCTTCAGAGGAAGGTTAGTTATAGGCTACTTAGGGTTGAGATTTTTCTAGAAGTGTTGAGAAAGGAGGTTGTGTGTGTGTGGAACCATATTACAATAACAATTGCCATGAGTAGTCGAAAATAGTGCAGTTACTATTCATCAGCATTGTACATAAGCACCACAATTATCTCTTTCAACCAATAGTATGTTGACTCTTGTCGTGAAAAACCAATAGGGGGCCGAATTAACATGTTAACCACTCATTAATTACATTGTTGTGGACCCCGCACCCCAATGATTTTTAGTATATAGCATAATAAGTACGTTTTGAAAATAAAGAAATTCAATCTTTTTCTTTTATGAGTTTTCATTTTATCTACAATAATTATGAAATCTAACTAATATGCATCAAGTACTTAATTTAGCAAGTATCTATCATATTTTTTCATTCATTCTCTTCGTAATAGTACCTCTAATAATTGACCTGAAACATATATAACGACACATCCACAAACTAAATCTATTCCTTTACATTATTAACTAAAAACAACCCCCTCCACAAACTGCAAATCCATACAAATTGCTCAAAACCCAATGCTGTTTGTGGATTGGCTTAAGAGTGTTGACCTTATCATGGTTGAATTCCAAGACTACTTCTCCTTATGTCTCATATGCTTGGTCTTTACCATCTTTATCTGGAAGCTGTCCAAGTTAATTCATGCTAATTATCGTCTTCCACCTAGTCCGTTTGCCCTTCCCATCATTGGCCACCTCCACCTCCTAGTCTTTGCTTCAAGCCCTCATTTTGCTTTTCACAAGCTTTCTATCCGGTATGGGCCTGTTTTTCGCCTCTATCTTGGCTCTACACCGTGTGTCGTCGTTTCTTCCCCAGAAACGGTAAAAGAAAACTTTAAAACGCATGATAACGTGTTTTTAGACAGACCCCATAACTCATCCGTAGATCGCATTTCCTATGGAGCCAATGGTTTCATCTTTGCTCCTTATGGATCATATTGGAAGTTCATGAAGAAGATGTTGGCCTTTGAAACGGGATCTATGGTCTTAACATTAAATCAAAAGTATACCAAGTAATGTGCAGGATTAATAAAACGTAAATATGTCTTTGTATTAATCAATAATATGTCATCATGTTTTTACATCAAAATGTATCAAGTATATATACTGAATGAAATGGTACAAATGAACCATTGTGATGGTTCGGGGAAAGTGGCGATTATTCTATAACCGCTATGTAACCGTTTCTTGTAACTGCTTCTTGTTGACTTTCGTTAAGGTTGACTTTCATTGACTTTTGTTGACCGGGTCATAATGAGTTTAAGTGCGTTAGAGTGGGTCGATGGTGATTAACCCAATATTCTCCCCCTTAATCACAATCGGCTTGTTTCAGATCTTTGACTCCAATTAGTTGTCTCATTGTGAGGAATCTGATCTTTGGTAATGCCTTTGTCAGTATGTCAGCCTTCTGAAATTCTCCACTTATGAATTCGACTTGTAGGTCTTCTCTTTCGACGCATTCTATTATAAAGTGGTATTTTATATCTATGCGCTTACTTCTTCCGTGGAATACGGGATTCTTCATTAGTTCGATGGCGGACTTGTTGTCGACCAGTATTGTAACCTTTTCTTCTTCCGTGTGTGTAAGCTTGCTAAGTAGTCTCTTTAACCATAATGCTTGTGTTCTTTGCTGCATTCTTTGCAATGAATTCGGACTCACATGATGATAAAGCTACCGTGGCTTGCTATTGTGTACTCCAGCTGATTAATGATTCACCGTAGTAGAAGATAATTCCAGTAGTGTCTTTGCCTTCTTGAGTGTTGACTCCGTAGCTGCTGTCATTATAGCCTTGTATTTGTTTTCTTTCATTGTGCTTGTAGGTGATTCCATAGTCTTTTGTTCCTTTAACATAGCGTAGTACTTGCCTTATAGCTTTCATGTGTTGTTCCTTTTGTTCTTGCATAAAACGACTAAGTAATCCAACGGAATAACTTAAGTCGGGTCTTGTATGTAGCAAATATCGTAAACATCCAATCAAGCTTCGTATTCATTGAGTTGACCGTTGTTTCTTTAGTGTTCTTTGTTAGTCTTGTTCCTGGATCCATAGGTATTAAAGTTTAGTTCTTGATCTAGCATTCCAACTTCCTTAAGGATCTTGCTTGCATAGGCGGATTGCTTTATTGATATGTCACCTCCGGTTTGTGTGACTTCAATTCCTAAGTAGTAGGATAGTAATCCTAGGTCACTCATCTCGAATTTTTCTTCCATTTGAGCTTTGAACTTGTCTATTTCTTTCTTTGGTGTGCCAGTGATGATTAAATCATCCGCATAGACTCCTATTAGAAGTATTGAGTCTTTTGATTTCTTCGTGTAGACAGCTTGTTCTAAAGCGCACTTCTTGAAATCTAAGGACTTCAAGGTATTGTCTAACTTTATGTTCCATGCACGTGGTGCTTGTCTTCAACTATATAGAGCTTTTATCAATCTGTAGACTTTTCCATTATCTTTTATAAAACCTTCGGGTTGTGTAACATACACTTCTTCTTTTAAGTCTCCATGCAGAAATGCAGATTTGACGTCTAAGTGATGTACTTCCCATTTGTTATTAGCAGCTATGGCTAATAGTAATCGGACTGTTTCCATTCTTGCTACAGGTGCAAAGACTTCTTCAAAGTCTATCCCATGCTCTTGTATGTAGCATTTTGCTACTAGTCTTGCTTTATGCTTGACTATATTTTCATTAGCATCTTTCTTGGTCTTGAATACCCACTTTAATCCAATGGCTTTATGTCCTTTTGGTAGAGTGGTTAGTTCCCATGTATTGTTTCTATTGATGGAATCTAATTCGACCTTCATTGCTTTGATCCATTTTTGATCGTTCGATGCTTCCTTGTAATTCTTGGGTTCATCTTCAGCTAGTAATAAATGCTCGGGTAAAACTTCCTCGGTGTTTTCATATAAATCATTCAACGTTCTAAAACCTTGTAGTGGTGTATGATCAAAGTCTGGATGTAAGTTCTGGGTTGTAGTTGAGTTACTTTGATTGGTTGAATGTCTTGAGGCAGTTGGTGTAATTTGAGTATTTATTCTGGATGAAATTGTAGATGGTGTGCGAAGTGTTTGTGATTGTGAGGGTGAGTCAGTTGTTGATGTTTCATATTCATGATCATCATTTGCAGGGATATCATTGTCTTCTTCATCCGGTTGGTTTTCGTTTTCCTGATGTTCATTTGTGGCTTCAAGGTTTTCGACTTTGAAGTCAAACCATTCGGGTTCATCATTGGTGTGTTCATCCAGGTAATCTTTCCAGTCCCATGCTTCATCCTCCTTAAACTTCACATCTCTACAAACACATATTCTTTGTGTTGTTGGATCAAACAATCTATAAGCTTTTAATCCTTGTTCGCTTCCTAAGTATACCATTTTGTTACTTCTATCATCTAACTTTGTCAGATGTTGTGATGGTACCTTTGCATATGCTATGCAGCCAAAAACTCTTAAAGTTTCTAAGTTTAGCTTTCTTTTCTTGATAGCTTCATATGGAGTAATGTCTTCTAAGGCTCTTGTAGGAACGCTGTTTAGAATGTATATAGTGTGTTTAACAGCTTCAACCCAAAAGTTTTGTGGCATGTTAGTTGCTTTCATCATGCATCTCGTAGTAGACATGATTGTCCTATTTCTTTGTTCAACTACGCCATTTTGTTGTGGTGAGTAAGGTGCGGTTATATGTCGTGCTATGCCGTTCTCTTTGCAGTATTGAGTGAATTCGTTAGATGTGAATTCTCTTCCACGATCAGTTCTTAACATTTTCAATGTTGTCCTTAGCTCCTTTTCTATTGTTTCTTTGTATTCCTTGAAAGTATCGAAAGCTTGATCTTTCGTGTTTAGGAAATACGCCCACATATATCTTGAGTAGTCATCTACTAACAAGAATATATATTTCTTTCCAGATGGTGTTGGTGGTGTGATTGGTCCACATAAATCTCCATAAACTAAATCTAATGGTGATGTTGATCTAGTTTTTGCTTTCTTGGGAAATGGTGCTCTGGTGTGTTTACCAACTAAACAAACATCACATATTTGTGTTGTATGTTTAATGGCAGGTATTCCATGAACTAACTCTCTTTGAGTCATAGATTTTAATGATTCAAAGTTGAGGTGTCCTAATCTTGCATGCCATAACCAAGTGTTGTCACTTAAGTTTGCTAATAAGCAAACAGGTGTGCCTATCTTCAGACTTGCTTTGTATAGACGGTTTCTTTGTCTTGTGACTTTCAAGAAGATTTTGTTGTCCATGTCATAAAGTCGTAGTTCATCGTCGTCCATTACAATTTTACAACCAATTTCGGTAAATTGTCCAAGGCTCAATAAGTTGTTTTTTAAGCTGGGAATGTAATAGACTTGAGATATGATTTTTTGTTTCTCGTCTTCACATTCTAATAGGATTGAACCTTTTCCTTTAATTTCTACATGAGATCCATCTCCGAATCTTACTTTTCCACTAACGTTCTCATCTAGTTCTTTAAAGTGTTCGCTTATCCCAGTCATATGGTTACTAGTTCCGTTGTCTAAATACCATTGACTATCGACACTTGTCTCTTTATATCCTACATCTTCTTCGTGTAGCGAGACCTTTTGATCTTATAGCTTTGTTACATGTGGGTCTTCTAATATTGCCATCAATAAGGTAGGTTCTAAGTCCTCCTCGACAAGATTATATTGCATACTAGTGTTTGGCTTTGTATAACACTTAGATGCATAATGACCAATTTTATTGCACTTGTAACATTTAACTTTGCTGAAATCAATATTTTGTTTGTTGAAGTGATTGTGAGTGTTTTCTCCATCCTTCTTATCATGGTTATTTTTATCGTGCTTTCTCCATCCTTTATATCTTCCACGTCTACGTCCTCTGAAATTTTTCCCTCTATTGTCATGTCGTGTGAACAACAGTTTTTCTTGACTGTCCACTTGTTTTCCTTTCTTGAACTTAATCCTTTCTTCGTAGGTCTTAAGTCTTCCTATTGCCTCTTCTAATGTCATTTCACTTAGATCGGAGTATTGTTCTATAGATGCGACTATTTGTAGATACCTTTCGGGTACAACATTTAGTAATTTCCGTACTAAGGTTTCATCTTCTATTGTGTGTCCTAGACTAGCGGCTTTGTTTACGAGTGTTGTAAGTTTTGTGGTGAAGGTGTCGATTGTTTCATCTTCCTTCATATACAACATCTCAAATTCGGATTTGAGTGTTTGTATTCTTGCCTGTTTAACTCTGTCTTCGCCAACGTGTCTAGTTTTCAAAGCATTCAAAATGTCTTTTGCGGTTTTGTGCTTTGTTATTTGAAGTAATTGTTCTTCGGGTAAGGCTTGATAAAGGAAAGCAATAGCGGTTTTATGCTTTTTCTTATCGGGTTGAGTCATTTCAGTCGGCTCAATTGTTTCCCATAAACCATTCGCTTCGAGAATGATTTGCATTCGAATTGCCTATAATGAGTAATTCACGGGCTTTAGGATTGGGCATTGAAATTGGGGTGTACTATTCGAAATGTTAGTACTAGGTTCCTTTCCTTTCGTCATATCTTAAATGATAATGACAATAAATCTCCAATAAAGAATTTTAACACAAAGTGTGTTTATTTTAAAAATTCTTATTTCTTAAAATGAGCTCTTGATGCTTTATCTTCCTCAAATGGGTGTAAAACTTTTCTAGGTATAGTTTTAATAATTTTTAAACTATCCTCGGAGATTATAAAATTTAAAATGAATAACCTAAGGTTAATTACTCCTTACAAATTATTCCTAATCATCAAAAAATATGATAAGATTTTAATAATTTTTTAAAATAACTTATCAAACTAAAAGCAATATATATCAAAATATATAGGGTGTGTTTGGCCAAAGTAGCTGTGAGCAGTAGTAGTGGCATGGTAATGTGAAATTTATGAACAAGATGGTTGCATCAGCTCACAGCTTCTTAAAGAAGATTGGAAAATTGAGCATTCTAAAAATAGGAAAGCTCACCGCCATTGTCAAACGACTACTAAAAATCAAAATGCTCATTGCTCACCGCTCATCGCTCCAAAAAGCTTCACACCGCTCCGTGCCAAACATACCCATAAAGTAAAATATGAAAGGTGGTTTTGAAATCTTTTGGAACCTGGAGGGGTTGATGGTTTAACCCGATGCCCTACTAAATAAAATATCCTTGTTTGGCCCTTAGTGTGTACGCGCCCCTTATAACTCTTTTGTTTCTTATCCTTTTTTTTAGATAAAAACACACGCGTATTCTTTTCTTTCTTTTTCTGAGACAGTAATATCAGTCTCTCTCTCTCTCTCTAAGAAGATAAGTTTTGATCTTCTCCTTCTCCAATAATCGACGGTTGACCAGCCTTTTAATGGCTGTGTTTTTTTTTGACCGCCTTTCCTTCTTTCTCCGGTATGGGTGTTCTTTTACGAGCACAAGTATTCCTCAAATTGAAACTTAGGGTTTCGACTTATTTGGGGGTTTTCTAATCCGAGAGTAATTTTACGATTGGAGTATGCAAATGAATCAATTGGGGTTTCAATTGAACCTTCTGGGCTTGATTCCGTTTATGAACAGGTGTGTTTGTTCTAATTCGAATCTTTGGTTGTGCCCTAATTGATGACGCTCGTTAAGTTTTTTATTTTAATCAAATGTAAACGATTTGAATTCGTTTTCTGATCCTTTTTTGGATTGGGTAATCGAAACTGGTATCAGAAAAAAAATTTGCGAATTTGTTTTGTTGCCGGGTTGTGAGTAATCACTAAGTGATTATACCCCTGTTGCGACAAAGGTGTGAAGACACAAAAAAATGACGTCTTGGATTTTTTGTGTTCTTATCGATTTGCAATTTCTTTTTTATCGAAACTGTTTTGATTTGTTTTTGATTCTGGAAACTAAAACGAGTACGGTAAGTGATGATTGTTGGTTAGTAGACCAAACCGCTCTGATACCAATTGTTGGCCTTTGAAACGGGATCTATGGTCTTAACGTTAAATCAAAAAGTATACCAAGTAATGTGCAGGATTAATAAAACGTAAATATGTCTTTGTATTAATCAATAATATGTCATCATGTTTTTACATCAAATGTATCAAGTATATATAATGAATGAAATGGTACAAATGAACCATTGTGATGGTTCAGGGAAGGTGGCAGTTATTCTATAACTGCTATGTAACCGTTTCTTGTAACTGCTTCTTGTTGACTTTCGTGAAGGTTGACTTTCGTTGACTTTTGTTGACCGGGTCATAATGGGTTTAAGTGGGTTAGAGTGGGTCGATGGTGATTAACCCAATAGAAGATAGTCATGTCACAACTCCTCAACACTAGAACACTCGACATCCTTCTTCCAGTAAGGAACGATGAAATTAATCGTTTGATCAAATGTCTATCACAAAAGGCAAACGATGGGAGGTCAGTAGAACTTGGACTAGAGCTTATGAAAATGACAAACAATGTGATATCTAGAATGCTTATGGGAAAGAGGTGTTCAGAAGAAGAGGATGAGGCAGAGGATATAAGGAAGATAATTACTGAGATTAGTGAGCTTGTCAGTAAATTTAACCTTTCAGATCATATATGGTTTTGTAAGAATCTAGACTTGCAGGGATTCGGAAAACAGTCCATGGATATTCACACAAGATTGGATTCATTGCTGGAAAGTGTTTTGAGGGAGCATCAAGAAGCAAGAAAGGTGAAGGAGGATACAGGACAAGTGAGGGACTTGCTCGACATTTTACTCGACATTTCTGAGGACGAGAACATGGAGATGAAGTTGACCACAGACAGCATTAAAGCCTTTATTCTGGTAATATATACTATAGCTACCTAGCAAGTCATAATATTCCAGCTTATTTAATTTTCTAGTTTGAATTTGCCTCAACTACCATATTCATACACGTTCCTTAAAAATTTCCAGGATATATTTGCAGCAGGAACAGAAACTTCCGCGATAACTGTAGAATGGACGTTAGCAGAACTCATCAACCATCCAAACATAATGAAAAAAGCAGTGGAAGAAATTGACCAAGTTGTTGGAAAAAACAGACTTTTACAGGAATCAGACATTCCAAACCTTCCTTACCTTCAAGCAATAGTCAAGGAATCATTAAGGCTGCACCCCGTTGCCCCGTTGATTCATAGACAATCAACTGAAGATTGCACTTTGGGCGGTTACCATATTCCAGCAAATACTACTATTTTCATAAACGCATGGGAGATTGGGCGAGACCTGGCTCACTGGGAAAATCCACTTGCATTCATGCCTGAAAGATTTGAAAACAAACTGTTGGATGTTAGAGGACAACACTTTCAACTGGTACCATTTGGGGGCGGGAGAAGGATGTGCCCAGGGACTTCGCTTGCATTGTTGGTGGTACATGTGACCCTTGGTTCTATGATTCAATGCTTCAACTGGAAGGCTGGGAAAGCTGGAAATCTAAATAGCATTGATATGGAAGAGGGTACCGGTGTCGCACTTCCTAGAGCGAACCCTTTGGTTTGTGTTCCTGTCGCACGGCTTCATCCTATTCCCTTGTCTGCGTAATGTATATTATACAAGCTGAGTTTTATCCTCACCAAGTAAAATTAACACTCTTGAATGTAAAATATTAACATGACAATCTGATGGGTGAGCTAACTTGGTACTCCCCAAAGTCTTTGTACATAAATTAAGATATTGTAAGTTCAAACAAAAGCTTAATTAATGGAGAGTGATCCATTGAATTCTGGAAAAAATCAAAATTTTCTAATTTATTTTAAAACGAAGTTATTAGATAGATCGGTTGTCATCCGATCTTTTTATTCAATGATAAAGACAACATATCAAACTAGGGCTGAGCAAATTCACCCGGAAACCGACCTGAACCGACAAACCGACCACAACCGGACCGAACCGAACCAATTTTTTCCGGTTCGGTTTCGGTTTTGTATATTTATTTTGACTTTTGTCGGTTTCGGTTCGGTTTCAGGTCGATTCGGTTTTTTTCGGATTGAAACCCGAAAACCGACCCGAACCGAGTTATTCGGTTCGGTTTCGGTTTTGATATATATTTTTCGGTTCGGTTCTCGGTTTGAGTTTTTTTCTTTTTCGGTTTTCGGTTCGGGTCGGTTTTTGTCAGTTCGGGTCGGGTTTGACCCGATGCTCACCCCTATATCAAACAGAACGCCTCTTTGTTAGTTCTATTCATAGTATTAAATAGATCGACCCCTCATATAGAGTGGTCCACAACCGATCTTGTTGAAGCTATTTAACCTCTCTATTTAAGCTTACATTGTTGGGAGAATTGCATATATAGTTACTAAAACTTAAAAATTTGCATATTTTCTCATAATGCGTACAAGTTTTTAATGCATAATATACAATGCAACTTAAACATATTTTAGGTATATATACAAATATGCAAGTTTTAGTGGGTATATATGCAATTGCCCTATATTGTTTACTTTAATTTTAAGCAAGTCGCATTATGTAAAATGGACAAAATTATATGTTTTTGATCCTCACGAGTATGATATATGACTGGTAAATGTTTGCTACAAATTTATATTTTTCATGTCTTATTTTGGTTTATCCATCTCTGAATTCAAAACCTTAGGGATAATAAAAAAAAAATCATTGTATTTCTCACTTTTTGTGGTTGTGTGTATTGATTTTTTTTTCTTCATGTGTGTACTGAACTTTCAAATTCAATCATTGTGTGTATTTTGTGACCATTTTACCCTAAATTTTTTCAACATTTGAAGGGTAAAATGGTCATTTTACATGGCAGAATAGTCACAAAATACACAGAATAATCGAAATTTAAAAGTTCAGTACACACAATAAGAAAGAAAAAAGTTCAGTATACACAACCACAAAAAGTGACAAGTACGATGCATTTTTTTTGTTATTATCCGAACTTATTACTAGTACTCTATTAACTGCACATCTTGACTTATTATGCTTAACGGCGTTTTTTAAAATTATCAATTTACACCTCTGAAATTGGTGGTGGTGGTAGTGTTGACGGGCGGAAGTGATCGTGGTGTTGGTGGGTGAAAGTGATGGCTTTCTAAGTATTTTCATATGCAAAAAAGACTAGGGGAGTTCAAAAAACCTGAGAAGCCGACAAACCGAGCTGAACCGCTCAATACAAAACCGAAAAACTCGCTTATCACAGTTCGGTTTCGGTTTTTAATTTTACATATCCGTCTACATGGGGGCGAAAAAAGGAAGGGAGAGATGGGGTTTCTCTCGCTTTTGGCATAGTGGGCTCCTAGTGGGGGGCCCGCACGACGGGCTATTAGCTCAGTGTGTTCATCGACGCCTGACTTTGAGATGTGGATCATCTAAGGCACATTAGCATGCCGTACTCTTCCTGAACCGGGATTTGAAACCAAACTTGAGGAGGATAGATGGGGCAATTCAGGTGAGATCTAACTTCGATTCACTTGTGGGATTCAGGTAGTCCGTAGGGGGGACACCATGGCTCCTCTCTTCTCGAGAATCCATACATCCCTTATCAGTGTATGGACAGCTATCTCTCGAGCACAGGTTTAGGTTCGGCCTCAATGGGAAAATAAAATTGAGCACCTAACAATGTATCTTCCATACCAAGAACTATGAGATTACCCCTTTCATTATGGGGTGATGGAGGGGTCATACCATTCGAGCCTTTTGTTTCATGGTTTTCCCCGAGTTCTGGATAAAGCTGAAATCAAATGGGATGTCTATTTATCTATCTCTTGACTCGAAATTGGAGCATGTTTGAAAAAGGATCTTAGAGTGTCTAGGGTTGTCGCACCCCTAAAATATCGCATCGGAAGCTATCGGGGCGTGACTTTCATGAAAGAAGTTACAGTTACATCGAACGACCTCTATATGAGCTGTTTTGGAAAAATACACGTTTGATTACAACGTAAAAGTTTACAAAAGGGCAAAGTTTTGAGTTCACAACAAAATGAAAGAGATTTTTATACATAATCAAACGCTATTAGTAATGCGCAAAAATCTTCGAAATGATGAGACCGCAAAATGATTCTATTAATGATGCTCCATATCCAAACCATGCATGTACGTCTAAGAACCTGAGAAATACATGCTAAAATGTCAACAATAATGCTGGTGAGTTCATAGGTTTAAGTAAATGTAAATGTAATTGTCAAAGTGCGGACCACAAGATTTATGTGACTATTGTACACATACCTTATCATGAAAGGTATTTAGTGACCATTGTAACGAATATAATGTAAAAAAACTATTACTATTACACTAAGCTCATCACCCCGAAGCATAACGTGTTCTTTATGCGATTTGCACATATATATGATTGCCCCTGTAGGTATCTAACCAAACACCTAACGTTCCCAAATGATACGCTTCCAGTTGCCTAGTTGGTGCGACCAACCCGGAAAAGGTGTAAACCCAATAGATCTATTCACAACATTTACGCTTACAAGTAATTAACGGTTCATGATAAATGGGAACCTTATGGCTAATGTGGCAACTTAGGAAATATGTAATTGTTTTATGAACTTGTGCCCGTATGTAAAAGCACGCAATGTATTCTCGCCTCTATTATTTCAAAATATGTACAAACATGTAAAAACGGGGCTATGAAACTCACCTCAAGTGATCAAATTACTTGGAATGGTATAACGCGAATAATGGCGGAAAAACCTAAAAGCGACAAGATGTGTGGATGATTGAAGAACAAAGAAAATCCAAGAACAAAATAAACACCTAATCAAAACACCTTGATAAATCCTTGCTATAACACCTTAGAATACTTAACCAAGTGACTAGAACCCAAGATAAATCCCAAGTTTCTTGCTCTCTTTCTGCCCTATCTGCTGCTCTTGAACCAAGGAGAGAAAAGAATGAGTTGTGCGTGTTTTGTTGTAGCTGAAATGAGAAAGAAAAGTAGTGTTTTATAGATAAAAGAATGCAAGACTTATGGAAATATCTAGGGAACATGGAAACATAAAAATTAATGAAGGTGAACGATTAGGTTCACTGCCTAGGAGGTTGAAAAACTTGCTCGACGAGAAAGAAGTTTCCTTCACCGAAAGCATCAATTTTTTGGCCGCTGGGGAATAAAATAGTTAGTTAGATCTCTATCTCGTTTAGGTTCCCTTGCTTGATTCCTATCAAGTAAGATTTTTTCTCATTTTCATTAGCTTCCTTGTAGTCTATCCCCCTTCTTCGTGTTTTTGTTCGTAACCTTATTACTTTTTATCATGGAAAGTAATAATCCACCAAATCAACCACTTCCCATCAACCCACCTCCAATTGACCCAACAAGAGGCCGTACTCTTGGTGAATTCTCTAGACCGAGCCATCAAGGCTATAGGAACACCATTGAGCTCCCTGATCATGCTCAAACTAAGGCCCTGCGATCCGACACCATCCGGTTTGTGCAAAACGGATGTGCATTCCATGTACTTCATTCTGAAGATCCTAATCAGCATCTGATAACGCTCAGATTGTACATGTTTTCAGTAGCGTTATGTGTGCTTTTGTATATGTTTGGTTATATTTATATGATTTCCATGCTTAATCGCATCAAAAGATGTTTGTCTAGTGTTTATAACCAAGTGCAGGGAAACAGAAGGAAAAGTAAAAGAATTTTCAACAAATGAAAGATTCTCGTTTCAGTGAAGCATGTCAAGCACAAATCAGTATTTCAAGTACCATAAAAGACCAAGATGATTGAAGAACCAAGCTCTACAAGTCAAAACTAAGTAAAGGTCGATTTTTCGTCACTGGGAAGACCAATCGGATCGGTTGCAAACTGCGCAACGGATCGTTGGAATAAGAGCAAAAAGTGCCCAGACGCCCCCAGTCAACCGTTCGGTTGCCACCCGCAACCGATACGGTTGGAACACTTGTAGAAGACCAACCGGATCGGTTGCTCATGTGACCGATCCGTTTGGAGGGCTGTTCTCGCCAAATCTTCATCACTAAGTTTCCCTTTGTATTCAAGCGATTCTAGGTCCTTCCTTGGTGTATTCTAGTCCCTTCCTAACTCCTTGGAGGCCAAGTTCAGCAATTAATACCCTAGGCCTTGGAACTAGTATAAATAGAGACCTCTTGTGAGCATATGAGACACACACTTCAATACAACTCTCTCTACTCATCAAACAAAGCTCTTAAGCTCTCAAATTCGTCCTTAGAAGTCCAGGAAAGTTTGGAGTTCCAGAAGTATCATATTTGGAGGCCAAAACCCCAAGGAGTCTACCCTAATACTTTGGGAATCATTACTTCACCATTTGTAATCTTATTCCAAGCATTGTAAGACTCTAAATCATGTTTTCTAATGTTCAAAGTTCTGAGTTTATGTTTATGTTTGCTATGAGTAGCTAGTTTCTTTATACACTTGCTTAAATGATGTTTATTATCATATGATTAGTTAGTGATTGTGTTAACATGTTTTAATTAAATTTCAAGTTGATTCTAAGATCCAATTGTGCTAAAGTTTCATAGTGACATTTGTTAATCAAGTTTGACTAGTTGTTAGTAATCGTAGAGGTCGAAAGAACTTATTGTTATTTAACTAGTTATAATCATTTTGTCTATGGATGATTGTTTTACCCATTATTCTTGATTAAACAAAGGAACTAAGGTGTGGTTGTAATAAGAACGCTTTTTGATTATCAAGTTGGATTGATTAGAAACATCTAAAAGGTCGTAAGATTAGTTGTTGACAATCAATTGTACCCTTTTGTCTATAATCGGTTACCTTTTGTACTGACCATTTCTTAAGCAATTTGATAAAGCAAATGGATGTTTTTGTGTTTAAGTTTGTGAAAATAAACTTATGAAACTTGAATTGATCTTGAATTGATTGGTTAAACTTAATGCTTGTTTTTATGAACTAAAATCTTGACGAAGGTTTAACTTGTAAGAACAATAGATTAATACACCAACTAATTATCATAACCAACATGTTAAGAAGTTAACACAATCATACTAATCAAGGATAAGAAACTAGTTTAAGCAAGTGTAGTTTTTAATCATCTGAATTTCATTATATCTATTTTCGTTGTTATATGCTTTTGGATTGTCTTAGTTGATTCAAACTTGTTAATCAGATTCACTCAAATCCCTGCGAACGATCCCGACTTACCTTCATAATCTTGCTATAACGGACGAGTGCACTTGCTCGTATGTGTTATTGGTAAATTTGGTAAATCATCTTTTATAAATTTAAAACTTTTAAACTCCAAGCACATCAGCATCTCAAGGACTTTCTTAAAATCATTGACTCTATCGACCTTGACGCTACCACTTGAGAGACCACGCGCTTGCGTCTCTTCCAATTCTCTCTACGGGACCAAGCTAGTAATTGGCTTGAGCGACTTTCTTCGGATCCATCTCAAGTTGGGATGATCTCACCACTAGTTTCCTCGCCCAATTTTTCCCACCGGGGAGAACTACCAAACTAAGGAACAACATCTTGATGTTCCAACAACGTCAAGGCAAAACTCTCTATGAGGCGTGGACTCGATTCAAGGACTTACTCCATAAAGTCCCTCATCACGACATCGATCTTTGGCTTCAAGTCCAAATATTTTACGATCATGCCAACTTCCTCACCAAGCGATCCATTGACCGAGCGGCCGGTGGAAGGCTCAAAGATCTCAATGCAGAAGAATCATGGGATATCATAGAAGAGCTCGCCAGTCAAATGCTTGTATCGAGTCATAATGGATGTTTTGCAGGAATTTTTCCAGGCATTAAAGATGTAATTTTTTCGTAAATTTTTCCGAAAAACTGCAGTTGGACCACTTTTGTTAGGACAACCTGACGGCGTCAGGATTAAAGCCTGACGATGTCAGGCTATGCAGAAACATATTATCAGTTTTTCGTTTTCTATGCTACTTAAAACTTTTTGAAAATTTCCAGGTCTTAATTTTTCCGAAAAACTGCAAACATCCATTCCACAAGCATTATATCTTACTTGCTTTCTAGTGTAGTTGTATGTCATATATAGTTTTACCGCCGATTTTACGCGAAGGTTTCATTTGTTTTCTTATAAGTGTGCAGGTTATATTTGGCAAGAAGAAGAAACATTCATTGGATGAAGCTTATTACTCATGCATTCTTCATGGAAAAGAATTTAATCGCAACTTCACACGTATCCTACCGAGCTATTCAGGGGAGTACTAGTTTCTTTTCCTTACTTACCTTCCTTTATCATAACTTTGATACTTTCGGGGAACATTGGGGACAATGTTCAGTTTAAGTGTAGGGAGGGAGAATAAAACGGGAACTTAGAAACTATTCACTCACTTGATCATTTGTATTGACCTTGGTAATTTGTGTAATAAACTATGAGAAATAAATGTTAGGGAAATTTTAGCACCAAATATAAAATATTTTATGACATTTACGAGCTAAACTTTAGTCTTAATAAAGCGTCTCATCGATAGAAATTATATGACTAGCACAAAAAACCGTTTACCACTCAAATTCCACCCCAAAAATGTGAGGTTCGCCCCTAGATCTTTAGGAATTAAAGCATTCATCTTTAATGCTTAGAGAGTGTACCGGTAGTATAATAGATTCTAGAACTTGTTTTGTGATGCATTTCGAGATCGCTAGTGAGACTACACTTGTGTAGTTAGGAATAACTAAGTGAAAAGAGGCATTAGGATAACCCTTGTTTGAAACCAGTATTATAATTACTTCTTCCACATCGGTTGAGTAATTACCCCACACCCTTGCGATGTACTCATCTTTAGTACACGATACCCCTAGTTAACCCCTCAGAGCCTATCCTTTTCGCGGTTCTCGCGATGTTTCGATTTTTCAGAATATCAATGAAGAACATTGTTTACAATCCACCCCCAAATGTACACCCAAATCGCCTTAGCCTACCTTTTATGCACTCATCTTGTTTGAAACCAGTATTATAATTACTTCTTCCACATCGGTTGAGTAATTACCCCACACCCTTGCGATGTACTCATCTTTGTACCACGATACCCTAGTTAACCCCTCGAGCCTATCCTCAGCGGTTCTCGCGATGTTTGATTACGAATATCAATGAAGAACATTGTTTACAATCCACCCCAAATACACCCAAATAAGCCTTAGCCTACCTTTTACTCATCTTTGGTGCATTATTGTTATCATTACTAAACCCTTAGTTCAAATATCTAGTTACTTGTATGGTTGCTAAGTCATCATATCTTTTTATAGAGTTTGGGACGATTGGGACTCATGAAAAAAAAGTAATATTTTATGAAGTAACGGGAAATAACGATAAATTCAAATTCCCTTTGTCTACGTAATTAAATACTCCAAGTGTTTAGATCTTTTCAAATCGGGTCAATTAGCGTTAGAGAAATAAAAAGTCAAGTGTAGGGATGCTCCTATAAATCCCTTATATTTTGATGTTATCGTAGAGGATGGTAGAGTAAAAATGTATTAAAAAAAATCAAAAAAAGAGAGTGTTCAAAATAAAACTATTAAAAATATGAAGAAAAACATACGGGCTACCATCCTACATCTATATTTATGTTTATGTTTTTAAATTTATGTTTGTTTTGTTTCAAGTTATCTAGAGTTAGTGAGATGGTGATTCTTGGCTTATAGCGCCACGCTTTACATGCTTGTAACATAAGATTTTTGACTTGCCACCACTAAATATCCCCTATCCAACAAAACCGTTTGTTTCCCTACCGTAAGCTTAACGTTACAACCCTTATAAAGACCTCTTAGATAGCTGTTCCTAGGTGCTTACGCCAAAGCGGTGGAGGTTTGATCTAGTCTCAAGCTTATGGTAATCTATGTACTATGCCAGGTAATGAGTGTTTATCTTCCATTTCCATTCGTATTATATTTCATATAAACCCCGAGAGAAGAGAGAATCCAAACACCACTTGTGAGGTGCTAGTATATAATTTTCATGCTTGTTATGACTATTGTGGTGCTTTTAATTGTTGTAAACTATTTTAAACTAATGCTTCATGCCCCCTAACTTATAAATTGATTGGTCCAAAGCACATTTTCTTGAGGACAAGCAAATACCAAGTGTAGGGATATTTGATAAGGACTTAAAACGTACGCTTTTTGGGGGTCATTTAAGCCCTATTTCGACACATTTTATATCCGTTACTGCTTAATTTTGTTCATTTTCACTTTTTTAGGTCTTTTGGAAGCAAAATGCTAGAATGAAGCACATTTGGACGAAAAGAAGCAAATACATGAAGAAAATGGCAAAGTTAAGATCAAAGCCTCACTAGACTGATCAACAGTACCTAACAGCGTCCCAACCAAAGGGCGACGCCGTCCCTCTATGATGACTTGATCAAAACATGCACGCGGCGGCTCGGTGAAAATTTTAGTCACATAACGGCGATGTCGCGCTTTAATAATGGAGGCGTCACTCTCGGTTTTCACTCGGCGGCCGATCTAGAATCAAGGCGGCGTCCCAAGCGAAGACGGCGGCGTCACAAATCTAAGTGGCTGGCCGTCCATCCGATGACTTGGCCAAGGCGAAACCCTAATGGCGAGTGGCGGCGTCCCATGCAAAAGGTGACGCCATCACAGTTGTAAATCTATATATAGAATTTGATTTTTCTGTATTTAGGGAGGTAGACTTTGTTAATACAAATATCGTCATTAAACATTATTTATATTTTATGATCTCTACCTAAGTTTTTTTAACGACAAAAGTAAATTTAATTTTTATAAAGCTTAAAGCTTGTCAGGTTTAATAAATATTAAAACAAGCTTTTCAAATAATATCCTCATCACTCAAGCATTTACATTTTGATTAATCATATTATTGATATGACTCTAAACCATAATGTATGTGAACATTTTTAGATCAAGCATGTTTTAGTTTCTTAAAACAAAACATTACATATGTGTTTACATTTTAACATATTTCTAAAAATAGAAAACAACACATGACATCATGTAGTGCATCACTGAAATCTCTAGAAGATTTCACTAGATATTTTGTGTAGATTTAGACTCTACATATCTTACACAATCTTGGATAGATATGGTTGACTTTGTTAAGATTTTGGTGATCTGCTTTGTTAGACCGGTGACAAAATTTTACAGGCGGAACCCTTTTGAGGGATCCGTGGTCCGTGGTGCCTGCTGATCATTTTGGCTATAAATAGCAAAGCCAAACCAAGTTGTTTCTCATCCCTTTCTAGCATATTCACATACATTCCTTCTCTCTAACATTTCTTACTCAGTTTCATATCATTATAGTGATCCTCTTTTCTAGCAAAGAAGATCAAGGCATATTCAAGCTTTAACAAATAGTTGGAAGTCTTGTTTGTTTGTTGTTGTATGATCTAGTGTTGATTCATACATCATTGTTGTACCAAACCATCATAATCTTGTGAGTGTGAGTGGTTAGTATTTTAGTCCTTAAAATAAATCGTGTGTGGAAGTGGTTGTACCCTTGAAAAGAACTCGACATCTAGCTTAGTGTCGAAAATAGTGTGTAAGCGAAGTGTTAAGGTTTCTCCGCGGGTGAAAGGAGCTTGTTGACTAGTGAAGTTAAACTCTCGAGTGTGAGACTCGGGAGTGGAGTAGAACAAGGAAAAGAGTCCTTGTAGACCGAATTACTATAAACAACTTGTCGTGGTTTGATTGTTTCTTTCCTTATTTACTCTTTATATATATTGCTTGCATATTGTGTATTATTCACTAACATATCTAAGATCAATATCAATTGAATTTTCAATAAGTTTCAAAACAAAGTTTTTAATCGGTAAACTATTCAACCCCCTTCTAGTTTTCCACAATTGGTACCAGAGCCTCGTTGCTCAAGAATTTCTAAAATATATTGTATTTTATAAACTTGAAACGATCCATGGATTCCGAAAACTTTAAAGAAGGGAAATCTATGCAAAGACAATCACTCTTTGAAACCAATGGATTCATCTATTGGAAAAATCATTTTGAAACATATGTAAAATCAAAAGATATAGATCTTTGGTTTGTTATAATTAAAGGAGACTTTAGTTCTACAACAAAAGATATTTCTGTTGATGATCAAAAGAAATTAATAGCGAAAAATACTGAAGCTAAAATGATGCTTTATAATGCTTTGCCTAGAAAAGAATATGAAAGAATTTTGGGAAAATTAGTCAAATAGACCGCTCGACCTGAGGCTTATCACTTTCTAGACCACGCTTTTTTGCGTTACGAAAATGGACTAGTTGCCCAGCGATTTTCTTGTAGCCAACCATGTGGTGCCACGTGTCCGACAAAGGTATGACCAGTACATATTTTGAAAGTATTTGTCATGTATTGTAAGGTATTGTTTTTTGGGCAACCAAAATGTAATTTCGGACAACTATATATTATTGGGCAACTTGTATTTATACACGAGGATAACATGGTCATTTTACAGTGGCTGTATTATAAAACTAATAATAATAACTCGGACCGTACTCACACAACATCACGGGCACACACACACAATCAAACATATCCTTGTACAATTTAACAACTTCTACAATTAAACCTCTTCTTACATCGCGCACACACTCAAAACCACATCTTATTCACGAGAACCCTCTAACCTCTAATTAATTTATTTGTATAATTCCGTATGACAAAGTTAAATTTGTACAATTGTAAAATCGTGATTCGTTCTACATTTAAGTTCTTTGTCGGATGTTAAACTCTTTTGTCAAAAAGAGCAACAGACAAAGGTTGTTCGACCAAACCGTTTTGGTCCATGGTTGGATATAAAGTCGTCGATAATGGCCTTACGATGCATTATGTTTTGCAACATCGGTATATGTTTCTAACATCTCGTCGATTCCCATCAATAACATTCCAAATTGGGGATCATTCATTAAGGTTTGGCGGAAAGAATTTTGTGCGATAACATGATTTCGATTTGGCAAAGTTTTAAAACCGATTAAGCGATCTAGCGTTTTTCGATCATGTATTTTCGAAAAAAAGTAATGGTATAACAAATGTACATGCAATTGATCTTTTGGAACTTGTTAATGACGGAAAAAGGATGGGAAAAGGTGGTTATCTCTTTCGATGAGGATCTTTGTTAGGGTGTGTTGGTAGTGCTTGGACACGGTGTTTATGGGAAAGAAGACATGAATTGCATCCATAAACACTTATTGACCTTGGTTGACGATTTTGAAGCCTGGAATGTATTTCCTTGGGGTGAATATATGTGGCATAAATTTTATCAAAGGACTATCAATATTGTTCATATACACAGAAAGATCATCTGTTAAAATTGAAAAAGAACCCAAAGTTGATTGCCACATATAATCTATCGGGTTAAAGGCTTTCAAGGTTAGAATTCTCAGTAGTTTATACTAATGTATGAATGTCTAGCTTTGATAACATATTTCTTTAGAACACAAGTTATAAAGAGCTTTTGATTCTATTTTGTTGTGCTAGTACTTATTCATTTCAAAACTACCTATAAATAATGTTGTTGTTTTATTGTTATGAAATGCTGGTGTTTTATTCTGTATACAAGTAATATAAAAGTTACCCGTAATTTAGATTACAACAATGTTATAACACTTTTTAGTTTGTGATTTTTTTTCAATTGTAACCATAAAGGTATTGTTTCATCCTAAACAGGTGACCTTTACTTTGGTAAACCTTGAAACATTTTAAAAGATAGTGCATATGTACGTTTTAAAGATGGCCGGTTGTGGCTATTACAGATTTGGATTTTGGAGACTTATCCTAAAAGCTTAGTTTGGTGGGTGAAAGACAATAAGGTCATTCCACGTGGTCTTGCTTGGTCGAGGACTTTCAAAGTTTGAAGCGGGTTGTAACCTCTTTGGACGATATGCATCACTACGGTCTTACAATCGCGACCATACTAACTTGTACGATTTTGTTCACAATATCGATGGTGAAAATTTTTGGTTGTTAGGATTCAACTCCCATTCTTTGAACTTTCCACAACACAAGCTGAAATGAAACAGCGTGGTGTATTGCCGGCGAATTTATAGATGGTTTAATGCGTTCGGACCTGGCGCTTCGTGAGAAGGCATGTAGAGCATTGAATTCGAATGGTGCATGACGATTTCAATTTACACTTGTGCATGGGCGATTTTAATTTAAATGTTGCACAAAGCAGGGTCTACGCATTAAACGGGGGCTCTATTTAGGTGAGTTAGAGGATTTGAATAAAAAGTTTTGATGATACAAAGCGGCATTGTCGGTCGAGAAACACACCGGTTGTACTTGATGTGTTTAGGATTTGTGAAAAGACTTTCAAAGTCTGACAACTTTTGGGTCTTAATAATGATGTTGATGTTGTTCTTGATGAATCTAAAAGTTGTGCCACCACAAGCGACTCGGCGTTGTTCCGATGATCGAAGGTTTGTATTTACTTTTCGGTTTACCTCCCATGTTTATACCAGCGCAAAATAATCGTTAGTGTCTACACTTATATGAAACCTTATTCGTCACGAGGCCATGTCGTGTCATAATGTAGGCCATAGCGACGGGGGATAAGGTCGTTCATACGGACCATGCAGCGAGACATTGACAATGATGATGAGCTTAAAGAAACGCAACCATGTAACCTAGGTATTCTTGTGGAAGCTTGTGCCATGACCCAAAAATGTCCTGCTATGGAATATGGAGGTGAAAGTAGTACTCAAATTCAACCAGTTGCACATAATGAGGAAAATAAAACACCCGGTGACCCGATTATTGTAAGTTATATTTCACTTACAATTTAAATATCAGCTATAGCATACGTCCCTACTTATGTATATATATTTAAAATTCAGCAGGAACCGGATTGTGGTAATGATTGGTCGTCTTACATAAACGATGATAAAGATTCGGGTGATAATTCTGTAGATGCAATGGATTGTGATAATGAATAGTAACATGTGGTTCAGAAACAATTGTATTGGGAACCTAAACCCGTTAACGATATTGTTGGTGTGTAGACAGAAGAAGGAACACCAACCAACAAAGCTCTTGAGGTATCTACATTATCGATAAAACCTTTTGAAATACAAGATTTTAATGTCTGTTTTTGTAACATACTATATTTTCAAATCATAGTTCTGAGACAACAACTGCCATATGTAGCGTGGTTGGCCAAAATGACACACCTATGTTGGGACCTGTTTCCTCCAAAGATAATTTGAACAAAAGCGTCGATAAAACATTGTGTGTTCCGTCTTTAGATTTAGTGGATTGTGATGATCAACAAGGGGATGTGGTTGAGATAAATTCGTTTGTTGGCCTTCAATCCAGTAACAATGATGTTGTTGTGTTTAGCGAAGAAGAAACACCAACAAAAGAGCGACAGCTGAAGCCCACGAATCTCAGGTTACACCCAACAAAGTGTCATTTGCAAATGTGGTAGGTCCTAATGACAAACCTCCGTTGGAAGATCTTTTCTCCGATAAGAATACGAACAAAAGAAAGAGAGTAAAATTGAACGACAACCTCAGTAAAACAAGGTGCATTGCAAAACATTATACCAAGTTGGTACGGGCGTCAATTCGGCAAATGGGGTATCAAAAACATCGGCTACTACTTACCGCTGTCTTACAAGAATCGCGGGGTGTCATTAACGAGCTATTTTCTGGCTGCGGTTCGGGCGTAAAGCACCTTATTAAATTGTAACGGAAATGCATATTTGTTTGTTTGTCTGCTTATTTTTCAAGTTTGTTTTCAGGAAACATCCGAAAACCCCAAAACGCGTCCAGTTTGTCGCTTCTATTCCCCCACAATTGAACCGTTTGTAGAGGTAGGTTGTGTTTGTTATTCCATTAACATCATTATCATTGGGTGTATGTTATTCAATATATATATTTTTTATTGTTTAGGAACTTTTACGACATCCGAAATGCAACAAGAAGAAGGTTATTGTTCCTGATTACCTTCGCAACTATTTAAAGCTTAAAAAACCATTAGTTTATAGCTTTCCTTGGGGCTCCGGTGCCGTTGTTGCTTATAGGTGTTTTTGGGTAGCCTTGGCATGTGTTGAAGATTGCACCGGCGGGTGGCTTAATGACTTAGTGAGTAAACCTGATGCCTATCTGGTCTACTACACTTGTTTATTATTTCGTTTTGTTACTTATGAACTGAATGTTTACAGTTTTGATTTGCTTTATATGTCCACAGCACTTGGATGTATGGGTTGATTTGATGTGGTTGTTTAGACCAGCCGATGCAGATTGGGCTTTGGCAGGGTGTACTTTCTCCTCTCAAATCCTAAATGGCACAATGCCTACCACTTATTCAGATGGCACAACATACCCGGTGGCTTGGCGAGATGTTGAAAAGGTCAGTTTGGCAGACTCTTACCGTACATATAACACTACTGTTATAAACAGCTTAAAATATTCTGCAATTGTTTTATATATCAGGTGTATTTTCCCGTGAATGAAAATAAAAAACACTAGGTACTCGGTGTGCTCCATATCCGCACTGGAGTTGTTTACGTTTATGACTCTCGGGCGGCCGTAGGAGGTGCACGGTGGTTGCGAGGTTTGAAGAGAAAGTTACAAACACATCTTAAATTGTACCTAACAAAATTTGGGTACTGCATTGTAAGGGCATATCACCGGGGGATTATAGAATCACACACCAGTTTTTAAAAGTGCCACAACAATGAAATTATATGGCGATTTCGGAGTATGGGTGTGCATTATTTTGTGCAGATTGCTTGGAAATAGCCTGGAAGCAGACGACCCTCTTCAAATATCGTTAGCTTACCGTGAATGGATGATTGAATACTTCTGGAAGCACAAGGTTGAGTACAAAAATTGTTAGTGGTCTTTCAAGGTACGATCCTTACTGTCCGTTTGACCCATAATTAATCTCAAATGTTGACTTGTGAAGTATTTTACTTGCAACTTTACTATAGGTATTTTTACTTGTGTTATGTATTAGTCGATTATTATATATATATATATATATATATATATATATATATATATATATATATATATATATATATATATATATATATATATATATATATATATATATAGACAAGCGTTCAAATGAGAAGTATATTTTTTGTGAGAAGCGAGAAGAGATCGGACCGTAGGATCAAGTAAAATCAATGAACACAATAAGTGGGCGGGTGTGAGTTTTTATTCCGTGTGTTCGTGTCCGCTAAATTTTATGATAGGGGTCATCTCACATCACGTGATTTGCATATTTTCTATCTTAACTTCGGCTCTAGTTTTCTCTCTACCACATCCATCCAACAAATCTTCCCTAAATCTCATCAACATCAAACTTAGGGTTTCATCTTTTCTTCAAATCAAAATGTGATAAAACTGGCTCTATATACCTTCATCGTCGAATCAAACATCTGTTTATTCTTCACTGGATAAAAGCTGATTTGAATCAATTGCGACAAATCTTCAACTGTAACTACTTCGAATTTGTGTTCAAATTAACTTGATCACCAGAATTTAGAGCTAAATACAACTAATAGTAAGTTTCTTTTTACAACTACTTTGCTTGTTTGTTCAATCGATTATGCTTCTTGTTTGGAATTCGTGGAAGAAATATGATACGGATATTTAGAAGTATGTTGATGATCGTTTATTTTCAGTTAATTTGGTACATGTTGTTATTAGAAAGCTTTGCACAAATAAATGCACTCTAGGTGTTTGATGAAATTCCTAAGTGAATTAGTCTATAAGATTTTCACATGTGACTAACATTTCACATCTGAATGTGAGCTATTAACGCTTAATTTGTTTCAATTGTTGCATAAAATCTGAATGAGCACCTCGTTATAGAGGTGGTCTTAGAGACATTAACCTAGACTAGTTAGATATGCACTGTTTGTGTGAGTTACCAAATAAGATACATGGAATGACATATTTGATTTGGTGTACCTAAATGGTAGGATCATAGATGGTTAGACATCTTTTCGATTAGATTACAATCTATAAAATATGAAACTAATAAGACATATCTGGTTACATGTGAAATTATATGTCTCGTAACTTGTCACATGTGAAAATATATGTCTCTAGATTATTAAAATAGGTGAACAACTTTGTCACATGTGAAAATATATTTCTCGTAGATTATAAAGATGTGTGAACAACTTGTTAAGAACTTCTTCACACGTGCAAATATACATCTTGTAGCTTCTTAAGAAATTCTTCACACGTGAAAATATACGTCTTGTAGCTTTTTAAGAACTTCTTCACACGTGAAAATATACGTCTTGTAGCTTTTTAAGAACTTCTTCACACGTGAAAATATACGTCTTGTAGCTTTTTAAGGTGAGTGAACAACTTCGTCACATGTGAAAATATACGTCTTGTAGCTTGTTAATAATTTCTTCACACATGCAAATATATGTCTTGTAGCTTTTTTAAGAACCTCTTCACACGTGCAAATTTACGTCTTGTGGCTTGTTAAGAACTTCTTCACACGTGCAAATATACATCTTGTAGCTTGTTAAGAACTTCTTCACATGTACAAAATATACGTCTTGTAGCTTGTTAAGAACTTCTTCGCACGTGCAAATATACGTCCTGTAGCTTTTTTAAGAACCTCTTCACACGTGCAAATTTACGTCTTGTAGCTTTTTAAGGTAAGTGAACAACTTCGTCACATGTGAAAATATACGTCTTGTAGCTTGTTAAGAACTTCTTCACACGTGCAAATATGTAGCCTTTTTAAGAACCTCTTCACAAGTGCAAATTTACGTCTTGTAGCTTGTTAAGAACCTCTTCACACATGCAAATATACGTCTTGTTTCTTTTTTAAGAACCTCTTCACACGTGCAACTTGACGTCTTGTAGCTTTTTTAAGAACCTCTTCACACGTGCAAATTTACGTCTTGTAGCTTGTTAAGAACTTATTCACACGTGCAAATATACGTCTTGTAGCTTGTTAAGAACTTTTTACTTTTTTCTCTTTTTTTTTTCTTTTTTTTTTGAACTATATATGTGTAAGTTTATGTCTTCTCTTTTATTAAATACCCTATGTAGAATTTTATAGTATTTTTTGTCATCTAAGTTTATTTTTCTTTCAACTTTAAACTATTGCAGGTACCAGAGAAGCACCACTGCCATTTCTGTTGGTAAGCTCTATAATACCTTTCTCTTATATAATGTGACATTGGTTTCTACCTGATGGTCTAGTATTCTATCAAGTATGCCCCGTCAAAATTTCTCAATGTAAGAATTTAGCAACTCTTTCATAAGTCACTTAGTTTTTTCGTTGTTAATTTCTAGTTGTTACTGAAAGTTCTAGGTTGGAGTACTATAGGTGTGTCGCTCTTGTGTGCATATAATCTTATATTTTTCTTAAGTTTGGGATCAAATATGTTATGTAATGAAATTTGCTTCTAGTAGTTTATTCATAATTTATGTTGTGGATATTACAGGTGTATGACGATGGGTCAATAATGGCACACATGAGAAAGTTAACTGATTGTCTAATAACGTTTTTTGGTGATCAAGTCCCAAATTGTGCTTTGGAGACAAGTCAAGTACTGTTGGTGAGCATTTCATATCTTTATTAGTACTTATTTTTAAGTTGCAGTTGTTATAGCTGATGCTAGAGATAAAAAATATGATTGGATCGGGGGGGTTATTCGGGTTGTTGATATCACTGAGTTAAATATGTCGTGGGTCATTTTGGTATCTATATTTCTCATGTCGGTTCAGTTTTCTGTTTCTGGTTCAGGTTCGTTCCAAGTAGTTTTTAAAAGGGTTAAAGGACCTCCATGTTAATTTTCGTGGTTTCAATTCTCTTTGTGCTGATGTCATGGAGTCTAGTCACTCTCAAATTCTCTTGGGGTCTATCACCGGATGAGTGGATTCATAATCCAATAGGTAATTGTTATGGTTAGGCGGAAGGTTAGCTGGTCAACAACCATTGTGTCATTTATGGGTCTTCAAAGGCTGTTGGTGTGGTTAGCTGGGAGAATTTGTATAGTCAAAAGGCCACCGGGCGGCAAGGTCAATAAGTCACATTTAGTGGGTCATAGCATCTTAAGGTCACGAGGTTATGAAGGTTGTTTGGTCTATGGGTGGAGGCGGTGTTTTGTCTCAATGATGCAGTGATTTCATGATGAATGCATAAGGTTGTTTTGTTAGCATGGTCTATGGGTCAATGGGCTATGAAGGTTGAGTTTCAAATGTCATAGATCATTTCAGCTAGTGGGCTTATGGACTCTCAAGCTTATTCCATGCAAAAGTTACCTGACAACTCGGGTGGAGCTTCTTCTAATAATGGGGAATTTGATGATAACGAACTTTTCCAGAATAACTCATGCCAACAAGCGCTTCTCCTTCCGTGTATGAAATTATACCAAGGTCGAACTTTACCTCAGATCTAGCTTAAATCAAACCTTTTGCATTTATGTAACAAGTTGTAAACATGAAAGTTATGGGATAATGTAGATTAAAAAAGGTGGGGTCAGTTGGGAGGTCTATTGTCTATTGATATGTCATAATAAAGTTGGTCAACTACCATGATGTCACATTATGGGTCTTTAAAAGCTGCTCGTGTGGTTAACTAGGAGAGTGATTAGAGTCAGTATGCAATCGAATCAGCAAGGTCAATAAGTCAGCAGGTTCGCTGGTCAGCAGTTTAGGGTGGAGGTGGTGTGTTTTTCAATATTGCCTGGTTTCGCCATAGATGCACAATGTTATTTTGGTTGCTCAGGAGCATATTATAACTGTTATCTTGTTTAGGATCTGAATTGGCTCGTAACTTACATTAATATACATATTGTATGTAAAAGCTGTTCCATACTCTTCCTTATAACATATATTGCATCTTTAGATTTTAATTGTAAATGAATTATGATTTATGTTTCCACCATCGTAGGGGTTGATTGATATCTGGGATGTTAACACTGGTCTTGCCCAACTTGACAAGTACTTCCATAGTAATGATAATCATGTCATAGCTCGTGCATTGTTAGGAGTTGGTATTGTAAACAGTATTTGTTGTGACATTTTAATAAAAATTTTTTTTGTTGTTGTCAGGCCTTTGCACTCCTGTGATTATCTGGATAAAGAAGATTCTTTGTTAAATCGTGCCATAAATTGTCTTGGCACTCAGAATGAACATGTTTACCACAATATTCTCTATAACTATTAATTTCCTTTTTCTTTTACATTCGTCTTACTCAAATGCGTTTAAATCATATTTCAGATCCGGACAAACTGGATCCGATTCTTGGAGATCAAATGCACCGCTAGATGTTATTGTCTTCACAGGCTGATTTCCCTAGGTTTGGTATATGTTGGTTCCTGTACGAGGAGGTTCGAGAAATTATTTTGCAATCATGGACTGATGTGAGTCAGACTTGGGGGAGCCATTCACCCAACATGCCTCTTGGTTTGGGTCTGTACCTTGGAAAGCAGGTAAAGGGAAAATGCATATGGTTTCTAATTCTTTTAGCATTCAAACTAATTTTATATGCATATGGTTTCTCATCATCTGAAATGGTGGTTCACATCCTCGACTATCTTTATGACAAACTTAATCATGCTTGTCTTGTCCAAGGTGGCGAGGAAGATTCATACTGAGGATCTTTGCTCTATCTGTTTGTTGGATGCTTATTGCCGTATATTGAGCTTCTTGATTCCGGGATCTTTGAGGGAATATTAGATTACCCCTTTCATGGGATGTTCTTTTATGCTAATAAAGCGATTGCAGATAGATCTTGGTGAATTCTGGTACAAGAGTTACCTCATAAGATCAACAAAGGGCCAAAATGGAAGGGATCTTGTGATCTGTCCTTTGTTCTTTAAGGACATTGCTAAAGAAATTGTTTAAATTTGGAAAGTCTTTGGAGTTGATCAAGCATGTTCCTATCACAAAATAAGAAGAAAACCAAACCAATTGCTAGTGGTGGTTTGGGTGGATTGATGCATAAGAAGCTATTTGGTAGCAGCGATCGAAACAAGAATAGCAGCAGCAGCAGGAAGGCTTTGACAGACTTGAAACAACAACTGAATAATAATGCTCGTACTTTGGGTATGGTATTAAAAAGTGAGAGGGAGCTCCTGAGTCAGAACAAGGACCAAGAGGCCGAGATTATCTAACTCAAATACATCCTCAATGACAAAAACACCGAGGTACCCTTCCCTTCCATTCTCCACTCCCTTTTAATAACTTTATTATAATTCCACTACATTTTTATATATATATATATATATATATATATATATATATATATGCTCCTCTTTTTTTCTTTGTTTGTTTCGTATTCGAGTTATATTTATTTCATTTTCCGTTAAAAAAAAGTAAAATACAATGTGTGTTTCGTGTTATTATAATTTGTTTCCATCGTTAGCTTATGTGTGGTTTTCTCTTCTAGGAATGGGCTCATAAGCACTATATAGCACAACATCAACAGGGGCCTTCACAGAAATGGGGAAACTTTTACTACTTCATTCATTCATTCATTCATTTTGATATTCCATGTGTCTTGTAAAATCTGCTGGTTTTGAATGCTATTATTCTTTTAGTCATGGATATATGTCTAAATTAACTGAATATAAATGGTTCTTGGAACTTGCAGTCCGTGTAGTTGTTTATGGGAACTGAGCATGTTTATCCTTTGTGGTTTCATATGTGAAACCTTATTTGTTATTGAGATTCGCTCATGATTTTTTGAGCGTTTTAGGAATCACCAAACAAACTCGATGAGTTGATGTCGTATGTTTCTTTGAAGCAGTGATATATATTTTATTAGAGGTTTTGGCACCAAACAAACTGTTGCTTGGGTTAATGTAAGTGAATACGAGGCTCTTGACCAGACAAGATGCTGTTGGCTGGTGATCAGAACCTCAAGGTGAGTTGCGTCAATACATGTTCTTGTTTGCACAGGCGTAGGATGGTTTTAGGCATAAAGCTACCAGCAGCAAGGGGTTGGGTTAGGTGTAAATGATGATGATGATAATAATACATGTATCTGTGGCAGGAGCTGAATGCCGTATTCTCGAAGCCCATCAAAGAGCTGTTGTCGTTGGAAACAGAGGTAGATGATGCAACACTGATATCGATAGCAAGGGAATAGATGTTCGTGTCCATCAAGGTGCACGGGTAACTAGTAAAAACACCCTTTGTAAGACATGTTTTGTTGGCGGAGTTAATTAATATCATCTTTGTGTGTTTCTTTTTGGCAGTTTAACATACAAAGGTTAGCATTCGAAGAAGGTCAAGGGGTTGAAACTCTCGAGGAAGCCAAAGCGGCACTATGGAATTTGATTCGCGAAGGTGGTGGGTTGAAGTTGGAGCACAAATTTTGACATTTGGTTTTGCAACTATATTGGTGTTTTCGAGGTCTTGTTAAAGCGCAAAGAAGTGAAGTGGCGAATAAAGGGGCGTGGACTAGTCTAAAGAGAGACCTCACCGATCATTCATCGCCTACCCTGACCAAACCACAAAGCTTATTGTTTAGATTGATGAGAGAGTCGTATCACGGTTCCTCCTTGCGTATCAGTGACAACTATTTGGAGGGATAATATAAGTGACAGTGTGACACTAGCTGCAAGTGGCTTGTAACTTCGATAATAGGTGAGAGTATGAGTTTCCTTTGAAAGTACACATACGAGTTTGACGATCACAATATTTTCGTTGTATTTTTTATAATGTCGTTGTTATCTAATAACATCCTTACCATATGGGTAAAATAGTTGCATTATCATCACATTTGAGTTGTTAGCAACGTTTACTCTGTATTTTTTAAGTAACGTAAAATCAATGCTGTGGTCATCGATTACGTATCAATGTTGTGAAGACCAAGAAATTCGGTTGCAAACTTCATTTGCCCAAAGTTTTAGACTTTTGCGACATGGTCCAATATAGCAAATATATTGAGAGGAACTGAAACTTGGAATGGTGAGATAGGGACTTAAGAATACACAAGGTTTCCTCAACAAATCTCCCTCTAAATTTTATCCTCGCCATCATCAAATCAATGCATAACGAAAGAATAAAAAGAAAATACAAAAAGATGGGTTTGAAGCAACAGTTAAATTCCAAAAAAACACGATCAGCTAATTCTTTTTCGTATTAACACTGCCTTTCAAAGTCAACTCGCATAATGTAAAACCCATGTGGTACAAGCCAGTAGTGAACTATTATAAGCTACGCTTGAGTAGCCAACTTTTCGTGCACTATAAAAAAGAAAGAATAGAACTAACTATCTGTACATGTGAAAATACATCTATAACAGTGTAATTATCTCTCAACAGACCAATATACAACTTGAACTGGAAGAAAATATGGTATATCCTCTCGACGCAAGCACAGCTTCATAGGCAGTCTTCAATCTGAAACACTACCACCATCCGGTATCGCTACATGGTACAATGTCTGAAAAAGAAAACGATTATTGTGTCTCAGGAACCAATAACAAATTATAAACCAAAAATATTGTGACAACAAAGGTGAATTCTGAGGCTCTCAAAGATGAAAATTGGATGAACAATCTGATATGCATTATCCGCTGAATAGTTATTCCAGCATAGTTTCTCTACTATATCATATAGATTCGCAGACATGGGGTCATCTTAAATCCACCTAAACAACTACCTAAGTGAGACTAGGTACATGCTGTCATTTTGCACATAATCTGTTGGTGTTAAAAAATGTCCATGTGTATCTTTCCTTCAAGGCCTGATTATAAGATACATCTGCAAATGCAAAAAATATGCTAATAAATGCAAAAGATGAAGCTTACCATATATCTGCAAAAAAAACAAAACGTGAATTACGAATAAAACATAACAAAACTGCAATCCGTGTATGCAAAATGATGAAATGCGACCAAACTCCTAACCAGTTCCTTAAAACCACAACTCAACGAAACAAACTACCTACTCAGTATAACTATCACTATAATCATCAACTAGCCCTATATTTAAGCATCATTTCATTAAGAACACATACAAATATCAAACAACTTCAATCAGTGAACTCACAGATTAATCATAAACACAAACGAATAACGAATAAAGCATCACAAAACCTCGTTGGCAGAAATCGGTAATTTCCGTGAATTTACTTATCAAAGTTTATAATCTATAACATTATGCTAATATATTCCTCGAGTGAGAATTTGAACAGACCTGAATACGAGCTCCTGTACTGGCTTGCATACTTTTTATCGTCTCACTCCCTTTACCAACAACAAGACCAACCTATAACCAAATCCTATTACATAATGTCATGTACAGAGCTATAAGTAAGCCACTTGCAACAAACTTGCAGCAACTGCAGTTACTTTTGAAATAGACTAATAGAGTACCTTTTTGGTCGGAATTTGCATCGAAACTTTGGGTCCCACCTGGCCTGACCACCCACTCTACGGCCAAGCGCACAGAACCTACTGATTCAGCCTGTTTCAAATAGAACGTAAGTCTGTGTGTGATCAGTTAGCGTTATCAATAACATGTTACCAAATAGCCTTAAAACAGATAACGAATACAAAACACCAAATATGGTTAAAGGCTCTATATATATACCTCAGCAAGAACCTATATTTATATATTGCATGTACTCGTGTGTGATCAGTTAGCGTTATCGAGTGATTCAGAACAATTAGAGATCCCCACATTCGAATACACTTATAACCTTAAAACTTCATTACTTAAAACTTCATTACTTACGTATATTTTTCACACGCGAAGATGATGTGATACAAACTTAAATTTGCTAATAACATCAGAACTTTATTCCTAACTGATAATCTTCACATGTGAATATATTATAACTAAAATTATATCCACTTATAACCTGAAAACTTCCACTGATAATCTTCACAATCTTAAATCCGTTATTAATGTCAAAACTTCATTTCTAACTAAACTTATACGCACTTATAACCGCAAAAATCAATTACTTACTAATATTTTTCACACGTGAAGATAATATAATCCAAACTTAAATCCGCTAATAACGTCAAAATTTCATTCCTATATGATAATATTCACATGCGAAGATAATATAACTAAACTTATACGCACTTATAACCGCAAAAATCAATTACTTACTAATATTTTTCACACGTGAAGATAATATAATCCAAACTTAAATCCGTTAATAATGTCAAAACTTCATTCCTAACGGATAATATTAACATGCGAAGATAATATAACTAAACTTTATATGCACTTATAAGCTCAAAAATCCATTACTTACTGATATTTTTCACACACGAAGATAATGTAATCCAATCTTAAATCCGCTAGTTGCATCAAAACATCATTCCTAACTGATAATCTTCACATGTGAAGATAATATAACTAAGCTTATATGCACTAATAACCTCAAAAATCCATAATCTTCACATGTGAAGATAATATAACTAAAATTATATGCACTAATAACCTCAAAAATCCATAATCTTCACATGTGAAGATAATATAACTAAAATTATATGCACTTATAACCTCAAAAATCCATAATCTTCACATGTGAAGATAATATAACTAAAATTATATGCGCTAATAACCTCAAAAATCCATAATCTTCACATGTGAAGATAATATAACTAAACTTTATATGCACTAATAACCTCAAAAATCTATAATTTTCACATGTGAAGATAATATAACTAAAATTATATGCACTAATAACCTCAAAAATCCATAATCTTCACATGTGAAGATAATATAACTAAACTTTATATGCACTAATAACCTCAAAAATCCATAATCTTCACATGTGAAGATAATATAACTAAAATTATATGCACTTATAACCTCAAAAATCCATAATCTTCACATGTGAAGATAATAACTAAAATATCTCCTATATTTTCGCGTGCGAAGAAAAATATCAGACAGTTACTAAACACTTACTGAACTTTTCACGCGCGCAGAAAAATATCTCCTATATTTTCACGTGCGAAGAAAAAATATCTCCTACACTTAATCTCTACTATATTCTAATTTACACAAACTTTAATATCTGATTATCAAATTTTCATTCATCGTCTATATTTTCGCATATTCATATAAATTATATACTATTAATAAACTTTAATTAACTCGCCTATGACAATCAACATCTAATTCATAATCTATACTTTCACATGTGACATATCTAGACTTAGAACAATGATAATAACTTCAAACGCATAATAATTCACAATTCAACATTAAAATTTTATTAAAAAGAAAAATTACTCGATATTGTGTAATCTGATCTGGAAAGTTCGCTTCTTCATTAATCTCATTTCCAGCTGTCTGAACTTCATCAACTCCAGCTTCGTTTTCATTCATATTGATCGATTTTTGTGAAACTTATCGATTTTGATTTCTTAGGTTTTTAATGGTTATCTTTGTTACTGTTATGATTGTGGTGGTGATTATGGTAGTAGACGGTGGTGTAGTGGTGGTTTAAATGGCGGTGTAACGGTAGTAGATGGCGATGATTGGTGGTGTAAGGGTGGTAGTAGTGGTGGATGATGAGAGGATTTAGTTAGGTTCACAGTAATTGTTGGCTTGTGTGTGTTTTTTTATTTATATATCAATTGTGTGGATTTTATGTATAAAAGTACTGTTGTTTATTGGATAGTTAGTGTAAATTGTGATTAATCTTGGCCATTAAATCTAAAAAAATGAGGGATTAGATGGAGGGCTAGGATCTCTTCTCGCGTTCTCACAAAAATTAGACTTCTCACAAGAAACACCCCCTATATATATATATATATATATATATATATATTTTAACTTAATGGCATTTCTTTTGTTAATACCCGTGCACATAAACAAAAAGGCCAATGGTTTGCAAACCACTTCTATATGTTTTATGTATACTTTATTAATATTTTGTATATAGTAGAATTTAATATTTGGTTGCCCTAAAGTACATCACGGTACATGTCCTTTAATGTCTTATGTTCCTAATCTCTTTCTTCAATATAAATCTTTCTTATTTTGTTTAACAAAATCTTTCTTTCTTGTTTTGGTCTATTCACTTCATATCTTTATCCCAATCTTTTTGCTTTTGTTTAACAAAATATCTGACTATATCCCACTGGATGTTCAACTAGATATCATTCGTAGGCTACCTCCTAAGTCTATACTACAGCTACGTAGTGTTTGCAAGTTATGGAATGCTAGTATAGATTGTGGAATCTTCATCTTCAATTACGGTGTTCGTCGTAATGATGAGTGTTTTTTTACGCTAACATTCGATCAGGGTAACCAAGGTTTTATGTTAGCTTTTGATGAACAGTTGATCGCTACGGTACTTCATACAGATTATATGCTTTCATCTATGATTCCAGTTGGCAATTCTAATGGTCTTTCGTGTTTTATTTATGGTTCTAATCTAATGTCTGTTATTTGGAACCCGGCAATCAAAAAATCACTTACAGTACATGTCCCGTTTTACACGCATCAAATTGAATGTAAAAAGATTTGTTTTGGTTTTGCCGTCCGTCCGGACACTCTTGACCCGACGATCGTGAAGGTCTCCTATCCTGTTTTCCAAAGTGGTTTCTGGTATGTGTCTGTCTTTTCTTTGAACTCGTTAAAGTGGACACTCCTTGAAAATTTCCACCCCCTCGTGAAACTATCAAATTGAAACGTCAAAGTCAGGCAACTATAGGTCCTTTTATCTATTGGACTGGGAGTGAAAAGTTAACTAATGAGGACGGTGTTACGTACAAGATTTATATGTTGATTTCTTTTGATTTGGTAACCAACCAATTTAAAGTTATAGACCTACCGCAGATTTAAAAAAATGAACTCCCAGTTCCATTCTATGTTTTCGATCATGGAACCTCTCTAGTGATTTCTGGGATGATCATTGATGAAGATATGCCATTGTTTTGTGGATGGTTGTTGGACGTGAATGGTTCTGCCATAAGATCATTTAGAAGCCTATTTGCCATCCCCACCCTATTATCTATGCATTTGCTAGGGTTTACAAAGGATCAGGCTCCAATAGTGTAAGCGTATAGCGGCAACCATTTGGGTCACTCGGTATATGTGTACAACAAAGAACTTGAATTATTTGTCAACATGGGAATGTTAGGAGATACGGGATCTTTCTACATTGCCCCATACAAAGAATCTCTTCTTTTGTTAAATCAGACAGACCGTGTTGTGTAAAGTATGTTTTATTTTTAACTTACCATTCTATTCATGTTCCTTGTTAACATTATCACTTTATATCGTTAATGATATATCAATGCCATTTTCAACATGTTTGTTGGGCTAAAGTTAGGGATCATGCTTAATGGGAATAAAGCTTTGTGGTTTTAGTACGCTGTCTGTGTGGGAAGGAAGCGTGGAGTGCTTAGAGTTTTCGTACTCGCTGAATGTTATACATCAAGTGGTTATATAATATGTAACAATTAAACTTTTAAATATGTAGTAATCGTAATATGTAGTTGGTTGTCTGTATCAAACGTTTTATGTCAACGTATTTACTATTTCATATGTTCTGTTATCCCATTATCCATGTTTATTTAATCTGGGCAACAAGCAGTTGTTACCAAAAATAAATTTGGCAACTAACTTTTGTGCTTAGGCCAACTTGTTTTCCCTACGGACTACTTTTATTAACCCACGACTCCTTCTAGACGTACATTTCGTATTCTACAAGCTACTAATAACTACCAACTAGTGACAATGCACACCTACACAAAACAGGTTTAACATTCAACACTATTACAAATTAACTAGCAGTTGTAAGTTTACTACAAGCAGTGGTAAATGACTATGTTCCTATTCAGCCCCACAATAGTAAGAGTAGCACCTACACAAGGGCACCAAAAACACGACTATACACTACACTACTACAGCATTAACGACCGTTTCATCATTTCATTGACGTCTTCTATCACTAGCAGTAGTAAAATTACATAGTATTTGTGCTTATACTGCTAGCAGCTATAAACCCGCATGTGCCTATTCGGGCCCATAATGGTAACTGCAGCACCTACACACGGGCAGCAGAGACACGGCCATTTACAACAGCATCAACGACTGTGGCATCATTTCGTTGATGTCTTCTAACACTAGCAGTAGTTAAAATTACTAGCACTTGTACGTATACTAATAGCAGTTGTAGGTATAAAACCAATTCATTTTTACTAGCAGGAGTCAAAATTACTAGCAGTAGTAAAAAACAACTAGCAGTTGTAAGTATACAACCAATTCATTTTTTAATTTGAGATATTTAATTTATGTACTCGAGCATAAAAGCAGTGTAGCATTTTTTTTAAGTTTACAAATGTCGCATAAAGCTCAAAATAATCAACTCAAACGAGTTTAACTCTACACATATGATAACCTGATGCCATTATGTGCTTACGTCGAAGTGAAGATGTTGATGTTTTTAGAATAAGTGATGGTCTATAAAATTGTTTCATCCATTGTCATAAAAATCTATTTTAAATCCCAGTTGAGCGAAGGATCTAGTATAGAAGCTGACTAAACGAACACAACCTATTAAACACTATGCGGAATCTAGTGCTTAACCTTAACAAGAATAATAATTAACGAACAGTTATTCTCACTAAACACCTCGATATGTTATTAATACACGAATACTCTGAATAGTATTGGGGTTTACAACCATGAAGTGTATCGACTCTAGATATCACCAAAACTTATATCTAACTCAAACCTAGGACCTCCTTTAATAGGCTAAGGAGTCCTTTACAATATACACTACGTACTGTACAAGATAAATATACTTACCATACTTATCTAATACAAAACATCCTACCGAAGACATTCTAGAATATTACATATTAAACCCACACAATCATACTAGCAGTGACAACTACATTAGCAGTGGTACGCGACTTACACTACCACTGGTTTGTCTATTGCTGACATTCTCTTTTTTCCGCTGGCTTTCCCAGTGCGGGTCTTTTGCCTTTATCGTTTTCTTGAAGGAGTTCTGGTGGCTTGCTTCCTCGTGGGGCCGCCTTATTCACCCCATGGGATTCCCTGAGGTGTTAGATAGGCCTTTCAAGTTCTATAGGCCTTTCAGGGGGTTTCCCGTCTAAATACGCCCCTCTGCGCGGTACAGGAAGGGCTTTTGGTAATGTAGCTTTCCACCCGCGCAGCTTTTATTTTATCCCGGCTCTCGCAAGCTGGTCATTTTTTCCTTAGACCCAGTCTATCCAACCAGATATGCCTGGATTAGTAGACGCACACTTGATTGGGGGCCGGGCTGCACCAACAGAGGAAGGAGGCATAGTTTTCATCCTCTGTTGTTTGCCTTTCTTAGGGAAGTTTCCTGTTAATTAGGGGTTGCTTTACGTATTACGTTGCCCCTAACTTTCTTTTGTTGCCCTTCCCTACGGGACCCAGCTGCTGAACATATTTTATCACTCCCATGACCCAATTCCCATGATTTATTTCCTTCTTCCGCTCGGGAACGCCGAGGTTAAGAAGGAAATGCCTGCACTTTCAAGATCCCAAATGGCTAATGAGAGTCTAATAGGTTTAAACTCCCACCTTTGGTATGCCATATGGTCCTGGCAGACTACCACAACTTCAATGGACATGGGTATTGGGTGAAGGTGTGTTGTAAATGGTCGCGGCGATGGGTTATTAGTCGTCATTTTAGAACGACTAATTGTTATTAGTAGTCATTTAAGAACATGTTTCAGTTGTCGCAGCATCAGCTTTGCGCTTATTTTTTTTGGGGGTAAAGGTTTAGGCTATGTATTATTTTTCTACTGTGTACCATCGTATTCTTTTTCTGAATAACATCTTCAACTTCTCTTCGGTGTTTCTAAAAATTTTCTGTTTCCTGATTTGCAGGTCGAAATCTTTCTGTTGGTGAAGGAATGGTTCATTTTTTTGCTTTTTCTGGACTTTCCCCTTGATTTACCTCGCGTATTTATAGCGAGGATTTTACTGTTCGTGCACGCGTTATCATTAATTTTCATTAACTGTTTTGTAGGTAGGCACGTGCCTAGGCTCCTAGACTGCCCTTCTATTTTTCCTGCTATATTTGACATAATATTACTTGGTAAGGAACGTGAATCTTTACATGCAAATTTTCTCTCCTTTTTGGTATTTGGATAATCCTTATCCATAATTTAAAACAGTTTGAATTTTTCGGTTTATTCACATAGTGTTTGTAGTTTTATGTATGGGTTGAATGCCCTATGTCAATTAAGTTTTTGTACATAAAGTTTGTTATGTCTGTATATTCATTATTTTGGTAAAATGCAACTTCCACATATGTTTTTTGCTTTTGGAAATGTTGCTTATGCACGTTTGACAAACTGTAGTCAAACATTCATATGGGTGCTTTAAATTTAATATTTTAAAATTTAAACTGCAACTAGTCCACCTATTAATTCGCCCATACCATTTTGTACTTTATGGACTTTTTGAATATAAATGATTAGGTAAACACAAACAAATATGATTTTTGTGTCGACACTAGCGGTGATTTCTGCGACACTAGCAGTGGTTGCAGCGACATTAGCAGTGGTTGCGCATTTATGTATGAACATACTTGATAATTTTTTCAAACACTGTAGCCTCATTTGGTTTTTCCAAAAAAGCAACCATGTTGTGAGTTGCAGCAAAAGACTTGGGCACCATTGATGTTTATTTCGAAACTGATTACAACATATTGTTAGGGGTTGCGAATTATGCTGTGTGTGGTGGTATAAACTATGTTTCGCGCCAGCAGTTGTAACTCTTAATTGAGTTTGTATCCCCAATTGAATGCAAATTAATTTGTACTAAAAAGTACTAACAGTTTTAACACTTGTAGCAGTTGTTAGTAAGTTTTGGCGCATATATCCCCAACTTTGTTGTTCTAATTATGTCTTCTTCTTTTTTTTATGATATAATAAGGGTTATTATTCTAATACATAAATAAGCATGCAACTCAACACGTCATCATCTTCTATAATCGAGACACAAAAATTCTTACTACCATATTATTATAATTGTCTCATTGGCATGCATTGACAAGCTGGTCAGAACCCCAAACAGGTACCCACCCACATTATGACTTTTTTTTTAACTAAATACAAATTCATCTTCATATTACTACTTTATTAGTAAGTTTTTTATTTTTCTAACGTGACTTACTATCTCGCACAAAGTTGAATAACTACGCAAAAAAATATATACTAATAACATTCCACAAATATATACTAGTAACATAAAAGGGATCACATCCATAGGTTAACATGACATACACAGACTATACAAAGATGAGATAAGTGACTCCAAAATGTAACAACGATCCCCTAATAAACAAAAGGCACAAGCTCCAATGTAATTAATACATAGCACATCAAATCTCCATTGACTCCAACTTTTCAATGACACCATTCAGGTCTTTAACACGGTCATGTTTTCTAAACAAAGAAAGCAGAAGTTTCGAACTCTCAGCCAGATCCTCATTTTGCATCCTTAGAAGGTGATTAATAGTTGGCAACCAACAATCCGACCCGCATAAAAGCTCCACTTCCGCTATCATTAGTTGTCTACGGTTCACACAGCTCCTGATTGCAACAGCTTTCCTCATGTTATCTGCTTCATCACGTAAAGCAACATCCAATTCACCCCTGTAGTACGCGAGCATAATATATTTTAACAACTTTGAACCACCAACCATTGGTAATTCATCACATAAAACCATGCCAGTAGACATTGTTATGTTTGTTTTTCTAAGACTCTAACTAATATAGATAACAAAAAAGTGTTTTTTGTTACATAAATATTCAGCAAACATAACCGTTATCGTCATCTATTATATAGACACGAAAATTCTGACAAACTAGTTATGACAATTGTCTGTTTCCAATGGACAAGTGGATCACAACCCCAAATAAGTACCCACCCAAAATATGTTTTTTATGGTATCTTCCTATTTTATAACTATTTTTATGACGACGTTGCTGGTGCATAGCTAGCAAATGGTACTTTGGACAACTAAAAAGTGTACTCATGGCAACTACTATAGTACATTTAGTCAAGTGGTGATGTATGCAACAAGGGGTAGGGGTTGAATGGATTTAATTTACATGTTTCTATTTTTTGAAAATGATTTTTATGACGAGTTTGCTAGTGTATAGCTAGCAAATGGTACTTTGGGCAACTGAATAGTGTACTAATGGCAACTACAATAGTACTTTTAGTCCAGTGGTGATGTATGCAAAAAACGGGTGGGAATTGAATGGTTTTAATTTTCCTTCAGTCAAATTTTATTACTAATACGTGTACTCAAGTGGTCAGTACTTTTATTTATTACTGCTTGAGTTAATGAAGCTTGTGTAATACTCACAAATTTCCTGTGCACACCGCTACATTGTTTTCGGGCAACTAGTTACAAACCTTGAGAAATGTTTTTGGTGCATTAGGCAATAGTTTAATTGTTAAGTGGGCAACTGTTCTTTTTCTTTGGGCAATTCCTTTTGTACATCAGCCAACCCCTTATGTGGGGAACTGGTTTAGTTAATTTGCCATTCAGTTTTATAACGCAGGCAACGTTTTTTTTATAAAGTCGAGTTGCTTAGCATTGTAGGCGAAACGTTTGAATGTAATATGGGGCTGGGCAACTAGTTTATGTAATTGGCCAAATTATTTTGAACCTCAGGCCACCTTCTATTTTGCAATCAGGGCAACTAAATGCCATAATTGGTCATTACGTCTTGTACTAGCGGGCAACCTTAATTCTTAACCATATGATAAAAAATGATAGACTTAACAGCATTTTTAACTTGTAAAACAAACATACAATATACGTAGTGAACTATTTTTTATGTGTAAACGTTTGGAATAATTCTATGCCATGTTCCCTCTTCTTGTATTCTTATGCCCAAAAAATTAAACCTGCAAAATTCAAGAAAAAAAAATAATAATAAAAAAATAATAATAAAAAAGAGAGTTACATATTGCTAGTAAGCATACAATAAGTGTCATTAAAAAAAGTAAGGTAAATCATGCAATTCTCATGTTTCTTTATTTATTTATTTATTTATTTATTAATTACTATTATTATTATTATTATTGTTTTTTTTATGGTTTGTCCTTGTTTCATATATATATATATACACATAATTTGTTTTACCTGGTTTCGTTTTTTTTGTTAATAGTAGCAAACTGAAATATATGGAATTGTAAGTGGGAAAACAATGAAAAGGGGAAAAAAAGAAAAGGCAATTATGTGAATTGTTGGTCATTTAATACTACTTCTTGTGGAAGACAAAATGCATCATTATTCTCCATTGGCTTTGGTGGCTGTCAACTCAAAGGACGCATCAGTTTTGTACAATGAGGCAACACTAATTACAGTAGATCTTAAACTAAATCTTCTCTTTAAAACACACACATAGCAATCAAAGGGGGAAAAAATAAAACATACAAAAGAAAACAGAAAAAAGGATGACTACACCTATGCCATTTTGTGAAGAACTTGCTGTTGTTGCAGGATCTAGTTTTGTTAGAGATATAATGATTGTTCGTTTTCGAAGGGAGGTGAGTCTTGTCATGGTGGATGAAGCAGAGCTGATGAAAAAGGCGCAAGAAATCAGGGCTCGTGTGGCTGAAAGGGATTATGTTATTGGAGAGTTGGAGCTTTTATACCCATTTGATTCATGTGTGGAAAGTATTTCAGAATTAACCAAGCTACAAACTTAAGATCTGACAGAAGCCGCAACGATATTGGTCAATGTTATGAAGAAGCAGAAGTGAGCCCAGGAGCTTCTGTCATTCATAGAGAAGCTGAAAGGCATGATGTACTGATTCGGTTTATTTTGGTGTTTCTGGAATCTTTTTTTGTTTTGTTTTTTTAAACTTTCAGTAACTAATGAATCTAAGGTTTATGGTGACATATTCATTTTGTTAGAACATACCTTTGTTTGATATATGCTGTAGATTGTTGTCTTGGTATAGGCGTGTTGTAGTTACGCAGTGTTTAGCATCACATCAGATTTGGTTTTAGAATACATCAATAGTCTTACGATATAAAACATAGAGAGGGAGTTGGTATAGCATAAAGGTTAATTAAGCGATATTCATTTCTTAATTTCTATAATACCTTATGTTAAAATAGTTTGCTATGATTTGGCATGTCAACTAGCATTAGTGAATACATACCATCCAAGCAAACATATAATAAAAGACAAGCATGAATTATTTGTGCTGTATACCGTCCAAACAAATAAAGTAGAAGTCTGAAAAAACAGTATCGATTCTCTGTGATTTGTTTTTATGCAAATAGTATTCAATCTGTAATGATGTCGTAAACATATGGGCATTGTGTTTGTCATTATGAAAAATATATAGCCTTGTTTTGTTGCTATTTAAGAGAGGCTAAGTGGATATCTATTTGGTCATAACTTGTAATAAACAAGTAAGCAAACACAATGTCTAGGCGGCCTAAGTGTGATCAGCTTAGAAGTGAAGCAAATTCGAATAACTGGTCTGATATGCTAGTCTTGTACTGTCGCCAAGCTGCAGGGCAAGATCTTCAAATGCCACGACAAATTAATGGCCTATGCGCTAGCTTGGTCAGTGTTACTCATGAGAGGCTTACTTTTATTCAAGAGCTGGAAACAGTCGGGAATGTTTATGCCCAGAAAACTGCGGAATATCTAAGAGAAGTACAGGCAAGAGATGAACAAAAGCTCATGCAAATGCGCATTCTGGCAGCTGAACTCGAACTAAACTATCGTAACAATGATTTGTTTATCCAGAAACTTAAGGGCTTAATGGATTGGTAAGCGTGTGTGCACAGATCGTCGACTCTTATGGTGGTGATGATGTCTTGTTTATGTTGGTATTTGTATTTGTAGTAATGTATCTGTGGTGAATTTTAGTTTGAGTGCTGTTGGGAAATGTGGGTCTAGGCTTTGGCAAATGGTTGTAAAATATTTGAATAAATAAACGCCAAGGTTTCTGTTAAATAATTATATAATGGTCACCTTTTATTGTGCCTGCATCTCATGATCCACTCTGAAAGAATACTGCCTCCGTTGTTTCAACACTAAATCTGTTTGAGCGGCTGTCTTTGTGGACCTGTTTACCTGTTAATGCAAGTAAATCGGATGATTAAAATATGCATATGGGAATGTAAATTTTTAAATAAGAAAATAATATTCTTTTTATATTGGATATTAGCTATCAATAACAGGTGTGGTTGGAAAAATTGCAGTACCTTATTATGATTATTCACAGGAATATATCAGTAGCATAACCAATCGCCGTATAAAATAAAAGATCACGCTATTGTTGGTCTATTAAATGCTATTTTATAACACATAGATCTGTATTCTACATAAGGTTGATGTCTTATAAAAAAGCATCTAATAGTTCAACAATATGGTTTGTAACATACCAAAGGCCACGCCGTGCAAAATAAAAAAGGCTCGTATGATGTGGGAATCATCTAAGTTAACTAGCAACAACCAAACCGAGACAAACGGAGACTGTAATCATGGGCTGATTAATGCGGCAGTTCACCCAAACTAAAGTCAAACCAGTGAACAACCAAACTCATCCGCTCCACACAGCTTTTATCTTTTATCTGATTTCCCTACGCCAAGCAGCTTTTAAAAGTAAGCGGGAACATGTTTTTTATTAATGCATTAACTACCTACGTCCTACTATACTGTCTTTTGTGTACGGATAACGTTTGTGTGTATTTGGCTTTGTAATAACTAATGGATATTAAACTACTATTTATTTGTGTCATATGGTGGCTATCTAATATCGTTCGTGTAGCCGTGTGGTTTAAACATATTATGAGAATATATAAAACGTAGTCAATAAACGTACCAAACCATCATTCAGGCATCCAGGACTTCCATCATGATCGCTTTCCCGTTCTGTATGACCCTCCTGTAAGTGGTTATAGAAACCCTTTTTCCAGTTCTTGGCACACCCGGTTGCTCAACAACTGGTTCTTTTCGTTTGGCAGTCCCATGCCCTGGCTTGCTTTCATGTACATCCTCATAACAGAGTTGCTCTTTTCCTTTCTCGGCGTTATTTCCAGCTTGGAGTTCCACACCCTCCTGCTGCAACAGTATTTCATTCCCGTGTGAACTACCCCCTTTTTCTCTGATCTCGAACCCTCTTTCAGGTTTCGTGATAGAAAGACGCTTTGTTAGCTTCCTTCTTTTGAAAGGTGTTGCACTACCGCAACGCATGCCAGTGTCCTCTTCCTGCCATACCATGTTTTTCAAATAAAATTGTGACAAAGCCTCTTGCTTGTGCACAATGCAGACGTCCATGGATCCATTCACATCCGCAAGGTCATACATTCGTCGAACGTCATTGTCAGTGTGCAACAATGTTAAACCATCTTCGAGTGCCTTGTTTGGTGCACCATAATATAAAGCCCATTTTCCCCCTCCAATATCGTTGAAAACATGATCAAGCACCCTGGTAAATGCACCCCTGGTGGAGCTAAAACACCAGACATCAGCAAGGCGGCCGCCTACATAGCGGAGTGGCTGAAATTCAAATTTCCCATTGTGGTGAACTTTAAATATGACTTCTTTGGTTTCCGCCATGTCCTATAAAACATAAAACCTAATAACAATTACAATCAACCACTAGACTCTAACGGGTATACTGACCATACCTATAAAAAATTAACCCTAACAACAAATTCAATAACTTTGAATTAAATAAAAATTTACTAATAGAATATAAAATATAAAGATGCACAGTTATTTATATTCATGTATAAATATATGAACGAATAAGGTAACAAAGTACATACGGGAGAGTACAACAAACCTGGATTTGTTTCTAAAAAAAAGAAGAAATGACAACGATTTTTTCTATTTGGAATCTTCGATGAAAGTTGTAACACCCCCAAAATACCGCAGCGGAAGATTGTGTCACTAGGGTGCTACTTCATAATACAAAGTAAAAGTTATAGAAAACGACCTCTAAATGAGACGTTTTGAAAAGTTACCATTCGATTGATAAATTTAGAGTTACAAACATGAGGTCCCAAAGTATAATATATAAATGTTTACAAAATGTTTCGAATGGTAAATGAAAAAAGCGTAAGTCTTCAAAATATGTCGTTCGACTCTATGCTTCAAACTCTAGCTATCGCCTTATGACCTGAGATAAACATGCTAAAAAGTGTCAACACAATGGTTGGTGAGTTCATAGAGTTTGTTTAACATGTAAAGCCTTTAAAGAATGTTCACACAGCAAAGGCATTGTAAATCCACTCAGTTCCAAGTTCCGCCCATACAAAACTTGCAACCTGTGTGTTTACAACCCACTGCCAAAATATAGTTTGCACAATACACCAGATTATATTCACCCAAGGTCATGAATCCGGTACACAAGGGCGGGGGCATCTTCCCAAATAGTACTATATTACTCCCAAGGTCATGAATCTGGTACACATGGGCGGGGGCATATACCCGACTTATAGTACTATCAATATCTCTCCGACAGCATAGAGTATTGTGTATGTATGTAAATACAAATCATGTATTTAAATTAAGCGAGTAAAGTATTTCCAAGCATGTATAATGAAATCATGTATAACGCAATCAAGTATAATGTAATCATGTATAAATGCAATCAAGTATACTGCAATCAAATGCACCAAGTATAAATGTTTTGAGTATTTGTAAAAGTAAAAGCAAGTAGTTGAGCATGTATCTCCCCCAAAGAGTTTATAAAGTAATTAAATGAGTAAAAGTGGGGCTACGAACTCACGGTAATCCTTAAAAGTTTAGAGTAATTTTGAAAGTAAATGAAAATAGTTGAGCATGTATCTCCCCCAAAGAGTTTATAAAGTAATTAAATGAGTAAAAGTGGGGCTACGAACTCACCTTAATAAATGTGATATCCAATGTATAACGAATCGATGGATAAGCCGAGAAACCTCTACGCGCAACCTAGAATATGTGTTGTGTCTTAGGTTCTAAAATAACGATGTGAATGTATAAACATGCCTTATATAGTTATTACATCAATTATGATTTGATACTTAACATTTGTGAAGTCGTATAAGTGTTTACGTTTCTTTTATTTAAGTTTTCCCCGTCTAAATCTACCGGTTACTTCTAACCCGTAAATGATCACGACTCGATTTTTATGTCCTCGAAAAGGTAATTGATAGTACTAAACAGATTAGTGGGCCCTACTGCCCCAGAAATTATTTAACTAATGTGAAATTACCAATTTACCCTTGGATGTACTAGTTATTTCAATCAGCAGCAAACTGTTTCACGGTTTTGGTCATAAGTCGAGTTCTACAACTCCGTTTAATGCACGGCCAGCGGCCACGTTCAAGTTAGGGTGTTAGCTAAAACTTTTATTCTTTGACCAATAATTGACTATATGCAAGTTTTACAAGTTTTACCCGTTTGAAATCTGTTACTCAGATTTGGACACGTTTTGCCGTTTTGGCTCTAATTTACACATCGCGATGAGTTACGGCATGAGCCACCCGGAGAAACGACCACAAGACATAGATCTAACTCCCTATGTTTTCACCTAAGTTTATCAGACCACGGATATTTCCCAGTAATTCCATTTATACCCCCCTGTCCAGAAACTATTTTGCAATTAAAGTCCCTTTCGATGATTTCTAGTGTCTTAGTTCAATTATCCAAGCACAATCAACCATAATAAGCATATAAAATATATTAAATACATGAAATACTAGTATTTACTGAAATCAAAGGTAAGTATAGGAGTTTGCTTACAATCCTTGTGATGAACTAAACAAGAACCAATAATCAAGATCACTAAACTTATGCTTGCAACTCAAAACCCTAGCTTCCAAATCTTTTCACCACCTTGCAAACCCTTTATAAACCCTTGATAATCTTTGTAAAAACCTCCTAACCACAGCCCCTAGACCCTTGAGTAGCTCCTAATTCAACCATGGAATGAAGGATTTAACACTTGTTTCATGTAGTGATTACTAAGGCCTTGAACAATGGTGTGTAACTTGAAGCTTAAAAATCAAAGATGATGAATGTGTATGATTTATGGTGGTTCACTTTTGGATTAGAAACAAAGAGAATGGATGAGCTTTTATAGTGTAAATGAGGAGGTGAAAGGCTTTAGGATATTTTCTTAACTTAGTTGCTAAGTTTCTACACATGTATAAGCTTCCTATGTAAGTTTCCTATCCTTATCTTGGTCATCACTTATAAAACGCCCCATGTGGCTTAAATTTAGTTCAATGCCTATCTAAGATGACTAGATATGAGTTTCTTGGTATTATCTTGTTTACGGAGTGAGTTTTGGACCCGTTAATTGCTAACTGTAAGCCGTAAAGTCACGAAACTTAAAATCGGGTATCCAAATAATATGAATCATAAAAATATGTTAAAACTTATCAATATACTCTATATAAGCATATTAGATGAGTGATAAGTTCTATCGAGTTTCTTAAACGCTGCTAAAACTGGAAACGCGGGTCTAAAACGCGCAAATCGCATAAAACGCAGAACTGGAAAACGTAAAATTCCAAAACTTATGAAAATGTCACGGAAGGTGAAAAACTTATATTTCTCTTGTTTGTAATATTTTTGGACATATCGGGATGCCTAAAGGTCGCTTAAACCTAAACGTAAATCTTAGACGCGGTTTCGTGAAATTTGCAAAAAATTACCCGATGAGTGTCAAATTCTTGGGTTATCACTAAAATAGTTTAACTTACGAGAATGTGAAATAAATATTTCAGAAATAAATAGTAAAAGTGAATAGTAAAATTTTAAAATAACCTCTCAAAGTCGCAAACTAACTTCAAAAACGATAAATAGTAAAATGATGAATAGTAATTCCCGAGATGAATAGTAAAATTTTCAAAGTTTGAGAAATGACCTGAAATTGCGAATTGTTACAAAAGTTACCTAGGGTATAAGAAGGAATTTGGGGATGTTGATTGTTGGGACCATAAGGATAACTGATGTGTGGTTGGTACCATAAAATAGAAGTGGTGTGTTGGGTAAAAAAGGTTTAAGTGTTTGTCATTCTAGGTCCATCATGTATCTTACGGCTGTCACACTAATGACTAAAAACTGCTAGTTCAAGTTAGGACTGCTAGTGCTGCAGACAATATATCATATAAACGTGTTGTTACTACATGTTGTCTAAGGTTTCAGAATAAAGACTTAAATTTTTTATTACATGTAACTACTGCTAGTGCTGAAGACCAAATAATATAAACGTGTTGTTACTACAAAGGTTACTTCTGCTATAACACTGTTGGCTGACCTTTTATTTGACTACTCACAACTTAATTGAATAGCTTAGAAAGAGTGTGTGTTACTCTTCAATTAAATTCTCCAACCAACTAGTATGGCACACCATTCAAGTATAATAAGTGAAGCGAAAAAATACATATGGTTATGCTAGTAGCCGTTCTTATATAACCCGTGAATGCTATTCTTTTCTTTCTAACATCAAACCGGTTGAAAAAATGCTGTGCATTGGGTGCTGGTTGGAAATAGAAAACAACGTTGGATTGACCTTTGATGCAAGGCTTCCACTAAATACAGAAATCATGTGGCATTGTTGTCCAATGAATTTTTACGGAATCGACCACAATACTGATACTGGGGTTGCTGCATGTGGACTTGGTGATGTACATGTTACAAGGGAAAAAACAACTACAGTTCGTAGAGGTGATGGTGTGATGGGGCTACATGTTTCAGCATCTTCTATAGGCGGTGGTTCAGTGAGTATCAGAGGCAGAACTGAGACTACAACAACACCTGATGAAATGCATGATTCCATGTTTACCGAACCCAGTGACATTAGGGATGAAGAAACCCAACCACTTGCACGTCGAATAACAAGTGAACCACCTAAAAATGAACGACCAAGTGAACAAGCTGCAATTGATACACCTAGGAAATGACATGCGAGTCATTGAACAAGTGAGCTACCACCTATTCTCGTTATGTTGTATTTCATAATGTATGTAGACTAAATTGTATAATGTATTTGTTATGTTATTACAATGCAAGCACATTTTTAGTTAGCAAATAATAGGTAAATCCAAACATTTGATAAACAAGATGAAAACTGTATAATCAAGCTGCAAAACTGTCAAATACATATTTTTTTAGTGTTATTTTTTGAAGTCAAAGTGGGTAAATACAAACAAGGCTGGATAAAGCACTAAAACAGGAAGAGATAGTTACCATGCACGTGGCCAAAACATAGTTGGACACTATACACCTACCAAAAAATGCTGACTATTTAAAGGCAAAAAAAACGTATCTACAGACCCCCAACAAATAACGTTGCCCTATAGGGGTGCAAGCAAAAAACAGAGATGCCCCATCAAGGTTGCCATGATATATATCATAGTATAAAGCATTCATACACAATATGCCGTAAAAGCACATCGAACGTACATAAAAAACAGGTGCATACTACGATTACCCCAAACCAGATGGTTACACAAAAACATCGCATCTTAATTTTATGTATTTGTTGAACATTTTTTTTGGTAGTCATAAGAAGCACCAACAAAAAAATGTTTAACAATTACATAACGTTGCCTTACAAAAAAGGCTACACTAGACAAAATTTTTTGAGTTTAAAGTTATGTTAACACAACACTTTCTAAACGTTATCGACAGCATGAGCATGCTGCATAAAAATACCTACACTCCAACCTTCCGTTCCTTAAAAACCAAGTTGCTTTTAATCCCGCACCTCCTCGACGGCGGTCTCTTGTTAGAGCCTTGAAATGCCTCGACATCTTGAACTTCCGTAAACCCGCTCTTGGTGTTTGAAAGCAGTGCCTCCTTGCATAAGGTTTTCTAGAAACCTTATGACCAGACCTGTCCTTGACAATAGTCCCTACTTCTTGTGGAACGGAAGAACTAGAAGACCCAACATCCATTGATACAGACCCAAAAAATCCCCCATAGTACAATTCATTGTCACTGAACCCAATGTCACCATGAACACTTTCGCTATGCAAAAAGTCCATGAAAAGATTATTTCCTTGACATTCAATTCCTTTACTTCTAGTTTGGAATGGAGGGCTTTATTAGGGGAGGTGAAAGCCTTTCTTCCTCCTCCCATGCAACAAGATCAGAGGCAGATTTAGAAGTAGCAATTTCCACAAGTTTATCATGTATCGCTATATTTGCACGCGTTTGCTCATCAAGAAGATTAAAAATTAGGTTATGATAATAGAAACATGATAAGTTATCAGGTTCATGTGCAATGTACAAGCCGATTAACCCGTATTCCTCGGCAAGTTCATACATCCTTTTAATATCATTATCGCATTCAACAATTGTCAAACCAGTTGAAAGAGCAAATCTTGGCCTACAAAAATACAAAACCCGTATCTCACACTCAAACTTGTAGGCCAAAAAGTCAAGCATTTGATTAAAGTTCATCCTTGTGGACTTACTAAACGTATGCACAAGGGTTCGCCCAAACGCATAACTTAATTTGGGCAACCGAATGAACTCACCATCGTAGTGAATCTCAAATAAAGGATACGCAACTACATAGCGTGTAGTAGTCCTGTAATAAAGGTATATAAATGTATACAAATGAGATTAGCAAGTATGGAAAAAAACCTAGTGAGGGCAAGTGACAATCACGAAAGGTAATGGCATGCATACCTTGACTTGAAATCAAATAAGGCAACTGGAGGCTTAGCAGCATTTTTTGATGAAAAAGATGGTTGGGAGATAGGCATCATGACTTGTGTCCAAATGTGTCTAGATGAAGATTTGCTATATATCAGGAAAGGTAGTATTATTATTTTACTATTAATAATGTACTTATATATTATATGAAAATTATGATCCATTTATTTTAATATGGAAATAGTAACAGGGAAAATTTTTGGTTAATTTGTTTTACGTTTTATGTGTAGTGTGTTTGTGTAATGATATGAGAATTAATGAATTGACAAACCTATCGTGGCCCTTTTTTACTTTTTGTGGAAATGACGGCCAAATGTCTATTTTGAGTAAATGGACTTCCAAATGAAGAATAAATGAACTAGAGTTGTGGAGTTTTAAAAAGAAATAATATCTTTACTGTTCAACAAATTTAGATGTAAAATGTGTAAATACTTTTACGTCGTGTTTCCCATTCTTGTTTTTTGAATGAATGTTACACGTACCAAGGTTGCTGCATGCAAGGCATTGTATCATTATTTGTTTACATATGCATGCTATAAACGTCTTTAATGTGGTAAATACTTGTTATGAATCCGTGGTCTACTCATGAATGGCTTATGTGTGAATGAAAATATCAATAGATGGTGCATGATAAAACAATGAAAGTGCTGTTGAAGATAAGTCAAAAACTGTTAGTACAAACGATAAAATCTATGTTTATAAAAAAACTGAATTATCTTCTCGCGATATGCTAGCGCGACGTCAGCAGGATCATCAACTTGGAACGATAGCCCACGTGCCAATCGATATAAAAATATACAAACCTACACACCACAATCACCAAAAATCCCCCTTGCTTAGGAACATTTTCGTCTAACCTAAATGAAATCTTATAGTCACTTGGATGTATTCCAGTCTTATCAAAAATGTTTGCTTGCTCTAGAACAACTGGTAGTTTGGCCTGTAGAATAACAGAAGCTGTTAAAATAAATAGACGGCTGATCTTGTTGAGGTTTGTCAAAAAATGTTACTATTATATAATCGAAATACCCACGTTTTTGACCAAATTATTCATGAAATAAAGTTGTTTGTTCAAGCCGGATTAAATAGTATATGTAGTATACTGTTGTTAATTATATATGTGTTCAAAAGTATTATATGTTTCGTATTCGTCATTCGCATACAAGGTTCGAACATTTGACATATGATTCGATATATGTTTAAGCATAATAGATTTCATTTCAATACATTCAAGGATAACAAAATACAGCAACCAAGCAACGACATTCATGAAGATACCAAAACACAAAATATGACAATGACAAAACGTGAGAGAGAGCACATAACAAGCTAGGAGTAGAGGTTTAATAATTTTTGCGCATCTTTGCCAGAAAGGAGATTTTCTTGAGAACTTAGAGATGAGTCTCACTCATGAGCCTCATCAGCGTCCTGTTTTTCTTAAGCTCCTCATCCTGAATTTCACGCAGGATTTCCAAAACAGCACTGGCAAGCTTGGACCCAACCACGCACTCCAACTGCTTGATCTGCTCACCCCTCACAGTGCAACGACGAGTAGGTCGATCACCTTTGCATGCATGTCACTTAAGAACTTGAAGTCACGTTCATTGTCACGCACAAACAGAGTGTTAACCATGTCTTTAAGTAAGTTATCCATTTCTTTTGTAGTAAATTGTGTTGTGGGTAGTGGGTGTCCCTTGACAAAAGTTGTATGAAAATGGAATATATGTTGTCCGTTTATATAACCCAAATGGGGTGGGGGTGACATGGAGTTTATTTTGAATTGAAGTCTATCTGAATTAATGTGGATAGTCAAGTGGTGAATAGTTGAGTCTTGTCAAGTAATTACAATTGCACATTAGGCCAAGTTTAATTAATGAAGCTTCTCTAGTACTCAAACGACTCCTGGCCACAAGGTAGCCAATTTGGGCAACTAGTTTCAATTTGGGGGCAACTAAACCAGTTACCCTTTTGTTTAGTTCCAAATGCAACAAAATTTTATGCCCCTTGTGTTAGGAAATTTATTACTTAAGTATGTTGTTTACGTACACGCCATTAAACAGGTTTATGTTGATTAGTTTTTTGTTACATCAACTAACACACATATGCTATTATTAGGTGTACATATAAAATATATTTTATGTAATAATACACTACCATAATATAACTTACATTTTATATCATAAAGTCTGAGTAAGTGTGCACTTGGCTGTGCTATCTTCAATATTGCATGGATATTTTGTAAAAAACCCAAATAGGGGATGCACATAAGTAGGACACACTTTATTAATGAGGAAATAACGTACTGAAATGATGGTGCTAGCTAGTGGCATGTACTTGAAGGGAACTAGTCCATTAATTTTCAAGTTTAAGTATTGCACAAAAAAAGACACAATGAAACCTGTGTCGAACATGTTAATATTTTTGGGCAAGCACATAGATACGATGGGCAACTAAATCATATGTGGGCCAACTAAAAAGTAAACCTTATGTGCAGTTCAAAATGAAAAGTAATCAAGCTTGGTAGCTAAGTATGTATTTCCTATAATCGTATTATATGTGCGAGACACAATGTAAATTAAAATCAGGAAAATAAATTGTTAAAATATGGAAGCAAGCAGATTCATGTTGTTTATTTTTGGTTGGTTCTAGTTAACCTACACATTTTTGAGATACTCTGTTGCTGGTTGTGGTATTCTGTTGATGTTACTATTATAGACAAGTAAGTATAACAAATGTTTTTGAGATACTTTGTTCTTGGTTGTTGTAAACAAAAATTGGGGTTTAAAATAAGAAAGACAGTTTATTAATGGTGAATAGATGTATGGAAATGATGGTGGTACATAGTGGCATGTACTTGAAGGGAACTAGTATGCACAAAACTCAAAGTCAAACTGCAACAACACAACACCCAAGAAACTTTGGCCAACAATAAATTTGTTATGGGGCAACTAGACACAAATAATAGGCAACTAGTCACAACCATGGTGTCTGGTCACAAAGTATAACAAATAATAAGTTTATTTATGTATGTATTGTCCGTAATTGTATTATATATGTTGGTTATAACAAGCATGGTGTCTGGTCAGAAAGTATAGCAAACACGTAATAATATGACTTTGTTATAATAAGAAGATACCTGTAAGCACTCCCTAACACGGACATACCATGCACGTGACTCATAGTCACACGTGTCGCCGCTATCATAGAATGTTACCACTCCTGTAGGTATGTTAAATTGGGCAAGACACCAGTGTTTAACAGTCTCGTTGAGAGGAATAAAAACCTAAAAGAAAATTGGCGGTGTATTAGGATATAGTTAGTCAACGTATAAAATTAATAAAACTGCCGTTTTATTATTGTGGTCAAAGGTATATACAAGAATACAATTGTCGTGTTTGTATGTTAAAAAGTCAGCCAATGTGGTCAACATTGTTCAAAGCAGGGATGGAGTTGACCATGTGCAAGGCAAAGTTGTCAACTCCACCTTACCTTACTTTAAGTGTTGTTTCAGTTATCATGGTCTTGTAAAGTGTTGCAACATATATGTGTTGTTGACATAGCTTACTGCTGGTAAGCATTATGTTACTTGCGAATGGAAGGTTTAGATAATGGAGAATGTCTTCATGCACGCTGTTGGGTTTTATGGAAACTATTGCTTTTGGGAAACTCATCTGCTTATGTAGTTCCTGATATGTTGCTCCAACTGTTAACCACTGATTGTGTTACCATAACTGCTGCTAGGGTATTCAATATACTGCTGGGATCGAACGCCTACAACTGGAGGGGGTCAGTGTTTGGAAAGTAGCCTTATCTCATGACAGTGTAAGAAGCAAACAATTGTGGCCTATTCCACCACTGAACATTCATGATATACTACATTGCCAAATAATTTGCAAAGGAGGACTTGGTTGGAAGATTGGAGCGCAAAGCTGTTCCAACTGCTAGATTGCATGGAAAAAACTGCTAGTGTTACAAAAACACTGCTAGTTAGGTTATCATGAGGATACCATGAAACTTATATAGGAATTGACGGCTAAATGTAATACAATGGAGTCTAAGATCACTAACATACAACAAATATCCTCTTCTCAAGATGACACAATCAGAAACTTGCAGCACAGGGTAAGAGGTTTGGAGCGACAAGGGAGACCAGGGGTCAACATATTTAAAAGAGATTCCTGATTTTAAAACTCCTTTAGCGATCAGGAAGACACTAGCAGTTTCGAAGCACCCTAAAAAAAAGGTATTTTGTGCTTAAGAAGATACTTGATGATTTTGTTTGTAAATATCAAGTTTAGGGAAGGATTGTTGGGTTTTTGGTTGTGTTGGACGAATTATTCAAAGTATGGATCAACTCGTATCTTTTAACATAAACCACGGCTAGTGGGATTGGAAGAACTGCTGATAGATCAAAAGCCATGGATATAGATTGTGAATTTGAGACAGAGTATCAAGTTTGTTAATACGTAAAGGAAAGTTGATGATTTGAGGGGCAAATATCAAGTTTGTTCATACTTTAAATGTTGCTGTTTTTAAAGTTCCTTTCATCAACTACCTGATTATTGAATGACCGTAAACCGTAAAAATTGCAGAAAATGAAAAGTAAATGTATTACCTGTTCAACATCATTCCAGGGCCTGGGATACCTCGTCCCGTCTTCATAAAACACGGGCATGCCATTTTGAAGAAGAATCTGAACAAAGTAACTACTAACCATTGCCCAGTTAGCATTCTGAGGTCGTACATGCCACATGTAGTCAACCCATAGGTCTATATGCTGCGCATTTGCCGTAAATAAAATACCATTTTAAGAAATGGTAAACATCAAGTACAGAGTAAAAAAAAAGTGAATAAGAATAAGTGTATAAACTAACCTCCTCAGTTAGCCAACCTTTTCTAGCAGGGTTTAAGCAAACTAATCGAAGCCAGAAATTTCGGTCTCCAGTATAATCATCTGACCATGGAAATTTACACCGTTGTCTATCAGGATCACAAAGGAATTCTTCAATCTCATCAGACAGCCAAAGAGTTTCGATAGAATGAAACCATCTCCTTAGATCCTACAAAACAGCTTCAATTTATTAGTTTGACATAGCATTATTGATAACCAAGTATATTGACAAGTTCGTAAAAATTATCACAATACCTCTACCCAAGGTTTCACTCTGTTAAGCTCCTCAGCAATAGATGGGCCGTTCATGTTAGGATCGTGTTTTTTTATTTTACGCCGTTTAACTTGCAGATTGTTTTGTGGTGAAACAGGTTCCATGAGAATCCTCTTGTCGGGTGATAACCGACTTAAAGCCTTTTGAAAATGTGACGAATTCATAAACGCGCGTCGTTTTTCTGCTTCTCCTCCTCCAAATTCAACATGTCAGCTTCTTCCAACCGCAACCTATTAGCCTCTTCCAGCCTTAAGATGTTGGTCTCGACATTCATCTTCTCTTCTTCCAACTATAACTTTTCTTCCTCTGCCAACGCCAATCTCAATTCCTCTAAAAGGAGATACTCGTGGAACAAACTAACATTGATTACATGTGTATATAACGGCCATACAACTAAATGCGAAGAAGAAATATTAACCTGAGCAACGTCCACGTCAGATTCCGGCAAGTCGATCAGTTTGAGATAAATGCTGTTAAGTGAATCGGAAAAGGCAGTCCTTGTGTTTGGAAAATGTGACTCAAAATCAAGTTTGTCCTGTAAAAAAATATGCATGAAATTTCTAAAATTAAACAATGGCAGCGACAAATAACTATAGATTAGTTGAAAAGTATACCCGAAGACCGCCAGTTCTGTCATGTGCAAGAACCTGTGAAGGTTTAAGTGTTAGAAAATTCCGGCAGGTCATGTTATAAAAAGTAAATCTACTATTCTTATATTATAATGAATATAAAGAGAGCCTGAATAATACACTCAAGTTTAAAAACTTGGTTATTCAGACTGGAAATTACATGATCCTTAAGGCTTTTTGTTCTGGAACTACTTCCACTCTTGCATTGTTTTGAATTTACATTCAAACCAGTATTCGCACGTTGCCGTGACTTTTTAAGCTTCGAAAAGTAGGTATCGACAAGGCTGTGCTGGGTCCTGACCGGTGCTCTGGGAACATAGTCATTGAAAAAATCTTGGCTATCTATCCACCATGCAGATTGGAACTCATGTATAGTAGATCTCAGATCAGTAATTGTAGTTGAATCCTAAAGTTCATTAATGGTACCAAAAAAACAATATATGGTTTAGTTATTTACTTTAATTAATTCAAAGTCTTTGAAGTCATACATTACGAATGTTGTCTCGTTAGTTTGGCCTGCTAATGAAATGCTCTACCAGTCGTACCTACTGCTATAATTTGCCTCACTCAACAAGGGGTTTTTAATTGGTCAAGAATGCTCTTTGAGGCTTTGCAAAAACATGTTAAGGACCAAGCCAGATATTACTTGTATCCCAAATTCATACAAAATCTAGTAGAGAGTCAGATAGTAGACCCCATACCGCATCAGAGAACTAAGAAAGTATGATTTGTTGCATATGGTCCCTAAAGTGTTTACTCATATGAAAAAGAAGAACACAAATTTTTCAGGGATTGTCACTGCTTTATTCCATATGCTTAACTTTCCAAATATCCCTTAGAATGTAGAAGTACGTGATCCACAAACTACCAAAACCCCTGCTGAGAATTCCACTGCTGATCCCACTGCTACGACAACACAACCTATAACCACTGCTGAACCTTTACCCTCGACTTCCCAACCCCATAGAATATTGGTCACCCGTAGGAGGAAGAAGGGCACAAAGAAACCTCATGCTAGTGCTAGTGGTGTACGAAATTAGCCTGTGACAGGTGTGGTAGGTGACATGATTGGAAGGGATTCCACTACTGCTTCAGTCTTAGAAGCTGAGCAGGGAAGTGGAAACCTAAGTAAGACCGAACCAATGGCAACTCCTAATGTGGAGAGTTCTTTAGAATTCAACACAGTTGGAGGAATCCCCAGCCAACTGGCTAATTTGGGGGACATGGATGTTCAGGCTAGGTTTGATGCAATGTTAGACACATCCTATGATTCACCTGTCGGAGCAGGTAACACAGCACGAATTTATGAGGGTAGTTTGGAACACCAACATGAATTGATGGCTAATGACTTTCTACATGATGACATTTCCAATGATCCACTTCTCGGACCAGGTTACACAGGTCGAGGTGGTGAGGATGCTACGAAACTCATTCTTGAATTGACGGATAGATTGACAACTATGGAGTCAAAGATCACTGGTCTTAAAAATTGGACAACTACTCGGGCTGAAACAATCAGGAGGTTGAAGCACAGAGTAAGTGTTTTGGAGAGACTAAGAAGGCCAAGGTTCAATGCATTCAGGAAAGCGAAGGAAGTGGTGCAGGCAATCACTGCCAGTGTTGCTGCATCCGCTGCTAGTATTGACGTAACCACTGCTGCAACAACTGCTGGTATTATTCTAGCCACTGCCTATTCAGACGTTTCAAGTGCAGAGGCAATCACTGCTACAATTATAAGCAGCACAATAACACCAGCACCAAAACCAAAAAAGGCTGAGAATGAGGTTGCCATACAATTGCTCAACCTAAAGAAATCTCACCCTATCCTTTTAATGAAGACTGTAGCCAGACAGATGTTGGAAGTTAAGCTTAATCTGCAGTGTAAAAAAACAACTCATCCAATTGTTCATCCACTGCTGAGAAAGATTGAGAAGATTGCTGATTATGAAATTCCTTTGGATATCAAAGGCAAGCCTCAAGGTAGAATGAAAAGAAAGGCAGACAGATCAAAAGCATTTGATGAACAATCTGAGTCTGATAAGGTATTGTGGGCTTAGATAGGTGGAAATGGAACATCTAAATTTCTGTGTAGGTTTACTTATTTTACCGATAAACAATAAATAAATAACAACAAAGTTTAACAGGCTTACGTTTGAAAACAGGTTCGAACGATCAGTTTTTTTAAAGATGGACTTCCTAGACCAACCAAGTGCTCTTGGTATCACATTTGGATGTTTAATCCACCAAGCCTGAGATTTTTCAAATGACTCAAGGATCCACACCTATGAGAATAAAAAATAAAAATAATAAAAAAATATAAAACAAAAAAAAAAGAAAACAAAAAATACATTAAGTTTTAAATATAGAAATCAGTAAAAATGTTAAGTTGGAAAATGGATACCTGAAACCCAAACACAAATCCAGACAGTGTGTATGTCGGACAATGCTTTGGATCTTTCTTCAATCTTAAAAGGTGGTCATCCGTGTGCTTATCAAAATTTAGAGAACCAGATGTATACGACCCAAAGCTTACATATCCAAAACACAGGCCGGTCATTAGACAAAACTCACGACGACCAAAATGTAAAGCATGCCCTTGAATGTAAAAAATGAAGGGCATATCATAGTGAGAATCGTCAACTTTATGCTGTTTCCTTAGCATATAATCAATGATGTGCGTTTCATGTTCAAAAAACAAGAGATCAATCCTGCTTCCAAAGCATGTATTCCTAAATAAGATGCGGCGCTTTGCGTCTAACTTTTGCTTTATCAACCAAAAGTAGTTCAGTTTACTCGTAATGATTAACTTAGCTTCATAGTCCTAAAAAGAGTCGACAAAAAAAATTAATTCTAACCATAGAAGGAATGTATACCAACGTCGTAAATAATTTCGTAGACGATGCATATAAACCACTCCTTATTAGTATACAGACTGCCACTAAAATTTTTAATGAACCAATTTATGTTACATACCTAACTAATGACATCTAACGTATTATACCCGACATAATTACGAATCAGACAGACATAAAAAACGAGCAATGGATTCTAAAATGGAATTAACACCTATCTGACATAGGTATTAATTGAATAACAACAACGATTTATTATAACATACAACCAATTGGAAATAAATCATATGCAATAAACAACGATAAAAATATTTACGTACCATATTTGGCCACATTTTTTATAAACTTGATCAATCGAATGTGGTTTGCAATCAACCCTGTAGATTTCTAGATAGTGACATAACTGACGATACAAGGAAGAGAAGGACTGAGGAAGAAGAGGGTTTGATTTGTGAAAACAAGTAAGTAAGAATGTTTTTATGCGAGAAGCAAAAATAGAGAAAAACGGTAACTTTGTATGTTTTTGTGCGAGTGGGTATTTGATTTTGAATAGAAATGTAAGGTACTGTTACTATTCAAAAGCGTACTTTCTGTGTAATGTGAAATGACGAAACAACCCTTATTAAAATATACGGTTGCCCAGCGCACTTTAGTTGCCCAAAAAACATTACCTTACACATACGGGAAACTTGTCACAATGTCGAAGAGTTGCCCAATAACAGCGGTTGCCCTCGGTCCATTTTCAAATAAAAAAAAGTGCTCCGGAAAGTGATTAGCCTCAGGGCGCCGGGGGCATTTGCGTCATTTTCCCAAGAATTTTTATGTGTGAAACCGCTAAAGACATTTGGGAATCTTTGATTATTACACATAAAGGAAACACACAAGTCAAGGATAACAAAATTGATCTTCTTGTTCAACAATATGAACAATTTGTTATCCCTGAAGATGAAACCATTGATTGTGGTTTTGCTCGCTTTAATACTATTATTACATCTCTTAAAGCACTTGATGAATCTTTTCGTAGTAAGAACTTTGTCAGGAAATTTCTTAGAGCACTCCATCCGAAGTGGAGAGCTAAAGTGACGGCTATTGAGGAATCAAAAGATCTCTAAAAAATGTCACTAGACGAGCTAATCGGAAACCTCAAAGTACACGAAATGGTGATGGAGAAAGATTCGGAAGTCATCAAAGGAAAAAGAGAGAAAGTCAAATCCGTTGCTCTAAAAGCAAGAACGGAATCAAGTGATGATGGTGAATCTTTCTCCGGTAGTGAAGATGAGGAGTATGCTATGGCCGTTAGAGATTTCAAAAATTTCTTTAGAAGAAGAGGGAAGTTCGTAAGACAACCCCGAGAAGAAAACAATCCATTCTGAAAAGACGGAGATGACAAAAAGGGAAAAGGTGAAAGAAAATGTTTTAGATGCGGTGATGCAAGTCATCTAATAGGAGATTGCCCCAAGCCACCTAAAAGCAAAACTCAACGAGCTTTTGTAAGTAATGCTTGGAGTGATAGTGAGGATGATGAAGAATCAAGCAAGGATGAGATCGCTCTAATGGCACATGAATCAAACGAGGTACATTCCGACTCATCTTATTCTTCTATTGATGATGACACTTTGCAAAAACAATATAATCAATTGTGTGAGCTTAGTTTAAAAATCATAACTAAAATAAGTTTTTAAAGACTAAAAAGGAATTTTTGGAAAATGAAGTCTATGAATTAAAATAAAAGGCAAAACGATTAGAAAAGGGAAAAGCAAATGACGATGGTTGCAAATCATGTCAAGAGCTTAGTCTTGAAATATAAAAACTAAAGCTCACACAAGAAGTTCTAATCGAACATAACTCTAAATTTAAAAGGTTTAACAAAAATATTGCTTGTGCCGATGAAATAGTTAGAATTCAAAAAACACCAGGAAACATGAATGGACCAGGATTTAATGAAGTATTAATTCCAAAGAGTCAAACCAAAATGGTCGAAAAAGACGAACAAAATGTTAAAACTGCTGCAGTACAGAACATACCAGACGGACCCAAAAATAGGGTTCCGTCTGTTGTACAGTTTGGTGTCGTGGGGACTGCAACAGGACAGAATGTTTGCAATACCGACCGTAGTGAATTTGTCAAAGTAACAAAGAAAACCAAGGATAATGTTAAACTAAAACCTGTTGTCACATCAGGAGTAGGACTTGCTAGAAATGAATTTAGATCTAAAACCATTCAACAACGGTCTAAAACACCTATTGCCAAACGCCCCTTTCCTAAGAGCAACCACAACATACAACCCAACTATCAACATATCGGTTGGAATCAAAACTTCCCTAGACTATATCAAACTCCAGATTACATGCCATGGAACCCTTACCCATCATTTCCATATATGAACCAAGTAAATGGTATGTTTAACCCAAACGGACCCATGAGATATTGGGGACCAAACGCTTGAGTTATTTTTGTCTTAGGTATGCTTGAAAGTTGGATTGGAACCTGATGAATGGATAAAAGATAGTGGATGCTCACGAAACATGACGGGCAACACAAACCTCTTCTCAACATACCAAGAGTGTGATGGAGGTAATGTCACTTTTGGTAGCAATCTCAAAAGCAAAATCATTGGCAAAGGTACTATCGCTCATAACTCTCTAACTATTGAAAATGTTGCTCATGTCGATAGGTTAGGATTTAATCTACTTAGTATTAGTCAACTATGTGATAAAAAGTATAAAGTACTATTTGAAAAAAATGGTAGTAAAATACTAAAAGATGGTATCACCATAGCTAAAGGAGTTAGGAAAAATAATATATACGTCATGAAAATAGATAAAACATCTAATGACAAACTTTGTCTAACAACCTTAGATGATAACTCAACTCTTTGGCATAGACGCTTAGGTCACGCTAACATGAGACTTATCCAAAACCTGTCTTCAAAAGAGCTAGTTAGAAATTTGCCAAAACTTAAATATGACCAACATTTTTGCGACGCTTGCAAAATTGGTAAACAAACTCATAGTAGCCATAAGGCTAAAAGTATGGTGTCCACATCTAAGCGTCTAGAACTTTTACATATGGAATTGTTTGGTCCATCCGCTATAAGAAGCTATGGAGGCAACTTATACACTTTGTTCATAGTTGATGATTTCTCAAGGTTTACTTGGTCATTATTTTTGAAAACTAAAAATGAAGCTTTTGATAAATTTGAAATTCTTAGCAAGAAAATTCAAAATCAACTAGGTGTTAACATTGTGTCGATCCGAACGGATCATGGTCGTGAATTTGACAATGAAACACAATTTGGAAACTTTTGTGATACAAATGGTATAACACATAACTTCTCGGCTCCTCGAACACCTCAATTTAATTGAGTTGTATTACATAAAAATAGAACCATTCAAGAAATGAGTAGAATAATGCTTAATGAACAAAACATACCTCAAAAGTTTTGGTGTAATGCCGTTGACACTTCTACATATATTTTAAATAGAGTCTTAATACGTCCTTTCTTAAACAAAACACCATATGAATTATATAAAGGCAAAAAGCCAACTTTAGGGTATTTTAGAGTGTTTGGATGCAAATGTTTCATTCTTTAGAAAAGGAAGATGAACCATTAAATAATGAAATTATAAACATCAAAGAATCCAAAAGTCATCCTTTAGAAAAGGTCATAGGACAACTAAATCAAAGAACGTTAAGATCACAAGCCCAAAATCAAAGTAATCACTTTTGCTTTGTATCAACCATTTAACCGAAAAACATAAATGAAGCAATAAAGGATGAATCTTGGGTAATTTCGATGCAAAAAGAGTTAAACCAATTTGTTAGAAATGATGTTTGGAAGTTAGTTCCAAAACCTAATGGTCAAACTATAATTGGAACAAAATGGGTTTTTCGAAATAAAATGGACGAAAATGGTGTAGTGTCTAGAAACAAAGCTAGGCTTGTCGCACAAGGTTATAATCAACAAGAGGGGATTGATTATGATGAAACTTATGCACCGGTAGCTAGGCTCGAGTCTATTAGAATCTTACTTGCATATGCGTGTGCTTATGACTTTAAATTATTTCAAATGGATGTTAAGAGTGCATTTCTTAATGGGTTTATTAACGAAGAAGTATATGTTGCTCAACCTCCCTGTTTTACCGACTTTGAGAAACCACATCATGTCTTCAAACTCAAGAAGGCATTATATGGACTTAAGCAAGCACCAAAAGCTTGGTACGATCGACTTAAGACTTTTCTAGTTGAAAACAAATATACCGTGAGATTAGTAGATAATACTCTTTTTACCAAGAAAAAGTAATCACACATTATCATAGTTCAAATATACGTTGATGACATCATATTCGGATCAACTTGTCAAGAGCTATGTGATGATTTTTCTAAAATCACGCACGATGAGTTTGAGATGAGTATGATGGGTGAGTTAAACTTCTTTCTAGGACTTCAAATTAAACAACTAGAAGACGGCATATTCTTTAACCAATCTAAATACATAAAAGATATGCTTAAGAAATTTGGTCTTGAAGACTCAAAACCAACTAAGACACCCATGTCTTCGAACACTAAACTCACCAAGGATGAGGAAGGTGAATCGGTAGATAACACTAAATATAGAGGAATGATCGGTAGCCTACTCTATCTCACGGCTAGTAGACCCGACATTATGTTTAGTGTTTTTCTATGTGTTGGCTTTCAAGAAAATCCCAAGGCATCACACTTAGAAGCCTTAAAAAGGATATTTAGATACATTAAGGGAACGACATGTTTAGGATTATGGTATCCCAAAGGAACGGGTGTAGAAACTATAGTGTATGCCGACTCGGACCATGCCGGTGACTATGTCGATAGAAAAAGTACTAGTGGTATTTGTACTTTTGTTGGACATTGTCTCACCTCATGGTTTGCAAAGAAGCAAACGGCTCTAGCTATCTCAACTACTGAAGCCGAATACGTCTTAGCCGGAAAAGCATAACAAGCTCTTTGGATGAAGCAAGATCTCGTGGATTATGGAATTCATCTGAACGATATCGTTATACTTTGCGACAACAAAGGAGCTATTGATCTCAGCAAAAATCCCGTCCAACATGCTCGTAGAAAGCATATTGAAATCCGCCATCACTTTCTTCGCGACAATGTTCAAAAAGGAAACATCTGAATTGAGAAAGTGTCCTCCGAAGACAACATCGCCGACATCCTAACTAAGCCTCTCAAAAGAGAACCATTTAATCTTCTTAGACTTGGTTTAGGGCTAATGGAACCAAACATGTAGTTAAAACATAGTCTTAACCTTAGAACAAACAAAACAAAACAAATTAGTTTAAGTCTGCTACTGTTCCCACGACACCAAATGACAACAAGGACGGAACCAATTTTTTGGTGCCGTCTGGTCCGTGGTGACAACAGTAGCAAAAATACCACTTACAAAACATCTTCTTCCTCACAACCCACTTTACCAAAATGTTTCAACAACATGCCTAACTCATTGTTGACACTTTATCACCCATTAATCACTGAAGATAACATCATTGTAAGTATCCTAACTACATTACTTCTCTTAATTCTGAGTCTAGGATTCTAATTTTTAGCACAAAATCATTACATGGGGATTATGTATAATCTTGTACAAAACTTGGATTCAATTGGCAAATTGCATAACTAATCATTGAAATTAGGTACTACATTGTCACATTGCATAAACCAATCATGTTTCCCACTAATTAAAAGATAATGACTATAAGACCTTATTCTAATTAAACAAACACCCCATGTCAAATTTTTGAAAAGCTTCTCACTTGTAGGAAAACAATTTTTCATTGTTAATACAAATAGAAACATAAATTTTCATCACTTGCATAATGCTCTTGAATACTAAAGGTAATGCATAACTAATATGCATTCCTGAGTATATTCAAATGAAGCCACATTGAATTAGGAGCGTTTGGGTTATCTCATGCCTTTTGCCAAACACCCCCACTAAAAACCATTTTATGCATAAAATGAGTCGAGATAACCGCAACTCCAAATCGTTTTCATATAGGCACACACTAGAACCAAAATGCTAAGTTTGTTTTTTATTTTTAACACGTAAACTCTTGCTCATAGGAACAACCATGGTAGCCGAAAAATTCTATGATCACAAGGATACTCTTAGCTACATCCCTAAACACCACAAAACCGAGGGACTCACCAAAGAACAAGTCGAAATCTTTAAGAGTCTAGAGCAAAGGTACTTCCATGAGGGTAGGACCATTCACTCCTCCGTTGTCGACGGAACTAATCTCCGTCAAGAGCTTGCCACCATTAACTTCGATTGTCTCCTCGACATCGATGAACCCATTTGTCCTAGGTTTGTTTTAGAATTCTATGCTAGTGCTGTCTCCTTCACTGATGAGGACGATCAAATGGCTCTTAGGTTTAGGGTCAATCAAACTGACTACTCCATCTCCCTAAATCAATTTGCTCAAGTGCTAGGAATTCCTAACCGTGGTACATGTGTTTACTCGGATAAGTGGTCACTCACTATCCTCGATGCAATCAATGACCGCCCACTTCCCTACCAAACTCCTTTGGCGGATAAGGATGTCATCCGTGAGCACCTTTTTAATGAAAGGGCCACTCCAACCCGTGTCACCCGAAAGGGAAAGGAGGTAAACCGAGATCCATATGGTATGGAGCTCAATGAGCTTAAGCCCGAATTCAAAAAGTGGGAGGAACTCTTGAGAGCCAATGTCATTAGCACTATAGGAAATAGAGACCATATCAATGCTTGCCTTTGTCACATGCTCTACAACTTTTCCACTGGTCAACCATTCAGTTTAGCCTACTACATTACTAGGAGAATGGTAGATATTCCAACTCAAGGATCGGTCGCTCTTCCTTACGGGATGCTCCTCACCCGGCTCTATAGAGCATTTAACCCTATTTTACCAAGCCCAAAAGGGTTGAAGCTAGACTATGCTCTCATCCCTCACATATTTGTGCCCTTGAGTGACGAGCGAGTGGCTAAGACTTAAGGCAAAAGGGAAAAACCTCCAACTCCTTCATCATCATCATCAAATAGCTCTGAAGACGGTCTCCCAAATTCTCGTCTTCCACCTCAAGAGTACTATGCATCTTTCCCCGAGATTGAGAGTGAATTGGCGGAGTTCAAGCAAACCAAGGGGATGTTCAAGTGCCTTGGAAGGATGATGACAAAGATCTACAAGAAGTTGGATAAGTGTGGTTTCTTTAAAGGAGTGTTTGGAACAAGTAAAAAACAATAGGGTATGATACTATTTGGTTGTTTTTACTTTGTAGGATGATAAAATAACTTAAAACAATGTTGTATGTTAACCGGTTTATGCAGGGGGATAGCACAAGTGTGTTATCAGATTTTACCCATTTTCACTTTTATGTGAAAATCGTTAGCCCTTGGTCAAAGTCTATGCTCCACTATGTTTGTATATGTGTCACTACAACAAAAGTGGCTTTTTAGGGACCCTTCTGTGGGACGGTATGATAATGGAGTCCTAAAAAACTGTTTAATAGGACATATGAGCGTTTAGGGTCCTTTTTAAATATTTGCTACTGAGGCGATGTCCTAAAAGGTATATAATAGGATGGTCGATGATTTGGGGTCCTATTATCATATAACTTAAAATGACACTTAAAATATGGATCCTAACAAATTACCTTTATAAGGACGTTTATTCATTATGGTTGTATTATAATAAACCATAATAGGACACTTGAGTTTTGAGTCATAAGACATCAGTTAGTTAAAACGCTTATTCACAAAAAGTTTTATTATAGCAAAATTTAATAGGACCTTTGACACGTGGGTATTATAACATTAACCTTTATAGGACGCTTATGTACAATGGTTTTATAACATCATTTTTTTAAAACGATTATTTGCAAAAGTTTTATTATAACAAAACTTAATAGGACCCTTAAAGGATGCATATTAATTATGGTTTTATTACAATACACCATAATAGGAAACTTGATATATAAGTCATAAAACATTAATTATTTAAAACGCTTATTCGAAAACGTATTATTAAAACATAACTTAATATGACAGTTGACACTTGGGTCCCATAGATTGATACACCATCATAAGACACTTGATATTTGAGTCATAAAACATCGGTTTTATGGAACACTTATTCGCAAACGTTTTTTTATAAGAAAAGTGAATAGGACCCTTGACAATAGCGTCTTATAACGTTAACCTTTATAGAACGCTTATTCATAATGGTTTGTTTATGATACACCACAATATGGCACATCTTTTTAGAGTCGTAAAACATCCGCTTTTTATAACGCTTATTCAGTTTTATAGAGCGCTTAATTGCAAAAGTTTTATTTGAAAAAAAATTAACAGGACCCTTGACAACTGTGTCTTTTAACATTAACCTTTATAGTACGCTTATTTGTTGTGGTTTTATTATCCTACCCCATAATAGAACACTCCTTTATTTGAGTCATAAAACATCAGTTTTTTAGAACGCTTATTTACAAAAGTTTTATTTAAACATTAGTTAGTATGACACTTGATACTTGGGTATCAAAACTTGATACACCATAATAGGACACTTGTTATCTGTCTTTGTATTGTTATATGTCTCAATCTTTTGGAAGTTATGTATGGGTTATCTGTCTTTGTATTGTCCTTATCAGTTGGGAATTATGCGAAGTAGGTATTCTCAATGCCGAAGGATTCGCGAAGTAGAAGCGAATCTGTTGAAGAAGAGATTCGAAGATTAAAAGCGTTGCCGTGTTTCTCTTGAAGGGTGGAAGCTGACTAGGATTAGCATGCGCTTTATTATTTAAATGCTAACCCATCATTATTCTTGAACTGCCCGAGGTTAGCATGGGTATTAATGTATTGCTCAATATTGTTTAGTGTTTAGTCATTAAATGCATGCTTGCATGTTTAGTCGATTGAGTAGTAATAGTTTAGGGTTCCTTGTCTATAAAAGGAACTTAATAGTTTGTAATAAAAAGACAAATTGAAACATAGAGTTTGATTAATAAAAGATCCATAGAGGATCTAAGTGTTCTTAGTTATAACGGCTTGTATTTACATTCCGCTATAGAATACGGGTTGCAGAGATTTTCTATTAGTTTGCTTGTGATTACGTAGGCAACACTAACGATCCACGAGTGCTCAAGATCTGTCAAGGTCTGTGTGTATTCAACAAGTAGTATCAGAGCCTCGGGAAAGTCTCTAAGATCGAGAACCATATTTTCCTCACCCCATACAACCAAAACACATTTACCATGCCTGGAACTGATGATGAATCAGAAGTCACCAACAACAACATCAAAAACACCACCTCTATGCAGCAACTTAGTCTTTCCAACAGTAATGGGAAGTTTCCTTATCTGAAAAAAGGAAGAGTATGATCACGTGGACTATGAAAATGCAGAACTGGATCTCCAATATTGATTGGAATCTTTGGAAAATTGTAAAGAAAGGAAAGCATCTGAAGAAGACTATCCGGATCTTGATGGTAAGTTTACCATTGCTCCTCCCAAAACTGCTGAAGAGATTTTAGCTGTGCAAAGAGAGCACAAAGTGAGAACCATCCTTCTTCAAGCTATTCCCGAAGATCACTTGGGTGATTTTCACCACATGGATGATGCAAAGGACATATGGATGGCTCTTAAAGCAAGGTTCGGTGGCAATGAAGAGTCCAGGAGAATGAGGAAGTCCATGTTGAGACAACACTTCCAAGAGTTCAATATCTCTGAAGAAGAAGGTATCCACAAGGGATACGACAGGTTTCACAACTTGCTAATAATTCTTTAGTTTGTTTGTCTCTGTTATGTTTTTGTGTGTATTTGTGTTTGTGTTGCAGTTTATCTATTTCAAGTGCAGTTTGTCTATTCCATGTTCAAGTCCAAGATTCATCAAGTGTGATTATTTTATAAATGGTCAAGTAAGCTTTGAAGCTTGTTTCTACTGAAACTAAAGTCTTTGAAGTAAACAAGTTGATTCTACTGAAGTAAGAGTACATATAGAAGAAATTGAAGTCAAATTGTTCATTCATTCATTCAAGAAACAGTTCTGACTTACAAAATTCAATCAACTTCAAATGCAACTACAAGAACAGAGCTATACATAATCCTAATCTAGTTCATATCATCTATTCCAACATCTAACAGGCTGTTGGTTATGCATGATCGCTCACATCTTTCACACTAGATGCTGGATATGCGTTTGTGAAAACTTGCATAACTACCCATTTCTTATATCTAGATGGCTGGATATGCATGACCAATAGGACGAGGAAGCTAAGGATCAAAATGGGAAGGATGGATTGATGAAAATAATGATGATGAAGAAAAATAAAGTGTCCTTTATGCTTCATCTGCTGAATTCACCAAAAAGCAATCCATTCACCTTCCTTATGCTCTTCCTCTATACGATGTGTGAAGATGCACCAAAACATGGCGCAGGTAGAGCAAGCACCACCTCCCTTTCAGCACGAGGCCTTTGTTGAGGTTGAGGTACTGGAGGTTGGGAGTATGAAGGTATCTCAGTAGTGGGTTCCTCTGAGTCATCTGGAGACTCACTTGGATCCACTACACCATCATCTTCAGAAGAAGAGAGAAATGGGGATGTTAAAGGGCGAGGGTCAGGTGGATATGACCAAAAATGGAGGAAATCAATGGATGATGAGGATGATGGAGAAGAGGTTGGATTTACAACCTCTGGTGAAGTATTCATGGTTAATTTTGGTTGATTGGGTGTATGATGAATCTAGGGTTTGTGATGGTAATTTGGGGTAAAAGTATGTGAGAGAAGTATGCATTGGGATGATTTTATAGACGGGTTCGAGGTTTAATGTAAGTTAATGCGAGTTAGTTGGTACAGTAATTCTAGAATCTTACCGAAGATATCATAGTCTTGGGTTGGTTTCTCTTGAATTGTATAACTTCAGCAGATTGAGTATCTGTTTCTATTGAAGAGTTAAATTGTCTATGGTCAAAGTAGATGTACACGTAAGCGTAGTCAAACAATACAGTGCCAATACTTTTGACTATTTTTGCACAAACCTCTACCAAACCATCACTCTCATTTTTCACTTCAAACAAAACCCTTCCCTCTTCTCCTACACCCAAAACCCTCACATTACGAGAAACATAACCCTAAAATATCAATTCATCAAATGGCTCTTCAATTCAAGAAGGATCACAAGAAAGTTGCGTTTCTGGGAAATGCAAAAGGTGATGAGCTGTATGTACCTATCTATGGTAGAGTTCTTGAAAAGATCAAAGATTCACTATGCCCTAACGCATTCTCCTAATGCAATTTATGAATCGTTGGACAAACAATTTTGGGCATCTGCTTCCACACGGAGTGAAACAGAGATTGCGGCCATGATTGACGGAACAGAGTATGTAGTAACAGAGGAGATGATTAGGAGAAAGCTTCACTTGGATGATACTGATGGGGTATTTTACACTAGCACTGAGGAAATACTCACGGGGCTGAGAGCTATTGGGTATCAAGGTACCAGGACAGACATATGGTTGAAAAAGCATTTTTGACCTAAGTGGAGATTCTTGGTTCACACGTTGCTTCAGTGCATTAGCAACAAATCAGGAGCATGGGATCAATTCTCTTCCCAACTGGCATATGGTATTGTGTGTCTATCTCAAGGGATAACTTATAATTTTTCTAAATTTATTTTTGACAATTTGGTTGAAAATATCAATAGGAAACAACATAAGTTTTTAATGTACCCTAGATTCTTACAAATAATCATAGACACCTCTACCCAAACCCAAGCCTTTTATGCCGTAGGAGCTCTGTCAGCCAAACTTTTGCCTCTATGAGAACTAACTTTGAGGGGGCACATTATCCGTTGACAGAAGCTATGTTGCCTCAAGACAATGAGGCTGCTGGTGAGGAGAATGTTGCTAACATCCCACCCTCTTCAATTGTTGCTACTGATGGCAATCCATCAGTTAATATTGATGAGGGCCCCTCCTTTTCTGCTGAAGCTTCTCATGTTGCTCCAGAGCGGCCTCCACCAACACCAACTCTAGCACATTGTCCTAGTCCACCACCAACACAAGATCCTCTTGATGAGTTTGAGTCTGATCTGAACAGGATGACCACACCTAGTCCTCAAAGGAAAACTTTTAATGAGGTACCTCCTCATTTTGAGCATGACCATGTTTCCACTGAAAGGTCTAATGAAGCTCCCATTACCACAGAGCAATCTGCTGGTGGATCTGAGGACCCCATTACTCTCACATCTGTGTATGATCTTGTGAACAGGTATGCAGCTGAGGTGTCTAGTCTGAAAAAGGAACTTGCATAAACCAAGTCTACTCTTTGTAGTAAGATTGAAGAACTACAGAGTAAAGTTAAGGACCTAGGAGACAGACTTGAAAAGGGCACCAAAAGGAAGCTTGTGGTTTCTTCTGAGGAGGAAGAAGAAGAACCTCAGTATGGGTCTCTCGATATGTTAGCTGATGTGTCTCTTAATGATCCTTCATCAGTAGTTGCGGAATCTTCAAAGAAGAAGGAACCTGTTCTTTATAAAAGGAGAAAGAGATCGTACTTGAATAAAGCATCTACTGAAGTATCCAAGGAACCAGAGTTTGTCAAAGCTGCATCTACTGATACCCCAATGGAGGATGTTGCTACAGAACTTGGTCAATCTTCATCATACAAAACCATCAGTGTCCATTCCTGTTGAAGAACCCTCACAACATGTTTCTTCTGAAGTTGATTTGGGAGTTACTACTGAGATTCCTTTAGTTGATATTACTGAAGATGATTGTACTAAGGAGCCTGCTGATAAAGGGAAAGGTTTAATGGTAGAAGATGAGCTTGGTCCAGACTTGGTAAGTGAAGAGGAAAGGCGAGAACAAGACATAATGCTAGCTGAGTGTAATGAGAGAAAGAAAGATGAAGAAATGGCTAAACAGATTGAAGATCAATCTACGTCTGTTTTGCCTCCTGAAAGACAAAGGGAACTAGATGAAATGCGTACTAAGCTACCTGACACTCATTGGGATGCTTACACTCAGCAAGTCATATCAAACCCTTCACTTGCTCAGAGTATCTTAGGTGCAGACTTCAACAGTGAAAGTTTTGTGGAACTGATGATGGCTCGTGGAAGACAAAGGAAGCAAGAAGCAGCTGAAAAGAGGAGAGCCATCACAGCCCAAAAGAACAAAGAGAGACCTCCCACTAAAGCTCAAATGAGACTTGTGGTGAAAAACCAGAGCTCTACTCTGTATAACTCTGGGCTGTCAATGAAGCAAGTCAAGGCTTTCCCTGATCATGTTTTGATTCACAAGTATAATCAAATCATGAAGTACTCTTCATCTCACACTTTCTGCTTGAAAAAGATTGCTGGGAATGAAGTTGCACCAAAGGCCAAAAGACCAAAGTTTGTTGAGGTAGTGGATACTTTTGATGATATTACAACAAAGACGATCTCTCAACTGATTACTTTTGAAGAAATTTCTCAAGCCACTCCTTCATCTGACAAGATTCCTTCTGCTGAACCATCTATGGTCTCTGCTGAAACTCCTACAGAGATTGCTAGCTCACCTGACAAGACTCCATCTGTTGAACCAGTTGCCATTTCTTCTGAAGCACCTAATGTACCAGCTCCCACTCCATATGTGGCATTTGTTGGCTCAGAAGCTGCTACAGCAAGTTTAAAACTAGAAAGGCTAGAAATTTGCTAGTAAGGATGAATGCCATTCGTGAAGGTGCTTCTCCTTCCTCTAGTCGTGCCAGCCAATCTAATGAAGAACCTCAAGATGCACCATCTTTAGGAATCTATAAGCCTGGAAGGAGGAAGAAGAGGATGGCCAAAATCACTACCTTGGATATTGAGGCTGATGAGTCAACCTTTATTAATGAAGGGTCTTCCTCTCGATTTTCCGATGGATATCAAAATGTGTTGATCAATTTGACTTTGACAAACAAAGAGTTGAATGTCATACATCGAAAGGACAAAACTTCTATGGAGTTCACCTTTTTTAAGGAAATACTTCATTTGGTAGATAGGGCAGACTTGCTTACTCTGTACACTCTCGTTACCTCCCATTACTGCAACTATGCACCACAGGGTTCGGGATGTTTTATTAGGAGATCTTCATGTCCTATTTAGCTCTCAATCTCCCAATAATAAAGGACATTCCATTTGGCAGAACTCACATTTATGGCGGGTTGAGTCCTGGAGATTCTATCCTCTGCCTCGTGTGCATGTAGTTGAGACGAAGGGTGGAATCACAGTATGCATGTTTGCCGAAAGAACTTACCCATTGTCCAAAAGACTTATGGAGAGGATGCTGACTTAGAAATTGGAAATTCCTCCAGATCCAGTGGGAAATGAAAGACCACAGGCTGAACAACTAGTTAGATTGATCAAGACTCACCTCCTTCAAGATCAAGTTGCTTCTTCATCGTCATAATGGTATCTCTCATGGTCTTCTGCCTTATATTCCTTTTGGTACTATTTGTATTATATATACTTGGTAGTTTCTTTCTTAGTTAAAAAAAAAAAAAAAAAAAAACTAACTTTCTTTTACAGGTTTGTTGTTCATAGTTGATGGTTTTTAACTCACCAGATATACCTTGTGTATATCGAAGAGTTGGCTAGTCCAAAGGGTACAACTTTGGTAAAGACACATCAAATCTGTTGATAGCTGTAATGATTTGCTCAAAATCATAGGGTCTGCAACCACCCATGTTTTATTGCTGAGTGTTGTATGGTCATCAATTCACCATGGTATATTCCTTTTTGGAATCCAAGAATTGGCTAGCCCACAAGTATATGGCTTGTGGTAAAGGCAACAGAATCCATATTTGGTTATCAATTCACCAATTCTAAGAATTGACTAGTCCTGAGCAAAATGCTACAGGTAAAGACACATCAAACCCGTTTATATGGTTTCTGGTTTGCCAATAAATCGATGGTTATCAGTGTACCATAGTTTTCGAACTTAAACATTTGGCTACTCCAGTAGTAATGGCTATTGGTAAAGAGACATCAAATCCATTATTTTCAAAGATCCACCTCTCTCGGAGTTAACACACCTGGATGTGATGAGAATAGTATGCAACTAATGAGTTTTGATGTACACTATGTCAATTGTTGTTGCAAAGACTGGCGTTTCAAAGATTGGTCATCATAGAGATGAGCTTATTCTTGGTTCTTTGCTACTGATGTTTGAGAACAATCCTCTATTACTGCAGTCTCTAAGATCTTTCAAGGTTAGGAAACTGGAACTTAACCAAGTCAAATTCTAGTTTAGGGGAGGATTGTTGGGAATTATGCGAAGTAGGTATTTTCTGTCAATCTGCCGAAGGATTCTCTGAAGTAGAAGCGAGAATTTCTGAAGAAGAGATTCTGAAGATTAAAAGCGTTGCCGTGTTTCTGCGAAGGGTGGAAGTGACTAGGATCGCATGCGCTTTATTATTTAAATGCTAACCCATCATTATTCTTGAACTGCCCGAGGTTAGCATGGGTATTAATGTATTGCTCAATATTGTTTAGTGTTTAGTCATTAAATGCATGCTTGCATGTTTAGTCGATTGAGTAGTAATAGTTTAGGGTTCCTTGTCTATAAAAGGAACTTAATAGTTTGTAATAAAAAAAGACAAATTCGAAACATAGAGTTTCAGTTAATAAAAAGATCCATAGAGGATCTAAGTGTTCTTAGTTATAACAGCTTGTATTTACATTCCGCTATAGAATACGGGTTGTAGAGATTTTCTATTAGTTTGCTTGTGATTACATAGGCAACACTAACGATCCACGAGTGCTCAAGATCTGTCAAGGTCTGTGTGTATTCAACATTATCTATCAATGATAATGGTTAATTTGGTGCATTATTGCTGTACTATACTAAGCCAGAATTGCACTCACAAAATAAACTAGGCTTGATTAAAAACAAAAATGACTGAGTGCGGCATCTCACCTAATGGGGTGATTAGCAGACCAAATTAAAGCAACAAGATAAGATCTAGAATCCTAATTAAGCTCAGAATTCTCTAGTCAGTAGTACAAGCTACTAAAGGAAACAAAAAACAGAAGAGAAACAACAGTGAATAAGCAGAAATTAAGCTCTTAATCTGGGCATTTGAGCCAAAGCGGTGATAAGCCATATTGACCCGTTTGACCATTTGAGCCAAACACCCTTAAGCGGGTTGTTTTGAGATCTCAAAGTGAAAATATAAATAACAAGAAGCTAAAAAGTTAAAATTGCCTAAATTTAAATAACAAATGTATAAGAAAGAGTTATACAAACAGTAATGAGGATTGTCATTGATTCTTAACAACTAATTTTACATAAAAATAGGGACTATTATTATTTAGCTAATTGAAATCATTAAGCTTCTTCAACTGGATCTTCTTCATCGGCAATAACTAAGTCATTGTTGTCCACAACGGTTCCATCGAAACCACCTCTAACCAATTCAATATCCATTGTTTCGTCATGTTGAGGACACAAAAATGAGTCACCCTGCAAATGTGTTTCCACGTCATCAAGACTTGTTTGTTCATCCATGTCATAAACATGTCTGGGCGCTGTCTTGATCACAACTTGCCATCCTTTGTCAACACTATCTGCAACGTAAAATACTTGATGTGCTTGAGAAGCTAGTATAAAAGGCTCGTTATGAGCCTTCAATCCTTCAAAATTCAATAGAGTAAACCCGTTGTCATCTTCTTTTTTCCTTGAACCATTCGAAATCCAATCACAATCGAACAAAACTACTTTCTTGTCAATACCATACTCCAACTCAATTATATCATTCAAAACCCGTAGTAAGTTACATCTCCCGCGATAGGATTGTTATCTGTAGCACTCGAGTAACTGTTTGTCATGGCCTGAAGATTAACCCCACTATTCTGTGTTTTCCTATTATGTTCTACATCTTTTGTGTGAAATCGAAAACCATTTATGATAAATCCCTTATATTTTTCACATACTCAGATGGACCACTTGCCAAGCACCTTAGACTTTCTGTGATTCTGTGATCCCTCTAGCATGTAGCTCCTCAACCTGAAATAAGGCAAGATGTGTTAATTGTTTTGTTATTAGTAGGTCGAAAATGCTATGTCATTATAATTATTTTTCAAAAGTAATAAACCTATGTATATGCCTTACATGATCTTGAAACCACGACTCAAAAGTCTCACTATGTAAACGTTGAATGTTACGCTTACGTTTTCTCCGATTTTGATGATGAACCAACGCCAGATGTTCACTGCAGTGTTAACAGATGATAATGATGATAACAACGACAACTATTAATCGTATAATATAATTTATGAAACTCACAACTAATATAATTACTTATGTTCGAAATTCATCAACTTCACTACAATTGAACAACACATATGAATGTGCTTTAGCCAAAATGTCAAGTTCCATCATTTCTACCTTTGTAGCACCAATCGGTCGACCCGCCATAGAAAAGATAGGTAAAACATCCTCATAACCATCGTCATCATTATTTCGACTTGTCTTATTATGTACGGTCTCAACATCACTGGATAAGTACAATGAACAAAAAGACACACACTCTTCACTAGATATCCTTCGCAATGGAACCCTCCGGGGTTATTCCTGTTTCGCACGTAAGATTTTAATGTAGCTAAATACCTGAGATATCAAAACCAATAATTTTAGATTCAATAATATTTGTTAATAAAGGTATTTACTATAATAGTAATGTGCACCTCTCGATTGGATACATCCAACGGTAATGAACTGTCCCTCCTAATCTGGCCTCTGAAGCAAGATGAACCGAAAGATGAACCATGACATCAAAGAATGATGGCGGAAAAATCCTTTCTAAATCACAAAGTATTTTTCCAATCTCGGTTTCCATTTGAACCAAATCATTTGGATTAAGAACCTTTGCGCATAATTGTTTATAGTAACGACATAGCTTCATCACAGTATAGCGCACGTGCTTAGGCAACACATTTCGCAAGGCAATGGGAAGCAACTGCTGCATCAAAATATGGCAATCATGACTTTTAAGTCCAAATAGTTTTGGAGGTTTTAACTCTACGCATCTTGAAATATTAGCTGCATAACCATCTGGAACTTTCACCTTCTTAAGCACACGACAAAAAATATCTTTCTCTTTTTATCCATTGAGAAACAAGCAGGTGGCAAATAAACTTTGTTGTTATCTTGAACTATAGGATGAAGTTCAGGTCTAATGCCCATTTCTTGTAAATCTAGGCGTGCTTTTATATGATCCTTGGTCTTCCCATCTAGATTCATTAGCGTTCCAAGGACACTGTCACAAACATTCTTCTCAATATGCATTACATCTAGATTATGGCGTAGCAAGTTATCTTTCCAGTACGGTAACTAAAAAAAAATACTTTTCTTCTTCCAATTAAAAGGTAAATTTGGGTTGCTCTTCACAAGTTTTCCAAATTTAACTTCAAAACCATCTAACTCATCAAGTACTTCTTGTCCTCTTAAGCCACGGGGTTGCCTGTCTAGTTCTTCTGTGCCATCAAAAGAGTTTGTATCTCTTCTAAAAGCATGATCAGTAGGCAAATATCGACGATGTCCCATAAAACATTGTTTTTTGCCATGACTCAAGCGTGTTGATTTTGTATGTTTATGGCAGTTAGGACATGCAAGTTTACCTTTGGTGCTCCATCCGGATAAATTTGCATAAGCAGGAAAGTCACTGATCGTCCATAACAAACAAGCACGCATCCGAAAGTTACTTTTTGTTGATGCATCATAAGTGTCTACTCCTTTACGATCCCACAACTCCTTTAGCTCAGCAACTAACGGTTCCATATAGACATCTATATTATTCCCAGGAGCAGATGGGCCAGGTATAAGTAACGTTAGTAAGAAATAAGGTTTCTGCATGCACGTCCAAGGAGGTAGATTATATGGCGTCAAAACAACAGGCCATGTACTATGAGAAACACTCATTGTTCAAAAATGGTTAAACCCATCACTCGCTAAACCAAGCCTGACATTACGAGATTCTTTGGCAAACTTATCATACTTAAAATCAAATGCTTTCCATGCCGGGGAATCTGCAGGATGTCTCAAGTAACCATCTTTCGTGCGACTCTCTTCATGCCATCTCATGGAGGCGGCTGTTTTAGATGACATAAATAACATTTGCAATCGTGGTAAGAGCGGAAAATGACGCAACACCTTTGCTCCAATCTTCTTACGTGTATCAGCTGTGGTTGACTCATCTGCACAATCATCTTCACTTGCTTTATACCTTGACGTATGACATATATCACATTCTGTTTTATTAATGTTTTCTTTCCAAAGACATACAATCATTAGGACATGCATCAATTTTATCATAACTAAGTCCCAACTCTCGAATTATCTTCCTTAGTTCATACAATGACTTTGGTATAGAAGCATCGGGGAAGGCTTCCCTCATTGTATCTAGCATCTTGCTGAAACTATTATCACTACATTTCCCAACACACTTACCATGAAATAGTCTAATGATAAAAGAAAGAACTGATAACTTACACCCAGGATATAGTGGTTTCTTTGCCTCTCCCAACACTTTATAAAAAAATTTCGCCTTTAGGTTTGGCATACGCATACTTTCAGTTTGTGTTCCCATGTCATCGGTTAGTGTGTCATCACCAAACCGATTGAAGGCATCATTCACCAACCCTTGCATGTCATCTTCAGCATCCAACATTGGAGCATCACTTGATTTGGAACTGAAAGGTGGAATTGTATAACCTTTCATAAACCCGACACATAACAAATGTGTTGTAGCCTCCGTCCGATCTACCCATATCTGATTACCACAATCAATACATGGACATGAAATCTGTCCATTTTTACCCTCATTATAGAATATATGATCAAGAAAGTCGTCAAGACCTTTTTTATATTCAATGGTAAATCTAGGTAAAGACATCCAACTCGTATCCATCTTAAACCTAATTCAATTAACCACAGAAAACCACATATAATTTCAACAAAAAGAAAGGGAGCCTAATTCAATTAACCACATATGTTGTTTCATAAAAATTTAGCAAAAACGATTAGGGTTTCATTTATGAGGTATTACCTGGTCTTGATGATGGTGGTGATTCCTGTTGGCAATTTTGGATGGTGGAATGATGTGGATTTGGATCTTAAAATTAGAAATACTTTTACAATTTATTTTTAAGCTATTTCTTAATTAATTGCCTAATTATTACTTCAAAGCTAGATAAACTAATTTATATCTAAAAATTAGAAATTAAAAGTCAAAATTGCAAAAGTAATTTTTACATAAGCTTGCAAAAGTAATTATTACTTCAAAGCTAGATAAACTAATTTATACAAAATTTTGCTAAAAGGTGAAAACTTATAAAAGGTAAAAAAAATTATAAAATTGCAAAAGTAATTTTTACATAAGCTTGAAAACATAAGCTTGAACAAGATTTTTGCTAAAAATTTTGTATTCTTATTAAAACTGAAAAGAAAATTACAGGGCTTGGAATAAAAACTGAGACTTATATTAACTTTAAGAAAAACAGATTACAATGTTAAATTTAGAAAACTAACTAAGAACTACTTGCCATGAAGGCTTATAAGAGTTGCTATTTATACTAGAAAGATAACAAATTGGCTTCTCTTCAATTGTGCTTCTTCTGTGAGGTATAGCAGTCCCAAATCAACTTGTGTGCTTCTTTAAACAAATCCCAGCCATTTAATTGCTCTATCATCATCTCAGCCCTCAAATTGCATTTTGCGCCAAAAGGTGAGGATTGCCAGTGTGGAATTGGCAATCTGTGTGTGTGCAGTAAGGGTGAGGTCTGGGGTTCGAATCCCAGCCTCAGCTTTTTGTAATTTTTTTTTTATTTTTCTTTTTGCAAACTTAATAAGCTAATAAAAATAAGAAACTTTTATAAAAGAAACTTTTTTGAAAACTAAGAATAAGCAAGTTATAAGCTGAATTTAAAAGCAGTTATGAATAAAAAACTAAGAAGGAAATTTTGAAAACTGAAAAAGCTATAATAATCTGTTAATAAGCTACATATGGATGAAATAAGCTAAGGGGAGCTAAGGGAAACCTAAATAAGCAGTCTAATCTAGTAAGCAAACCTAAAATAAGCTAATAAGCAAAATTTAAAAAGCCAAAAACACAAGGGCTGATGCAACAGAACCCTAGTAACTCGGTGTTGAGTATAAATATATTTCGGGTCGGGTTTGGGTCGACCCATGTAACCGTTTATTAATCAGGGTAGGTTCGGGTTGTGAATAAATTAATTGGGTCGACCTGACAACCCGTTTAAGCTTTTTTTCTTAATGTGGCAACTTTTGTATCACAAAAGGGTTGACTGTGTCAACCCAAAATCCGTTAACCTTTTCAACCCGTGAATTTCTAAAAGATCACGCCCATCTTTATAAATGGTTATAATTTGAATATTATTTTTAAAATATTCATGATTATTATTTTCAAATTGAATGAAACCAAACTAACCGAACAACCCGATAGAACACTTGGGTCTTATGAACCGGTGATATTGCCCTGTTGTCGACCTTGATGAACCTTAATGACGAATCTTCATATGATTCTTTTTACTATGAACCTTAATGACGAATCTTTGCTATGAAACTTTTATTATGAACCTTTGATATGCTTTTTCGAACCATTTGATATGACCCAGTTGTTATGACTCTAGTGTGTTTGAGTGACGTTCCACACCATCCCTTATATGTTACATGTTATGAGCTCAAGTATATGTTTGGCCACTATGTTATCTGCATGGGAGTATGGATGCATCCTATATCATTATCTACAGGTTAGTGGATTATCGTTATATGATATGATATGTTATGTTTCTGGGCTCGTGTTGGATTACTGTCCTATCTCCGACTTCATGCGAAGCAATACATTCAATCATAATAGTCGGCACTTTATGATCACCTCGCGTATATTGGCCTCGCAAATGCCTAGGACAATTCCTCTATTCAATATGTGTAGAATATAGGCTACAAAGCATCCCCGGAATGTGACGTCATGGGAAGTCGACTTACGTAAAAACTCTTGACGATATAAATGAACGACCGCATCCGTTGAGAGTTATTCATATTAGCTTTTTCAAAGTTATTATTTCATAAACTTTACGTTTTTACCAAATCAATCTCGAATCCAAAGCAACACCCACCAACCAAACGGGCCCTTATTTGATAACCCGAGCAATGACGGGTAATTATACATCAAATTATACCCTATCACCGATTCATCCCGCCCAGACCGATTACAAGCTACAAGGTGGTCGGCCCGACTCTTGATTCGCGATTTTGCAACATTGGATATGAACCTTTGATATGACACTGATTATGATATGATATCGACTCCAGTTTCAAACCGAGCCATTTCATTATTCATAGGGTTCCATGCATGTCCGTCTCATTGATGCACCAATGGCATATATGACTCTAGTGTGGTTTACTGTCCTACATCTCACTTTATCTTTCGGGTCAACTAGATGCGGATACGCTTTAACAAACGTAGACCACGTAGGATAAATCCCGTCTGTAAGAAAATAGCAACATTTTAAATAACGCCTGCGTAAAACAAATGAACTATCTAGAGCCGCTCCATTTCGGGATAAGATACAACAGAGATTGATTACTACATCACATTGATATTGTTGTTTGACCCGGGAAGTCGGAAAACGAATGCCAAATCTACTTCATTTTTAGTTTCACATACAATAAAATACTTATATATTATATATATACAATAATATAATACATTTCATATACTATATACTACTATTAGTTAATTTAATTATAAATCTAATTATAATCTAAAAATTAGGGGAAAACTTACACACCCACATTCACATAAACCCGCTTAAAATTTTTGGGGAAAAATTCAGATTCATAAATAACTTTTGGTGCTGCGAAAATCAAGCATATCTTTTAGAATCAAGTATTTGATTCGATTTTATTAATGGAAATCGTTTTTCACAAACGGTTAAAATCTCAATTTTGGTTTAGGGTTGTATGTGGGCAGCAAAACAAGGATCGTGGGTTTTCATTTTTGAATGAAGATCGACTCAACAGTAATGCAAACCTCTATTGTTGTTATTATTATTGTTGTTATTATTATTATTATTATTATTATTATTATTATTATTATTATTATTATTATTATTATTATTATTATTATTATTATTATTATTATTATTATTATTATTATTATTATTATTATTATTATTATTATTATTATTATTATTGTTATTGTTATTGTTATTATTATTGGTATTATCATTGTTATACATTGTTATTGTTATACATTGTTAGTGTGGGAAATGGTGGGTTCGGGTATGTGTTTGGTTGACCTCTTGTGATGAGTCTCATATATGATCATAAGTGCTGCTTATTTGTGATGTGATACAAGTTGTATTTAAGTTGCTCTGTTTAATTTAAATGAATGTTGGTATACCTGTGTAAAGTTGGGTCAAAGGATTTGGGTAGTGATAGTGATAGTGATTTGATATCAGTTTCTAACTAATGTATTTCATTCGTGACATGTAATGAAGGATTTCGTCTATTTTTTGTTTGTAGATAATGTATTTCATTCTGTAACATGTAACAGATAGTGATTTGATTTCAGTTTTGTTGTTCTCAAATGACTATTGTTCTTTGCAATCTCATAATAATTTTATTTGTTTTGTGCACCAGTTATGGAAAATAACAGGATGCAATGCCAAATCACCACGAGAAATACGAATGATTATGAAATGTCCCGAAGGACAAGGATTCAAGAAAACCAACAGAGATTACAAGCTTTGGGAGTGAAAAATCTTGCTAAGTCTTTGACAAGTCTAGTAGAGAGTGACAAAACAAAGAAAAAGAAACCAACGGATACCGGTGAGAAAGATGCAGATTATATGTCTGGTTCAGACTTCCATCTTAATGCTAAGGAAGATAACCCAGAAGAAGCGGCTACACAAACAAATAAAAAGGTACGAATAATAAATTTGGCTACTATATTTTCTTTATGTTTGTTTTCTAACAATTCTACTTGCATGAAACAGAATCGAAAATACATTGCTCCACAGTCCATGACTAGATATAAAAATTTAGCAAAAAAACGAATGAGTGCTTCGAATGTCTCCAGTGGGCTAACATCTTCAGAATCTCAATCGCAAAAGGGACAACAGATTGATACAGGGAGGGCAATACGTAGTAGGGTACATGAGTCCGACCAAGTCCAAACGAGAAATGATCAACCAAATTACGTCAACAGAGGGAGATTAAGCTGTGCAATAGAGAAACTTAGTTGCAATTGACAACGATCATGACCACGGGGCGTGACTTGAGATCTGATGGTAACTATACATAAATTTCAAATACTATATATATGATATTAAATTAATATTAAGTGTATATTAATTAAGCTGTTTTTGCTTACTTGTTTTTTTTTTTTTTAATATAGATAACAATGAAGACCTTTATGATGTTGAAAATGATGATATCGAAGACATACCTATGAATGAAGATATTGAACAACAAGCTACTTCTGAAGATGATGTAGATAAAGACATGGATGATTTGGAGAATGTGAACGATTTAAAAATGGCGATGATCTACTCGGAGAAAGAGATTCAAAAGCTGAGCATTCAAAATGAAGAAAACCATGTAGTTACACAAGCTCGAAATGAAACAGGTTAACATGGTCTACTTGATTGCATCGTTTTAAAAATCATATATCATATATTGTGTCATATAAGAAGAATATATAATAAAGTTAAATTAAAACAAGACAAAATACAACGCTAAGATATTGCCTCCATTTCATATTATTTAGTATTTTAAATGTATACGTTATCTATTGTAAATCATGTTCACTTTTTGTAGTTCGGATTGTAAGCAAAAGAAAGAGAGGACCAACACGTATGGCAAAAGTTTGGGCCCAAGAAAAAGGGGATAGAATTCCTATTTTAGTTAATGAACACGGACAACCTATTAACGACAAAAGTAGTCATCCGACTCATTTCATGGGAACACTTTCAAGGAGTGGAAAGTATTGTCCGATTTATAAACCATGGAATAAAGTTGACGCCGCCAAAAAAAAAACTTTTCTTGAACTCTTAAAGGTACACAATGTTAAATTTGTATGTTAATGAATAAAGTATTTGTTTTCTAATGTGAGCTATTACATTTTTTAGACAAAATTTGATATTCTGAAGTTTGGAGAAAAATGGATATTGCAATCATTTGGGCGGAAGGTGAAGAACTGGAGGGCAAGAGTTAAGGAACACTACCATGATCCGTCTTTGTCAGTTAAGCAACAAATAAGATCTAGGCCAAAGCAAGTGCAAAAAAACAATGGAAGAAGCTTGTGAAGTATTGGAATAAAGAAAACACTAAGGTGTGAAATACTCTTCCACTTTAAATAACATTACTTAATTTCCCATTATGATATTTTACTTTCCTGCAGAGTTTAAGTGAAAAAAACAAGGCGAATCGGGCAAAAAGAAGATGATCCAAAGAACCGGTAAAAAAAGTTATGCTCGCAAAAGGGAAGAGTTAAAGGTAAGTGTATAGAGAAAGTGGGATTGTTAATGTATCCTGTGGATATCCACTGTTAATATTCATTTTCTTTTTATTCATACAGACATATTTGGGACGAGATCCAACTCGATTGGATCTTTTTAGTGCATGCTTCTCCAAAGATGGAAATACCAAAAATGATGACACTGCTAAAGCGATTGTAAGTAATATGCTTTTGTGTTTGCAAAAGTGTATTAATAGCATAAGTTAAACACAATATGCTCTTTTTTGTAATACATGCTTTTACTATATGTTGTTCATGTTTATATAAAATGCAGGATGATATGAAACGACTTAGTGATAATCAGCCCGAGGGTTCGATTGATAATCCTGGACGGATGATATTTTTCTACAGTTATGGGTAAAGATCGAAATGGTGATGCAGGCATGTATGGTCTAGGTGTTCGTGCTTTTGCTGTTTGGGGTGTAATACCAAGTCGTTTAGCATGTCATAAAGAAAACAACGAATTGAAGTCTAGATGTGGAGAACTTACTAGTGAAAATGAAAAGTTACGAGCCCAGTTCTCAGAGAAGAATGGGTCGACGGATAGTTCCATTGTTCCACCTCTTACATCACAAGATTCTTCTGTTGTAACCAATGAACCTCCACGCTTACGGGTATGTTTCTATTATAAATCGTTCCTTTCTAGTTGTTATAGCTTATTTTATCTTTGATAGCTAATGAACCTAGGCTACAAGCTTATGTATCAGTATTATGATTTAGATTGCTCATTTGCCTTTTAAATTTGTTAACTCAATTATTAAGGGGTGTTTGGTTCTGTGTTGTTTCAACTGTGGTAGTTGCCTTTTCACTTGTTTATCTGCACACTATGACCTCTAGGTGATATTAGAACTAGTAAAACTATAAAACCAATGTTTGAACTAGAGAAAGTCAAAATCAAATTACCTTCACTCTCACAGTCCACTGTTGGGACATGTGAGGATCAAATCTCACCCACTTGGTCTAAATCTTGTTCATGTATCTTAAATTAGTGTTATCATAGCTTAAATAATCATAATTAGTGCATACGGATCAAACAAGTTTCATTAAAGTCAAAGTTTAAGTTCAAAATCAAAAAGACAAAATGGTATGTTAGTGACTCGGATCTTGGGAGAATTTTGTGAATTTTGTGTTGAGATTCAAGTCTTGAGATTTTTACATGTTGAAATTCCCCATCTAAGCTTTTGAATCCCACAGTTAGCTTATTTTTATGATTTTTCTCTGGCTTAGGTGATAGTTCAAAGTGGCTGCAGGGGCTAACCATTGCCTCGCACTAGGGCATCACTCAAAACCCCAACTTTCCATGTGCCTTAGCTTCTTCATTAGTGGGCCACACAGTGAGCTTATTGGTATTTTTGAAAGCCAATAAGCTCATCTATAAAGTTCAGGGCTTATTTCAAACTTTTGAGCTTATTAGATAGGTCTGCAGATAGCTTTTTGTTTGTCCAATTCCACCCATACATTGAGTGATCAGTGTTGACCACCCAAGTTCAAACCCTCATCAAGTGCTTATCTGTGGGACCCAAACCTTTAGTCCTAGCTTTTTAGAAACCTCAATAAGTCACCTTTTCATATCAAGTCTCACTTTGGATTCCTGTCAACCCTAGTGGGACCCACAAGGGCTGCAAGGTTGTTGGTTTTGGCCTGTTTGGCCTGTGATATTTGATCAAGTGATTATTCTGGTCTATAGCTTATTCCTTTAGCTTATCTGGTAGTTTTTAGCTTAATCTAGTTACAACTCATGTAGTTACATCTTATTTAGCTTATTGTAGCTTATTTGTAACTTATTTAGTATACACCACCTCCACACCTCAGATTACACTGATCAATTTTTGACCTCCTTTGTATACCCCAACCTCCATACCTGCAGTATTACATCTGTTTAACCTAATACATGTGTCTTGACTATAAATTGATAAATGTTTGTTGAAAACTGAAATCTAGGTTGGGGATGAAGTTGTCCTTAAAAGCATTCTAAACTCAACCGAGACTGTAGCAAAAGGATGGGTGAGGAGCTTGAACCCAAAGGATATAGTTGGTGGTACAGAGATTGGACGAGGATGGTGTGAGGTAAACGTTCAAGTACCAACAAAAAGAGATGAAGTGTTGGTGAGACCCTATGGGTTATTTGCCACAATTGAAGACTGTGTTGGTGCAACCATAGCATGGCCTTGTTCTTTTATCTCGGTATGTCTTTGTTAATCTTGTGATACCAATAATTTTACTAACATGGAGCTTAATGCTTATACATGGGTGTTTATTTGTAGGTGGTCCGTGAGGATTGAGAGAGATGATGCATGATGACCACGGACTAAGCTTCTTGTTGCGTTAATGTATTGTTTAATGTTAACAGACTTTATGTTAGATTCTGTCTACCTTATTTATGTTTAGTGATTTTGTTATGACAATTGCTAATTTGAAATACAATTTCGTTTTATTCATTTAATATTTAGTTGATGTTTTATTCATATCGTAATAATAGAGTGTGCATGGTGAAAATAGCGTCCTATCATATGACTTGTCCGGACTTTGAAATTGTCCTATTAAACTTATTAACCGTCCTAACAATTAACTTAACATTGTAAAAGTGTCCTAATATGTTGTTATTAGGACGTTATTTAGGTTGTTAATAGACTTTTTATACGACCAAAAATTGGTTTCATAATCTTCTTTGAGATATTAGAACCCTTTTCTTGGTGCTAAAATAGGTATAATGGTATATGATAAGTGTCCTAACAATTATCTTTTAAGTACGCTTGTATGTGTATCAAAAGATTAAAATTAGGTAACAACGTTTTACAACATTGTAAAAGTGTCCTAATATGTTGTTATTAGGACGTTATTTGGTTGTTCATAGACATATTATGCGACCATAAATTTGGTTTCATAATCGTATTTGGGATATTAGGACCCTTTTCTTGGTGTTAAAGTAACTATAATGGTATATGATAACCGTCCTAAGAATTAACATTAAAGGACGCTTGTATGTATATCAAAAGATTAAAGTAGGTTACCACATGTTAGAACATTGGAAAAGTGTCCTAATATGTTTTTATTAGGACGTTATTTGTGTTGTTTATAGACCTAAAATGCGACCATAAAATTGGTATCATAATCTTATTTGAGTTATTAGTACCCTTTTCTTGGTTGCTAAAATAGCTATGATGTTACATCATAAGCATCCTAACAATACTTTTAAGGACGTTTTTATGTGTCTCAAAAGATTAAAAGTAGGTAATCACATGTTAAAACATTGTAAAAGTGTCCTAATATGGTTTTATTAGGACGCTATTTGTGTTGTTCATAGACATATAATACGACCATAAAATTGGTTTCATAAGGGTTAGGACGCTTTGGACCTATTACAACCGCCTTACATGAAACGCTTTCATCCTTGGTCCTATTAAATGAAAGGTCCTAAAAAGTACCATTTTATGACGCTTATGGGGGTCCTAAAAATCCACTTTTCTTGTAGTGTGTTATCGACTTTTCCTAACTAGAATTAATTAATGTCATATGTTTTAAGCAAAATTTCAGGTTTCGGAAAAGTCCCCGATACTTAAAATATGGGTCAGAAGAATTACGGTCTCCACGGACAGACGGACCAAATATTTGGTTAGTTTATAACTTTTGCTGTACCGCCCGTGCACATACAGGCACCAAATTAAGGGTTCCACCTGTGTAAATACTTGGTGCCATGGATCCTACAGGTAACTTTCTAAATTTCGCTTATTTCTACATTCCAAATTACCATACATTGCTTCTAGGATAGTTTTTACCCATATTAGAACTAGTTTAACACACTTAGGCATATAGGATATCCATTTCCCACCAAAATTCAAAAATTCCAAAAATTCACCCAAGGAACCCTTTTTCATAAAGGAAGGAACCAAAAATTTGGTTCCTTGCAATCCAAGTGATCGATTCTAAAGATCCCATAATCATTAAAACACATTTATTGCAAATCTTTGTCACTTCACTCCATCCTTCTTGTATGGATTGACTTGGGTGATATGACTAGCATTAAACCCACTTCAAAATCATTAGGAACCTCATCTCTTCTATGGTTTAACATCAAATCAAACACATTTCTCCATAATTTCATAATTCTATAAATTAAGAGCTTCCAAGATGATCATCCTCACACTTTCTCAAATCTTCTCATCTACTAGCAAAACCTTAAGCTAAAATGACTAAGCCTTCTCCATCAACCAAGCCTTACAAGAGAACCGCTAGAATGAGCGTAAGACCATGTTGCTTTGTCAAAATAAGCTCCTCTTCCGAGTCCTCGCCTTTAACCATCTCATCTCCCATAAGAGATGAGAACTTCCTCACTTTGGCTACACCTACACACACTCCAAAATCACCTATCATTGTCACTACTCCACCACCAACAAAGAATCCTATCACTAGCTCACCTGCTCCTATCCAAACATCAAAGTCACCATCACCTCCAAAATCTCCAACACTCATCCCATTAGAGTTTATTCTCCTACACACCTACATCTCCAAATCCATTCTTGGAAGATTTAGAGGACTTGCCTCCTAGGCCCAATCATCCACCACCATTACCATCCTTTTACTATTGTAATTGCATGAGTCTCACGTCCCTCATTTGAAAACGCCCGTTAGGTAAAACATCTCCTTTTCCATCCTATCCACAAGGAAATCCATGGTCCTTTGTATGGGGATCAACCACTACCTACAACATCTATGCCTCCTCATTTAGAGGACATTGAGGAATCCATGTGGGATGATCACCCCACTAGAAAGATTGAAGCTTGAGCTCAATCATTTTAAACCAATTTTCCTATATGGTGGATTCTCATCTTAGTGAGACCATGCAAATGCAAAGTGCTTTGCTAGCCTCCATAATTACCACTCCAATCACCAACACCAACAACTCCACCATTCCACTACCACCAAATCATGAACCATACTACCTCCTAGACATTGCTCAAATTCTTGAGCGTTTTGACCGCCCACATTACCGAAAGGACCCGGGTGATAGTCCATGAGCTTCAAGATGAAATGAGGTTCATCCTCAATCACATCCTAGAGCGCATCAATGCTCTTGCTCATCCACCACCTCAATAGGAGGCTCCTAGTTTATGTCTTTTAAGCATTTTTTTTCTAGGATTTTCTTTGTATTTTTTTTAACTTTCTAGGATTATTTTTTTTTATGTACTAACACTTCATTGTATTCCCTTTTCATGATTTTCATATCATGAAATTTTTTAACAAATGATTGTTGTTTATTATATTGTTGTGGATTGTTACATGGTGTTTGGAAATGCTTGTGATGATGCTTATTACTAACATTTTTTGTAGCCTTTTCACAATCCATGTATCTTTCTCTTGGCACCAAATTTAGGGGGAGCATTGGTCAAGGGGGAGATAATGGCTCAGGCTCATTACATATTCCGCCTCGCATCTTCTTTTTGTTAAGACAAAAAGGGGGAGAAATATTAGAGAACTTGGACACACTTTGACTTTCTGAAAAGTCAACTGCATACTTTGACTTTTTGAAAAGTCAACATCACATCTTGACTAATGAAGACTGTGACTTTCAAATAAAGTCAACTGCATACTTTGACATTCTGAAAAGTCAACATCATGTCTAAATTGGACATACTTGCATTATCATCTTTATCTAAATCTTTCAAGTTCTAAAATTAATTTCATATTTCAATAACTTTTGTACAAACTTTACATCTTTTATAAAAATAAAATTTATGTTTTGTCCTCAACAAAAAGGGGGAGATTGTTAATACAAATATCGTCATTAAACGTTATTTATATTTTATGATCTTTACCTAAGTTTTGTTAACGACAAAAGTATATTTAATTTTTATAAAGCTTAAAGCTTGTCAAGTTTAATAGATATTAAAACAAGCTTTTCAAATAATATCTTCATCACTCAAGAATTTACATTTTGATTAATCATATTATTGATATGACTCTAAACCATAATGTATTTGAACATTTTAGATCAAGCATGTTTTAGTTTCTTAAAACAAAACATTACATATGTATTTACATTTAACATATTTCTAAAAATAGAAAACAACACATGACATCATATAGTGCATCATTGAAATCTTTAAAAGATTTCACTAGATATTTGTGTGATTTAGACTCTATATATCTTACACAATATTGGATAGATATGGTTGACTTTGGTAAGATTTTGGTGATCTTGTTGTGGACCAGGCCCTGATCAAAAGTTTACATGGGCGGAACCCTTTTGAGGGATCCGTGTCCGTGGTGCTGCTTGATCATTTTGGCTATAAATAGCAAAAGCCAAACCAACTTTTGTTTCTCATCCCTTTCTAGCATATTCACATAAATTCCTTCTCTCTAACATTTCTAACTCAGTTTCATATCATTATAGTGATCCTCTTTGTAGCAAAGAAGATCAAGGCATAATCAAGCTTCAACAAATAGTTGGAAGTCTTGTTTGTTGTTGTGTATGATCTAGTAAGAGGAGAGAGTTGATTCATACATCATTGTTGTACCAAACCATCATAATCTTGTGAGTGTGAGTGGTTAGTATTTTAGTCCTTAAAATACATTGTGTGGGAGTGGTTGTACCCTTGAAAAGAACTCGACATCTAGCTTAGTGTCGGAAATAGTGTTATGCATAAGTGTTAAGGTTTCTCCGCCGGTGAAAGGAGCTTGTTGACTAGTGAAGTTAAACTCTCGAGTGTGAGACTCGGGAGTGGAGTAGGGCAAGGAAAAAGAGTCCTTGTAGACCGAACCACTATAAACAACTTGTCGTGGTTTGATTGTTTCTTTCCTTATTTACTCTTTATATATATTGCTTGCATATTGAGTATTATTCACTAACATATCTAAGATCAATATCAATTGATCTTTCAATAAGTTTCAAAACAAAGTTTTTAATCGGTAAACTATTCAACCCCCCTTCTAGTTTTCCACAGACTTTTGGAGAAAAAACCCTAAATCATTTGTAGTCCGAATTGGACAGTATCTTAAGGTCCTATACCCTATTTTACACATCGAGATAAGTATTTTAATCCAAAGTATCATTATGTCTATCTCGTATTCGATTGATTGTGTGTATGCTTGCTTGTCTATTATGTCTAGCTAAATTTCTTGTGTGTTTGCTTAGATCTATGAAACCTAGTTATTGATTATTGTTAGGTTGTTTCTTATCTTAATTGAAATTGGCTTAAGAGTGCAACTAGGCATCTTCGTTGTATTTAATGCTTGAGTATGCTTTATGATGATATGGTTTATGGATGAAATAGCCAAGGCTTGCCGATTCCGTAGGTCATATACGAGAGATAACCTCAAAGAACTAGGGACTACGCGTACCCTACGACCTTTTGGAATACAACGCGATAAGATACGACGTGACAACTCAACCGACCAATAAAAAATAACTAGGGAGTAATAGTATCTAGGTGAACACATTTTTAATCATCATACGAGCACACCTCAATTAGACATAAGCTACCCGTAGTAATTAGATAATTAGATACTTAGATAAAGTAGAGTAATCGGTAGAAGTACCACCCCCAACCAATTGCCCCAAGATTTTACCAAAAAAAAAAAAACCTAAAAAGGATAATAATAAAAAAAAAATCATCCTCAACCCCACCTTCTCGTCATAAATTTATTACTAGCATTTCTATTCCCCTAAAGAACGATATCAATCCCCGAGGATTACCCAATACTACACTACAACGATAGGTTCACTTCTTGTGAGGTTGAAAAACTTGCTTTCGACGAAAAGGAAGTTTCCTTCACTCAAGCTGCGCCATTCCACATCAATATGTTCATACTTTGTTTGCAGCATCATGTGAACACATTGAGTCAATTGATATCTTTGTTGCTACACAAGCACCAAAAGTTAGCACAAAAATTCAATTAACAAACACTTTAAAAAACATAAATTTTGAAATGTGGGTTGGGTAAAAGATGCTAACTTTCGAATGGTTAGTCCAACACCTTTAGGAGACGTAAAGTTGACAGGATAGATAGGAAAAAAAATGGGTGAGGGAACCAAGACACCAACAATGAAAGGTGGTGTTGTAATTAAAGAGGAAGAAGTCCGGTAACGATCAGTAAACGGAAAGGGAGAAAATTAAAGAAAAGAGAAAAGAAAGGAAAGCTATTTGAGGAAGAGGATGTTTTGCACAAAAAAAAAAAGAGGAAAGAAGTTGTTCAACAATTTAAGCGAGGTTTAGATGGGAAGGGGAAGGCTAAAATGGTTGAGTTTGCAGGTTTTGATGTTGAAAACTTGGCTCGGGTTTTGATGGAAGGGGAAGGCTAAAATGGGGTTGGTATTTGTTGCTGGAGATGTTTCGTGTAGCAGTTAAGACACTATTGGCAAGAGAAAGGATTACAACTGCGTCCTTGCACTTCTGTTTTTTTCCCAAAGGCCATTCTAGGTGATGTTAATTATTTATGTTATGAATACCATGTCATGTCATGTTTAATTTTAAGTCAGCCGTGTAATAGTACAGATACCTAAATTATATGTTTGTTGTTTGCATACTTGTTTTTGCGCACAAGGTAGCGATAGCATCATCACTTTAAGGTTCATGTTTTACATATCGACGACTAATGTGTAGATCATTTGAAGGTTCATGAAAAGCAGTTGAACGTTTTGAATGGAACCTTTTGCATCATCTTTATATTTTATGAAAATGTCGTAGAACCATGTACATAGAAAATGACTCAAAGTTTCGCTTATTTTCCAGTTGCATCAAACATTGAACATATAGTTGATGTTATAAGTCAATTTTGCTATAATAGTATATGTATAAATTTGTTTGCTATTTGATATGCTATGGGTTAAATTTTGAGATCATACATTGTTTAGTAGTTGACTTTTATTTTAAAGTCATACTAATGTAATGGTATAATTCGCTCAAACAATCACCCCTTTATGTGTTGGTGGAATTGTCTTGGGTTAGAATTAACTAAGGTGTGGTATAAATGTGTATTGACTATAATAACCTCACTAACTAACATAAATCAGACGTTGACTCCGGTAAGTCGCCGGTCAATGGAGGAGTTTAGCAACTCTTGTTTTAATTCCCCTTTTAAAAGGGAATTTTGTCCCATCGTCGAATGATGCGTTATGTACAAGTTAGTGGACGAATTTGTATTTTACTTCCATGTTTATTGTGGCTCTGAATCCGAATCACTTTACATTTGAATATGAATTGACGTAATGGATGAATGAATTAAATAAATTTTTTTTTGGTAAAAAGATGTCTGAATGATATAAATATAATGTAGTTTCATTATTAAAATACATGAACGTTATAAACATTATATAGAACAACAGAATCATAAAATAAACACATATAGCAAAGTGGAAATAAAATGTGTTCAAACTAAACATTTAAGAAAATTGTATCGTAATTTAACTCTTAAAAGAAGTCATATATGCCATCCAACTCGATATTATACCTTGCTTAAACATTCACCATTTTATAAACTATCACTATCAATACGATGATAGTGCGAAAAAGTGAAATATTTTATATTATACTTAACATTGTCAATTAATAACTAAAAATATTTTCAACGAAAAGAATTTAAGTTAATGCTCAAAATGTGCATGTTACAATTTGATTTAATAAACTAGTTATATATTATTATTGTTCAAAGTCTCTTGTGCTTGAGCATTTTCATCATCATCATATTATCATATTTAACATTTTTCATTTAGCAAAAGAAAAGAAAATAACGACGATTTCCTTTAAACGTATTAACAATTTAAATGAAAAGTCGAGAAAATGTATAATTAAGAAGTGAAAAAGATTAACAAAAGAAAAACACTAAAGCAACAAAGTAAAATAAAATAAAAAATTAAAGAGTTAAAAGTCATTAAAGGTAGTAAGACATCTCCTCCACATTTTATTGGTTCAGAGATTTTAGCCTCTGACCGTGTCTAAAAAAATGCATTTAATGATCAAATATATAATCAGAATGAGTTATATTAAAAAAATATTAAAAAGCATTATTCAAAAAACGAACACCCACCTAAATAAATGAACGACCTAACGGTCAAGGCATCAAGATGTAACATTCATTAGGACAAAACATCTATATGTGAACCTTTTGGATATTCGCCATGTTTGGTTTAGGTGCAAAGTCACGCATCACCATAATTGCATGGATAAGAATTAAAGAAAATAAACTAACCTTCACAAAAGAAGCCATACCTTATCGGTTATCCAAAGCTTATTCGAGTCCGTTGGTTTATAAGTGAGGTTGAATTCGGATTTGGATTGGTATAGGGATTTGGATTTAAAATAGATAAGAAAGAAAAATTATATTTATTTATGTATATTTTATAATAAATTTTTTCAAACTAATTTAAGTTTTTGTTTTAATCTATACTAATATTTTAACCTTTTAAGAAAATGTGCGATGAAAAAGTTAGATTAAATGATGAGCCACTAGAACGAGTGGTGGAAAAATAGAAATAAAATAAGAAGTACAAAGAAGTATCAGTTAGATTTGTCAAAATGTGTCTATCTTTTGTGGTATGAGTGTATAGGTATTGTTTCATTCCATTTCAAATCGGGCTCACCAAACAAATTTGTATGCACTAGATTTTAGTATACTATTTACAAATCATTTACGTCAATTTTTTTAACTTTTAATTTTAAAAATTTTAAAAATTATTTCAATTATTAAAAAACTTTTGATTAGAAATAGTAACAACATCCACTATTAAATTATATTTTAAATATTGTTTAATCCTCAAACTTTTATTATTTTTCGTTTAAGAAACACTTGTGTTACAATTTATGTTCGTGAGGTAATATCTAGATTGTAGCCAAGTAACCGAAATCCACCGAAACCGATGGGATGACGAACGAAAACGGGACCAAATTCATGGAATAACCAACCATAAAATTGGTCAAACCGAACCGAACTAAATATTTAGTTATAGGTTGCATGCATTGCTGCGAATAAAACCAAAACCTAATTTATATAAATATAATTTTTTCTATGTACTTTAATTATGAAAAAAAAAAAAATGTTTATATGAAAAAAACTAAAACTCTTTCTTATTATAAATATAACATTATTTAAGTTTGAAAAAAAAGTTGTGCTAAAAATATATATAATTAAATGAAAAAGAATTAAATTATGTCATTCGGGTTATTCAATTCGGTTTTCGGTTATCTTTGATACTTGGTTTGACCAAAAACAATTTAACCGACTAATGAAGGGAATAAACCTATAACCGACATACAAACCGATTGAACACCCCTGTTTAATTCTGAGCCATTAAGTTTTAATTTGGTTGTCAAAATATATCCAAAGTGACTTATTATTTAGATTACGGTTCATTTTGACAATTTATGGTTTGGTTACAAATTGTTTGGCTTTTTCTAGTTCAAAAATCGGTTCCTGTAGGTATGAGTATCCATTCTGAACACCCCTACTTCCTCAAAACATGTATTTATAATTGTAAAGTGTGGAAAGGATCTAATGAAAAAGGAAAAAAAAATAAGAAAGAATAAAAAGTATTTATAGTCACATACTTTAAATGAAGATGAAAATTAATGAGAAATTATATTTTTTTAAATTGCATCTAAAATGTCAAAATGTGCGATTATTGTTATTTATTATTATTCTAATTTTACTTTATTTGTTATCTGTTATTTGAACATCACCCTTCTTGTAAACTGATCTGGAACATTACCACACATCCACACACATAATCTGTAAACCAATTCTATTCCTTTACATTATTAACTAAAACAAACCTAGATCTCTCCACAAAACCCTGCAAATCCATGTTTGTAGAATTGCTCAAACACCCAAAGGGTTGCTGTTTGTTGGATTTGGCTTAAGAGTGTTGACCTTGTGTTAGATCTAGCAATCGCTTGATTCGTTTGGTTAATTCGTGTGTACAAGAACGTGGTTATAAGACATTATTCTTACACTAATAAGTACTTCTTTGTTTTGCTTTGCTTTCGGTTGTTTTGCTTTGCTCGAGGGATTTGACATTCGCAAGAGGTACGTTACGCATACTTTCAGTTAATTAATTTATTTGTTATGATCTTTAGTCTTCCGCTATGTACTCTTGATGTCTACATGTTTTATTGTATATCATGTATTATAAACTCAACAATACTCAATAAGTCTCCAACCTAGAAGATTGATAAGACACCATTTTTATGGAATGTGATGAATCACATTAAGTCTTA
>OU343225.1:257987863-258010282 GCA_910596185.1 Chrysanthemum makinoi
CAAAGGGTGAGCCGTTCTAACCATTTAGTACAGTTGCATCAATCGATTAAAAGTTCAAGATTTAATTCTTAGAAAAACAAATCAATTTCGCCATTATTTAGTCCATTTAATTTTCTATTTATAAAAAACCCTTTTTGCTTACAAACATGTCATACAATATAAACAAAAAAGCACTTTAATAAAAATTAAACAAACTCAAATAATATAAACATATAACTAAACAATTTAACATATGTAAAATAATTAGCCACATGCATAATTATTACGATAAATGCTAATAAACAATTCTAGTCGTAAATAATGCATACATCAACTAGGGCTTTCAACTGCTAGGTAGAAGAGCCACATACATCGACAAAAATTAGATTCGTAAGCCAAATTCAATAGTATACCAAATAGCACATAGCAATTTTTATTAGTAAAATTGAGGTCTTCCCCAATTCAATAATTATAAAATAAATAAACATGTGTATATCACTTAACAATTAATAAACAATAATCCATAGCAGAACATGCATGTTCCGCCATGGATTCCCTCATGCAATTATATCCCAAGATACGCATAATACATGGCATATAATAATTATTCATTAAAACCACATAAAAATATACATGCAATCCTAGGGTTTCGACAAGTTTTACAAAATTAAAACCTAATAAAATTAAATTAGGGTAATCGACCCAATTAAAAAAAATTAGGGTTTTCAATTTCAAAACCCTAGAAACCAATAAAAGCATTCAATAATCACAAAGATTCAATTTTTATGTGTTTCGGTAATTAATTACATCATATTAACGGCTCGTGATGCCACTGTTGGGTTTTAATAATCATAAAAATTATAAAAACATGTAAACATCATCAAAGCAAGCAGCGGAAGTAATATGAATAATATATGTAAATAATTAACCGAATAAGAATATGCGTACCTTTTAGCAAATCAAAAAACACACGTTAATGTGAATGAGGAACAAAACCAAAACCCTAGCTTAGGGTTTATACCAATTCGACCCACAAAGAAGTCGACCACCAGAAATCCACAAACACAAGTGTATTTGCCCTTCGCTCTTGTACACACGTACTAATATCGAATTGAAGTGAAAGACTAGGTTCTTGATCACAAACAAACCAAACACTTAATCTTGAGTTGGAAAAATCGAAACCCTTGGGTGGGTTTGGAACCGATCGGCCAAGCACAAGAAAAAGGAAAAGAAGAAAAGAAATTAGGTTTGCAAGTCACCAAGATTAGGTTATAATGAATACAAGGGGTTTGTATATATAAGTAACTAATCTTGGAGAACATGTTTGTGTGGGTTTGGGTTTGGGAAGCCCCAACCGATCGGCCTAAGGATCCAAAAGGGATTCTAGATCCTTCCCGACTTCTAATTTCATCTTTAGTCCCTTTAGTTTACATTTAATGACCGTTAGCCTAACTTCGTTAAATATTAACTATCGTTAAGTATTTATTTCGTGATTAATAATTAATAATAATAACATTTATATATATTAATTATTTAACATCAATTCTCATACGTAATGTGTGCAATCCCGAAGTCTCGAGTTCGAATCCGGTCATACGTATATTTAAATATCCATAAAACCTTTCAATTTCACCCCTGTAGTACGCCAGCATAATATCTTTTAACAACTTTGAACCACCAACCATTGGTAATTCATCACATAAAACCATGCCAGCAGACATTGTTATGTTTGTTTTTCTAAGACTCTAACTAATAGATATAACAAAAAAGTGTTTTTTGTTACATAAATATTCAGCAAACATAACCGTTATCGTCATCTATTATATAGACACGAAAATTCTGACAAACTAGTTATGACAATTGTGCATTTCCAATGGACAAGTGGATCACAACCCCAAATAAGTACCCACCCAAAATATGTTTTTTATGGTATCTTCCTATTTTTTTTAACTATTTTTATGACGACGTTGCTAGTGCATAGCTAGCAAATGGTACTTTGGGCAACTAAAAGGTGTACTCATGGCAACTACTGTAGTACATTTAGTCAAGTGGTGATGTATGCAACAAGGGGTGGGGCTTGAATGGATTTAATTTACATATTTCTATTTTTTTAAATGATTTTTATGACGAGTTTGCTAGTGCATAACTAGCAAATGGTACTTTGGGCAACTGAATAGTGTACTAATGGCAACTACAATAGCACTTTTAGTCCAGTGGTGATGTATGCAAAAAAGGGTGGGAATTGAATGGTTTTAATTTTCCTTCAGCCAAATTTTATTACTAATACGTGTACTCAAGTGGTCAGTACTTTTATTTATTACTGCTTGAGTTAATGAAGCTTGTGTAATACTCACAAATTTCCTGTGCACACCGCTACATTGTTTTAGGGCAACTAGTTACAAACCTTGAGAAATTGTTTTGGTGCATTGGGCAACAATTTCAATTGTTAACTGGGCAACTGTTCTTGTTCTTTGGGCAATTCCTTTTGTACATCAGCCAACCCCTTATGTGGGGAACTGGTTTAGTTAATTGACCATTCAGTTTTGTAACGCAGGCAACGTTTTTTTTATAATAATGTTGTCGGACCAGTCGAGTTGCTTAGCATTGTAGCCGAAACGTTTGCATGTAATCTGGGGCTGGGCAACTAGTTTATGTAATTGGCCAAATTCTTTTGAACCTCAGGCCACCTTCTATTTTGCAATCAGGGCAACTAAATGCCATAATTGGTCATTACGTCTTGCACTAGCGGGCAACCTTAATTCTTAACCATGTGATCAAAAATGATAGACTTAACAGCATTTTTAACTTGTAAAACAAACATACAACATACGTAGCGAACTATTTTTAATGTGTAAACGTTTGGAATAATTTTATGCCATGTTCCCTCTTCTTGTATTCTTATGCCCAAAAAATCAAACCTGCAAAATTCAAGAAAAAAAAATAATAAAAAATAATAATAATAAAAAGAGAGTTACATATTGCAAGTAAGCATACAATAAGTGTCATTAAAAAAAAGTAAGGTAAATCATGCAATTCTCATGTTTCATTTTTTATTTATTTATTAATTATTATTATTATTATTATTATTATTATTATTATTATTATTATTATTATTATTATTATTATTATTATTATTATATATATATACACATAATTTGTTTTACCTGGTTTCGTTTTTTTTGTTAATAGTAGCAAACTGAAATATATAGAATTGTAAGTGGGAAAACAATGAAAAAGGGAAAAAAAAAAGGAAAAGTATGTGAAAGGTTGGTCATTTAATGCTACTTCTTGTGGAAGACAAAATCACATCATTATTATTGGCTTTGGTGGCTAGGGTGGTTGTCAACTCAAAGGACGCATCAGTTTTGTACAATGAGGCAACACTAATTATAGTATATCTTAAACTAAATCTTCTCTTTAAAACACACACATAGCAATCAAAGGGAAATAAAACATACAAAAAGAAAACAGAAAAATGATGACTACACATGCCATTTTGTGAGAAGAACTTGCTGCATTGCAGGATCTAGTTTTGTTAGAGATATGATGATTGTTAGTTTTCGAAGGAGGTGAGTCTTGTCATGGTGGATGAAGCGAGCTGATGAAAAGGCGCAAGAAATCAGGCTCAGTGGTGAAAAGGATTATGTTATTGGAGAGTTGGAGCTTTTATACCCATTTGATTCTTGTGTGGAAAGTATTTCGGAATTAACTAAGGTGCAAACTGAATATCTGACAGAAGCCGCAACGATATTGGTCAATGTTTGTACATATTTAAAGTAAATTACATAAGTCGGCTCTCTCTCTCTAGCCCTTATGGGCGATTTTCTTAGCTTGAAACCCTAGTTTCGATTTTCAATCTTCTAGGGACTTAATTCTAGGGACTTAATTCTTCCAATCAAGATTCAAGTTATGTTAATCTACATTAATTGCTTAGATTTTTGTTTAGAGAGAAACCAATCCTTTGTTTCGTTCAAACCGGTTAGGTTTTTTAGATTGGGGCAGCCGGCTGGATTTATTAGGGTTTCAAAACCATTCGGTTTTGATGGAAGTTGAACAAGGATCGTTTGTGATGATGATTCTTAACAGTTTGTTATGGATTTTTCATCATCCTTGTTTCATTGTTATGCAATTCTTGGGAGGTTTTGCACGGATGTGGGTGCGATTCCAGGAGATTTCCTTCTTTGAATTGCTGGTGTTGATCGTGGGTTATTTTCTCCATGATTGTGGGTGTCTTGCTGAGTTGGGTTCATTCCGGTTAGGGTTTATGTGGCTCGGTAATGCTTTAGATTGTGGGGTTTGTCTTCATTGGGGTTCAAGCTTCCTGATCTTGGTTGTTGGCTGATTTTAATCTCAAGTAGGGGTTTATAGAATCAGCTTTGGGTTGCAATCAATGGGGTATCGATGTTAGGGTTCATACGCTTGCATGGGTTCTTTTAGTTTGATTGCTTGCTATACGGTTCATGGCTGTTCGATCATGATTTGGTTGTGGCTGGTTGTCCTTTATTCGACAATCTGGTCTTGATTGCATGGCCGGTTGATTGTTGTCTTTGCTTGATCGTGGTACATTCTAGCTAGGGTTGGGTGCATGTTAAAAATCAGCCGGCTATGGTGGCTTATGGTGGTTCGGCTAGGGCATGATGGTACTAGAGTCATCTTACTTTAGTTGGTCACCTGGATTCTTGGTTGCTTGGCATGGGTTTGTAACAGAGTTCAAGCTGTTACCCGAGTTGTAGTGGCTGGTTCAGCCTTGTTGATGTGCTTGGACCTTTTGCCTGTTCTAGTATGGGTAGGCAGGTGCATCATTGTAAATGGCATGGAAGTTAGTGTTGTACTTCGGACGTCAACAAATGATGATTGAAGACGGAGCGCACTATGGAAGTGGTTCTTTGAACCTTGACTTAGTTACATTTAGATTGTTAATTTGAATGTAGTTTGTTTTCTATTCTGTTTGTTTTAGCATTTTGAGTGTTTGTTCTGCGGCTTAGCGGCTTGTTTAGCAGTTACATATGTAGAGTCATATCGCCTATGTAACGGGCAGAGGGCATGGGATGTACATCCATGTCAATTGTACTTCATTGAATTTTTGGATATATTTACCGGGGTTTTAAGGCCCTTTTACCCAAAAAAAAGATATTGGTCAATGTTATGAAGAATCAGAAGCAAGCCCAGGAGCTTCTGTCATTCATAGAGAAGCTGAAAGGCATGGTGTACTGATTCGGTTTATTTTGGTGTGTCTAGAATCTTTTTTTGTTTTCTTTTTTTTAATCTTTTAGTAACTAATGAATCTAAGGTTTATGGTGACATATTGATTTTGTTAGAACATACCTTTGTTTGATATATGCTGTAGATTGTTGTCTTGGTATAGACGTGTTGTAGTTACGCAGTGTTTAGCATCACATCAGATTTGGTTTTAGAATACATCAATAGTCTTACGATATAAAACATAGATAGGGAGTTAGTATAGCATAAAGGTAAATTAAGCGATATTCATTTCTTAATTTCTATATTACCTTATGTTAAAATAGTTTGCTATGATTTGGCATGTCAACTAGCATTAGTGAATACATACCATCCAAGCAAACATATAATAAAAGACAAGCATGAATTATTTGTCTTTGTATACCGTCAAACAAATAAGAGTAAGTCACGAAAAAAAGCATATCGATTTTCGTGATTTGTTTTATGCAAATAGTATTCAATGTAATGATGTAAATACATATGGGCATTGTGTTTGCCATTATGCAAAAGATATAGCCCTTGTTTTGTTGCTATTTAAGAGAGGCTAAGTGGATATCTATTTGGTCATAACTTGTAATAAACAAGTAAGCAAACACAATGTCTAGGTGGCCTAAGTGTGATTAGCTTAGAAGTGAAGCAAATTGAATAAAGTGCGATATGCTAGTCTTGTCGCATGCATAGGCAACTGAGGGCAAGATCTTTAAATGTCACGGCAAATTAATGGCCTATCGCTAGCTTGATCCATTGTTCTCATGAGAGGCTTACTTTTATTCAAAGCTTGGAACGATGGGAATGTTTATTCCCGAGAAAAGCTGCGGAATATCTAAGAAGTAAAGACAGAGATGAACAAAAGCTCATGCAAATGCGCATCACAGCGGTGAACTCGAACTAAAATATCGTAACAATGATTTGTTTATCCAGAAACTTAAGGGCTTAATGGATTGGTAAGCGTGTGTGCCCAGATAAATTAGACTCTTATGGTGGTGCTGATGTCTTGTTTATGTTGGTATTTGTATTTGTAGTAATGTATCTGTGGTGAATTTTAGTTTGAGTGTTGTTGGGAAATGTGGGTCTAGGCTTTGGCAAATGGTTGTAAAATATTCTAATAAATAAACGCCAGGGTTTCTGTTAAATAATTATATGATGGTCACCTTTTATTGTGCCTGCATCTCATGATCCACTCTGAATCTGTTTGAGCGGTACGTCTTTGTGGACCTGTTTACTTGTTAATGCAAGTAAATCGGATGATTAAAATATGCATATGGGAATGTAAATTTTCAAATAAACAAATAATATTCTTTTTATATTGGATATTAGCTATCAATAACAGGTGTGGTTGGAAAAATTACAGTACCTTATTATGATTATTCACAGGAATATATCAGTAGCATAACCAATCATTTGTATAAAATAAAAGATCACACTATTGTTGGTCTATTAAATGCTATTTTATAACACATAGATCTGTATTCTACATAAGGTTGATGTCTTATAAAAAGCATCTAATAGTTCAACAATATGGTTTGTGGCCTACTGAAAGGCCACGCCAGGTACATCAGGGTGCAAAATAAAGGCTGGTATGATGGGGAATCATCTAAGTTAACTAGCAACAACCAAACCGAGACAAACGAACTGTAATCATGGGCGATTAATGCGGCAGTTCACCCAAACTAAAGTCAAACCCATTGAACAACCAAACTCGTCCGCTCCACACAGCTTTTATGTTGTATCACGATTCCCTACGCCAGGCGACTTTAAAAATGGCGGGAACATGTTTTATTAATGCATTAACTACCTACAGCCTACTATCTATTGTCTTTTGTAATGGATAACGTTTGTGTGTATTTGGCTTTGTAATAACTAATGGATATTAAACTAATACTTATTTGTGTCATGTGGTGGCTATCTAATATCGATTCGTGCGGTAGTGTGGTTTTAAACATATTCGAGAATATGTAAAACGTAGTCAATAAACGTACCAAATCATCATTGGGCATCGGGACTTCCATCTTGATCGCTTTCCATTTTGTATAGCCTCCGTAGTGGTTATAGAAACCCTTTTTCAGTTCTTGCTTTTTACCGGTTGCTCAACAACTGGTTCTTTTCGTTTGGTCCCATGCCCGGCTTGCTTTCACTGTACATCCTCATACCGCGAGTTGCTCTTTTCCTTTCTCGGCGTTATTTCCGCTGGAGTTCCACACCTCTCTTTAACTTGTATTCATTCCCATGTGAACTACCCATTTTTCACGATCTGACGCTCTTTCATTTTTTGTAATAGAAAGACGCTTTGTTAGCTCCCTTATTTTGAAAGGTGTTGCACTACCGCAACACATGCCAGCGTCCTCTTCCTGCCATACCATGTTTTTCAAATAAAATTGTGACAAAGCCTCTTGCTTGTGCACAATGTAGACGTCCATGGATCCATTCACATCCGCAAGGTCATACAACGTCATTGTCAGTGTGCAACAATGTTAAACCATCTTTGAGTGCCTTGTTTGGTGCACCATAATATAAAGCCCATTTTCCCCCTCCAATATCGTTGAAAACATGATCAATCACCCTGGTAAATGCACCCCTAGTGGAGCTAAAACACCAGACATCAGCAAGGCGACCGCCTACATAGCGGAGTGGCTGAAATTCAAATTTCCTATTGTGGTGAACTTTAAATATGACTTCTTTGGTTTCCGCCATGTCCTATAAACATAAACCCTAATAACAATTACAATCAACCACTAGACTTTAACGGGTTTACTGACCATACCTATAAAACATTAACCCTAACAACAAATTCAATAACTTTGAATTAAATAAAAATTTACTAATAGAATATAAAATATAAATATGCACAGTTATTTATATTCATGTATAAATATATGAACGAATAAGGTAACAAAGTACATCGGAGAGAGTACATCAAACCTGGATTTGTTTCTAAAAAAGAAAGAAAAGGACAACGATTTTTTCTATTTGAAATCTTCGATGAAAGTGACCTAGGGTATAAGAAGGAATTTGGGGATGTTGGTATTTGGGACCACCATAAGGATAACTGATGTGTGGTTGGTACCATAAAAGGAGAAGTGGTGTGTTGGGTAAAAAAGGTTTAAGTGTTTTTCATTCTAGGTCCATCATGTATCTTACATTTGTCACACTAATGACTAAAACTGCTAGTTCAAGTTAGGATTGCTAGTGTTGAGACAATATATCATATAAACGTATTGCTACTACATGTTTGTCTAAGGTTTTGAGTAAAGACTTAAAATTTTATTACATGTTAGTAAGCTATGCTTGAAGACAAATAATATAAACGTGTTGTTACTACATGTTTTCTAAGGTTACTTATGCTATAACCTTTGTTGGTGACCTTTTAGTTGACTACTCACAACTTAATTGAATAGCTTAGAAAGAGTGCGCGTTACTCTTCAATTAAATTCTCCAACCAACTAGTATGGCACACCATTCAAGTATAATAAATGTAGCCAAAAAATACATATGGGTATGCTAGTAGACGTTCTTATATAACCCGTGAATGCTATTCTTTTCTTTATAACATCAAAACAGTTGAAAAAATGTTGTGCATTGGGTGCTGGTTGGAAATAGAAAACAACGTTGGATTGACCTTTGATGCAAGGCGTCCACTGAATACAGAAATCATGTGGCATTGTTGTCCAATGAATTTTTACGGCGACCACAATCTTGATCTGGGGTTGCTGCATGTGGACTTGGTGATGTACATGTTACAAGGGAAAATACAACTGCAGTTCGTAGAGGTGATGGTGTGATGGGGCTACATGTTGCAACATCTTATAAGTGGTTAGTGAGTATCGAGAGAATGAGACTACAACAACACCGATGAAATGCATGATTCCATGTTTACGAACCTAGTGACACTAGTGATGAAGAAACCTAACCACTTGCGTCGAATAACAAGTGAACCACCTAAAAATGAACAACCAAGTGAACAAGTACGAATTGATACACCTAGGAAATGATATGCGAGTCATTGAACAAGTGAGCTACCACCTATTCTCGTTATCTTGTATTTCATAATATATGTAGACTAAATTGTATAATGTATTTGTTATGTTATTACAATGCAAGCACCTATTTAGTTAGCAAATAATGGGTAAATCGAAACATTTGATAAACAAGATGCAAACTGTATAATCAAGCTACAAACATCAAATACATATTTTTAGTGTTATTTTTGAAGTAAAAAGTGGGTAAATAAACAAAAGGCTGGATAAAGCACTAAACCAGGAAGAGATAGTTACCATGCACGTGGCCAAAACATAGTTGAACACGTATACACCTACCAAAAATCTTTGACTATTTAAAGGCAAAAAACGTATCTCAGACCCCCACAAATAACGTTGCCTATGGGGTGCAAGCCAAAACAGAGATGCCCGTCAAGGTTGCCATGATATACATCATAGTATAAAGCATTCATACACAATATGCCGTAAAAGCACATCGAAGGTACATAAAAAAACAGGTGCATACTACGATTACCCCAGCCAGATGGTTACACAAAAACATCGCATCTTAATTTTATGTATTTGTTGAACATTTTTTTTGGTAATCATAAGAAGCACCAACAAAAAAATGTTTAACAATTACATAACATTGCCTTACAAAAAAGGCTACACTAGACAAACATTTTTTAGTTTAAAGTTATGTTAACACAACTGTTTCTACTTATCGACAGCATTAGCATGCGTATAAAAATACCTAAACTCAACCTTCCGTTGCTTAAAACCAAGTTGCTTTTAATCCCGCACCTCCTCGACGGTGGTCTCTTGTTAGAGCCTTGAAATGCCTCGACATCTTGAACTTCCGTAAACCGGCTCTTGGTGTTTGGCAGTGCCTCCTTGCATCAGTTTTCTAGAAACCTTATGACCAGACGTCGCCCTGCAATAGTCCTACTTCTTGTGGAGCGGAAGAACTAGAAGACCCAACATCCATTAATCTGAGACCAAAAAATCCGCCATAGTACAATTCATTGTCACTGAACCCAATGTCACCATGAACACTTTCGCTATGCAAAAAGTCCATGAAAAGATTCTTTCCTTGACATTCAATTCCTTTACTTCTAGTTTGGAATGGAGGGATTCTTAGGGGAGGTGAAAGCCTTTCTTCCTCCTCCCATGCAACAAGATCATAGGTAGATTTAGAAGTAGCAAGCGATACAAGTTTATCATGTATCGCTATATTTGCACGCGTTTGCTCATCAAGAAGATTAAAAATTAGGTTATTATAATAGAAACATGATAATTTATCAGGTTCATGTGCAATGTACAAGCCGATTAACCTGTATTCCTCGGCAAGTTCATACATCCTTTCTATATCATTATCACATTCAACAATTGTCAAACCAATTGAAAGAGCAAATCTTGGCCTACAAAAATACAAAGCCCGTATCTCACACTTAAACTTGTAGGCTGATAAGATCGTTTATAAGCTCAGCTAGGGATCAATAACAAAAATAATAAACATAATACGCAGCGGAATAATCAAAACAATACTTTGTTATTGAACAAGGTTTTTCATTCACTAACACTAACTAATCATAGACGTTTATAGGAACACGTCTACTAACTAAACTAATAACCTAGGCGTTTACATGAACATACGCCTAGGACACACTAATCTAAATCTAATACCCTAGACGTTCTCCCCTAACGTCTAGGCTAAACTACACCTTTTAGTAGACTACATTATTGGAAGACTTCATTAAAACCTACACTGTCCTCTTTATATACTAGAGGATAAGGACTAAATAATAAAACTTTCATTGCAAGCAAGTCCTTCCATCTTTTGTAGGTTTCCTTCTTGTCATATTAAGTCCCTCTTGTTTCATTCTTTTTTGTCTTTATCAACTCAAACTTATATTCCCAACAATCTTCCCCTAGTTGATAATGACAAAACCATTCTTGAACGAACTTCCTAGACGAAGTAGAGAAATTGAGATCAGGGATCTCACCATGAATGAAACAAGTATGTCTCCCTTTGTCTTCCCCAATCAATGCCATGCCACTCAAACATCTCTTCCCTTTTTATTTATTATCCAAATAGGGCATTATGCAAATAATGATCTTGACCACCACGAATCAATATCATACTTCCAATCTAAGACATCCAATGCTTCAAATCACCCCCATTCGCACCATAGGAAAAATGGATCCAAAACAATAGAAAACTTCAACTAGCAGTAGTAATAATGATCAACAATAGTAAAAATCAAACACTTCCCCTTGAGTGATGCATGTAGATGGTTAAACTTTTAACAATAAGCTTCCTCTAAAAACCATATGTTAACCATCTTCTTGATTCTTCAAAATTTGTAAGCTCCTTGTAATGATCACTTTGTGAAGAAAATCAAATATAACGAACTTGATGAAGAAGTAGAATTTCCCAAACTTGTGTCTTAAATCTTTTACTATCCACGGAACTCCATACTTATACGGAAAAAATATAAGTAGACGCAATCATTGAAAAGAATCCTCAACTAGTATGAGACACTGACTTTACAATGTAACTCCTTCAGTGATAGCCAATGTGTGCATAGAGCATCATAAGAAAAATCACACATTGCTAGATTCATCAAGCTAAATGATAAGAACACAAACCAAGTAATTCCACTTCACCTTCAAATAAGTGATAAATAATCCTCTTCGTAATCCATTCTTCAATAAATCTCCATAACGAGCCTTTTTAAAATCCTTTTAAGAACAAAAACTTCTTCTTGTGTGTGTGAACCAAATAACCATTCTGTGTGTGTCAGCCAAAAATCTAATAAACAGATATCATGCCCGACTTCCCCTCAAGTCCAAAACCATACGAGAACCAAAAATCATGAACCAAACCATCAAAAACATTAACTTTGTAACTTCATATTTGCCTTTGCCATGTGAACTTTTGACCAGTATTAATTCCTTTGACATACCAATAAAATAATACTTCGCCACTTAGCATTCATGGACCAATCAATTCCTCTTCTCGCATGTCACCAATCAGAATACAAACGCAACTCCAACGACTTATGTGAAGTATGCAAGGCAGTACTTTGATTAAAACTGATAGACCATATTCGACGAAGCTTTTCCATAGTACCAATCCATGTGCTCGTTCTATCACTAAATTTACCACATGTCATGCAAATTCTTCATCATTCATTGATCCTCCATAATAGTCCATGCAATATAAAAATCCATATGAAGGCAATATTACCTTGGAGCAGTACTTTCGAAGATTTATGAGCAGTACTTTCGTCAAGAACAGTACTTTCTTTTAACCATGCGTGTGTCTTCAAATAAACGCACAAAAACCACTAATCTCAAACTGGTACGAGGTTCCAACAATCCATGCAATCTTAGCAATTCATAAACCATGTGCTCCTTGACAATAAAATAATCTCACCATCAAATATGTAAGGACCAAGGGTACAGATGCCTTAGTGTACAGCTGATACTTCTCAAACACAATCTCAACATGCCGATCTTTAAAACCAAACAATACATCACGATCTCTTGAATATTCAAACCCCATGATCACAAAATTAATCCAATGAATCAACCCACTATATCATAAATACGAATTTAATGTACCTAGGATAAATTAATTCATTGCACATCCCGGCTGGTAAATAATAACACAAAGCACCTCAAATACAGTTAATCATCATGTTTCCAAATATCTTTGTCCATTAATTCCATCAATATCCCATGTCTCTCACATCCTATCCGATCAAACTTCCATCAAACCAAGAAGAATCTTGACACCAATAAAATACACTAGCGTAATGGCATGTATATTCTCTTTTATTATCCGTAACACGAAGCGTAGGAACAATAATAATCCTTGTAGCAATATTTACTCTTCACGTATAAAATCATGCTCATGGAATCAAATAAACAAATATTTTACCTTATACGAAAGACATAATCTCCATATGCAAGCGGTTAACTTTATCATGCTCCTTTCAGCCAATCACAATCTATCATGCATAGCAACTTAAATCTTTCCTTCGAGCAGTACAAATATTCTTCAAACGCAGCAGCAGTACAAGCCTTATACACCTTGGCAATAGTAATATGTTATACTCTTTAACCACGTTAACAGATCCAAACGGATGTTGCATTCTACTAATCAATGAGTCACAAATGTAATCCCTTAATTTCACTTACCCACAAAACCACAAACGACCAATAAATTAATTCCATACACCGACCAGGTCATTAAATAGAGTACGAGGAATAGAAAATCAAATTGTGACTAGTTGAGCTATTTAGTATATAATATAGTATATCAATTGGATATACTATAATTCCATGCACATGTATATTCGTGAAATCAAACCTCAAAGAATCAAAACTAGTCAACCACTTTAAAACCCTTAAAATTCGACTTTTAAAACCTCGTAATCCTAGATATCACGAGCGGAATACGATACCAATTGATAAGATCGTTTATAAGCTCAGCTAGGGATCAATAACAAAAATAATAAACATAATACGCAGCGGAATAATCAAAACAATACTTTGTTATTGAACAAGGTTTTTCATTCACTAACACTAATATTAGACGTTTATAGGAACCGTCTACTAACTTCAAACTAATAACCTAGGCGTTTACATGAACATACGCCTAGGAACACATATCTAAATCTAATACCCTGACGTTCTCTCCCGTCTAGGCTAAACTACCTTTTAGTAGACTACATTATTGGAAGACTTCATTAAAAACCTACACCTATGTCCTCTTTATATACTAGAGGATAAGGACTAAATAATAAAACTTTCATTGCAAGCAAGCCCTTCCATCTTTTAGTAGGTTTCCTTCTTGTCATATTAAGTCCCTCTTGTTTCATTCTTTTTGTCTTTATCAACTCAAACTTGTAATTCCCAACATAGGCCAAAAAGACAAGCATTTGATTAAAGTTCATCCTTGTGGACTTACTAAACGTATGCACAAGGGTTCGCCCAAACGCATAACTTAATTTGGGCAACCGAATGAACTCACCATCGTAGTGAATCTCAAATAAAGGATACGCAGCTACATAGCGTGTAGTAGTCGTGTAATAAAGGTATATAAATGTATACAAATGAGATTAGCAAGTATGGACAAAAACCTAGTGAGGGTAAGTGACAATCACGAAAGGTAATGGCATGCATACCTTGGCTTGAAATCAAATAAGGCAACTGGAGGCTTAGCAGCATTTTTTGATGAAAGAGATGGTTGGGAGATAGGCATCATGACATGTGTCCAAATGTGATCTAGATGAAGATTTGCTATATATTAGGAAAGGTAGTATTATTATTTTACTATTAACAATGTATTTATATATTATATGAAAATTATGATCCATTTATTTTTATATGGAAATAGTAATAGGGAAAATTTTTGGTTAATTTGTTTTACGTTTTATGTGTAGTGTGTTTGTGTAATGATATGGGAATTAATGAGTTGACAAACCTATCGTGGCCCTTTTTTACTTTTTGTGGAAATGACGGCCAAGTGTCTATTTTTAGTAAATGGACGTCCAAATGAATAATAAATGAACTAGAGTTGTGGAGTTTTAAAAAGAAAGAATATCTTTACTGTTCAACAAATATAGATGTAAAATGTGTAAATACTTTTACGTCGTGTTTCCCATTCTTGTTTTTTGAATGAATGTTACACGTACCAAGGTTGCTGCATGCAAGGCATTGTATCATTATTTGTTTATGTATGCATGCTATAAGCGTCTTTAATGTGGTAAATACTTGTTATGAATCCATGATCTACACATGAATGGCTTATGTGTGAATGAATATATCAATAGATGGTGCATGATCAAACAATGAAAGTGTTGTTGGAGATAAGTTAAAAACTGTTAGTACAAACGATAAAATCTATGTTTATAAAAAAATTGAGTCATCTTCTCGCGATATGCTAGCGCGACGTCAGCAGGATCATCAACTTGCAACGATAGACCATGTGCCAATCGATATAAAAATATACAAACCCACACACCACAATCACCAAAAATCCCCCTTGCTTAGGAAAGTTTTCGGCTAACCTAAATGAAATCTTATAATCATTCGGATGTATTCCAGTCTTATCAAAAACGTTTGCTTGCTCTAGAACAACTGGTAGTTTGGCCTGTAGAATAACAGAAACTGTTAAAATAAATAGACGGCTCATCTTGTTGAGGTTTGTCAAAAAAATGTTACTATTATATAATCGAAATACCCACGTTTGTGACCAAATTATTCATGAAATAAAGTTGTTTGTTCAAGCCGGATTAAATAGTATATGTAGTATATTGTTGTTAATTATATATGTGTTCAAAAGTATTATATGTTTCGTATTCGTCATTCGCATACAAGGTTCGAACATTTGACATGTGATTCGATATATGTTTAAGCATAATAGATTTCATTTCAATACATTCAAGGATAACAAAATACAGCAACCAAGCAAAGACATTCATGAAGATACCAAAACACAAAATATGACAATGACAGAACGTGATAGAGAGCACATAACAAGCTAGGAGTAGAGGTTTAATAATTTTTGTGCATCTTTGCCAGAAAGGAGATTTTCTTGAGAACTTGGAGAGTCTCACTCATAGCCTCATCGGCATCCTTTTCTCAAGCTCCTCATCTGAATTTCACGCAGGATTTCCAAACAACACTGCAAGCCTGGACCCAACCCGCACTCCAAGCTGCTTGATATGCTCACCCTACGATTGCAACGACGAGTTAAGTCGATCACCTTTGCATGCGTCACTTAAGAACTCGAAGTCCGTTCATTGTCCGCACAAACAGTGTTAACCATGTCTTTAAGTAAGTTATCCATTTCTTTTGTAGTAAATTGTGCTGTGGGTAGTGGGTGTCCCTTGACAAAAGTTGTATGAAAATGGAATATATGTTGTCCGTTTATATAACCTAAATGGGGTGGGGTGACATGGAGTTTATTTTGAATTGAAGTCTATCTGAATTAATGTGGTTAGTCAAGTGGTGAATAGTTGAGTCTTGTCAAGTAATTACAATTGCACATTAGGCCAAGTTTAATTAATTAAGCTTCTCTAGTACTCAAACGACTCCTGGCCACAAGATAGCCAATTTGGGCAACTAGTTTCAATTTGGGGGCAACTAAACCAGTTACCCTTTTGTTTAGTTCCAAATGCAACAAAATTGTATTCCCCTTGTGTTAGGAAAATTATTACTTAAGTATGTTGTTTACATACACGCCATTAAACAGGTTTATGTTGATTAGTTTTTGGTTACATCAACTAACACACATATGCTTTTATTAGGTGTAAATATAAAATATATTTTATGTAATAATACACTACCATAATATAACTTACATTTTATATCATAAAGTCTGAGTAAGTGTGCACTTGGCTGTGCTATCTTTAATATTGCATGGATATTTTGTAAAAAACCCAAATCGGGGATGCACATAAGTACGACAAACTTTATTAATGAGGAAAGGACGTACTGAAATGATGGTGCTAGCTAGTGGCATGTACTTGAAGGGAACTAGTCCATTAATTTTCAAGTTTAAGTATTGCACAAAAAAAGACACAATGAAACATGTGTCGAGCAAGTTAATATTTTTGGGCAAGCACATAGATACGATGGGCAACTAAATCATATGTGGGCCACCTAAATCATGAACCTTATGTGCAGTTCAAAATGAAAAGTAATCAAGCTTGGTTGCTAAGTATGTATTTCCTATAATCGTATTATATGTGCGAGACACAATGTAAATTAAAATCAAGAAAATAAATTGTTAAAATACGGAAGCAAGCAGATTCATGTTGTTAATTTTTTGGTTGGTTCTAGTTAACCTACACATTTTTGAGATACTATGGTTCTGGTTGTGGTATTCCGTTGATGTTACTATTATAGACAAGTAAGTATAATAAATGTTTTTGAGATACTCTGTTGTTGGTTGTGGTAAACAAAAATTGGGGTTTAAAATAAGAAGGACAATTTATTAATGGTGAATAGATGTATGGAAATGATGGTGGTACATAGTGGCATGTACTTCAAGGGAACTAGTGTGCACAAAACTCAAAGTCAAACTGCAACAACACAACACCCAAGAAACTTTGGCCAACAATAAATTTGGTATGGGGCAACTAGACACAAATAATGGGCAACTAGTCACAACCATGGTGTCTGGTCACAAAGTATAACAAATTATAAGTTTATTTATGTATGTGTTGTCCGTAATTGTATTATATATGTTGGTTATATGAAGCATGGTGTGCAGTTGAGAAAGTATAGCAAACCGTAATAATATGACTTTGTTATAATAAGAAGATACCAATAGCACTCCTAACACGGACATACCATGCGTGACTCATAGTCACCGCGTGTCGCGCTATCATAGAATGTTACCACTCCTGTAGGTATGTTAAATTTGGCAAGACACCAATGTTTACGATCTCGTTTGAGAGGAATAAAAACCTAAAAGAAAATTGGCGGTGTATTAGGATATAGTTAGTCAGCGTATAAAATTAATAAAACTGCCGTTTTATTATTGTGGTCAAAGGTATATACAAGAATACAATTGTCGTGTTTGTATGTTAAAAAGTCAGCCAATGTGATCAACATTGTTCAAAGCAGGGATGAAGTTGACCAAGTGCAAGGCAAAGTTGTCAACTCCTCATTAACCTTACTTTAAGTGTTGTCTCAGTTATCATGGTCTTGTAAAGTGTTGCAACATATATGTGATGTTGACATAGCTTACTGCTGGTAAGCATTATGTTACTTGCGAATGGAAGGTTTAGATAATGGAGAACGTCTTCATGCACGCTATTGGGTTTTATGGAAACTACTGCTTTTGGGAAACTCATTTGCTTATGTAGTTCCTGATATGTTGCTCCAACTTGTAACCACTGATTGTGTTACCATAACTGCAGCTAGGGTATTCAATATACTGCTAGGATTAAGGGTGTGCACGGTCCAAAAACCGGACCGGACCGAGAACCGATTTCGGCATAAACCTTAGACCGAGACCGGACGAATGTGGTGATCCGGTCTTTCGGTCCCCGGCGGTCGCCGGTCGGTCCGGTCCAAATTAGCCAAAATTCGTCGGTTTTGGTCCGGTGGGGCCGGACCGAGGACGAATAGCCCAAATGTCAAGACAGCGGACCGGACCGAATGTGGTGGTCCGGTCGATCCATCGGTCTCGATCGGTCGACGGTCGGTCCGGTCCGTTCGGTTTGTATGCTCACCCTTAGCTGGGATCGAACGTCTACAACTGGAGGGGGTCAGTGTTTGGAAAGCAGCCTTATCTCATGATAGTGTAAGAAGCAAACAATTGTGGCCTATTCCACCACTGAAGATGCATGATATACTACATTGCCAAATCATTTACAAAGGAGGACTTGGTTGGAAGATTGGAGTGCAAAGGCTGTTTCCAACACTAGATTGCATGGAAAAAAGCGCTAGTGTTCTGAAAACACACGCTAGTTAGGTTATCATGAGGGATACCATGAGACTTATCTGAGGAATGACTAAATGTACTACAATGGAGTCTAAGATCACTGGCATACAACAAATATCCTCTTCTCAGGATGACACAATCAGAAAGTTGCAGCACAGGGTAAGAGGTTTGGAGCGACAAGGGAGGCCAGGGGTCAATAGATTTAAAAGAGATTGCTGATTTTTAAATTCCTTTAGCGATTAGGAAGACACTAGTAGTTTCGAAGCACCCTCCAAAAAAAGGTATTTTGTGCTTAAGAAGATACTTGATGATTTTGTTTGTTAATATCAAGTTTAGGGGAGGATTGTTGGGTTTTTGGTTCTGTTGGAAGAATTATTCAAAGTATGGATCAACTCGTATCTTTTAACATAAACCACGGCTAGTGGGATTGGAAGAACTGTTGATAGATCAAAAGCTGTGGATAAAGATTGTGAGTCTGAGACAGAGTATCAAGTTTGTTAATACGTAAAGGAAAGTTGATGATTTGAGGGGCAAATATCAAGTTTTTCATACTTTAAATGTTGCCGTTTTTAAAGTTCCTTTCATCAACTACATGATTATTGAATGACCGTAAACCGTAAAAATAGCAGGAAATGAAAAGTAAATGTACATTCAACATCATTCCGGGCCTTGGATACCTTGTCTTGTGCATAAAACAGGCACCATTTTGAATAAGAATCGAACAAAGTAACTACTAACCATCGCCATTAGCATTAAAGTCGTACATGCCACATGTAGTCAACCCATAGATCTATATGCTGCACATTTGCCGTAAATAAAATACCATTTTAAGAAATAGTAAACATCAAGTACAGAGTAAAAAAAAGTGAATAAGAATACGTGTATAAACTAACATCCTCAGTTAGCCAACCTTTTCTAGCAAGGTCTAAGTAAACTAATCGAAGCCAGAAATTTCGGTCTACAGTATAATCATCTGACCATGGAAATTTACACCGTAGTCTATCAGGATCACAAAGGAATTCTTCAATCTCATCAGACAGCCAAAGAGTTTCGACAGAATGAATCCATCTCCTTAGATCCTAAAAAACAGCTTCAATCTATTAGTTTGACATAGCATTATTGATAACCAAGTATATTGACAAGTTCGTAAAAATTATCACAATACCTCTACCCAAGGTTTCACTCTGTTAAGCTCCTCAGCAATAGTTGGGTCGTTCATGTTAGGACAGTGTTTTTTTATTTTACGCCGTTTAACTTGCAGATTGTTTTGTGGTGAAACAGGTTCCATGAGAATCCTCTTGTCGGGTGGTAACCGACTTAAAGCCTTTTGAAAATGTGACGAATTCATAAATGCGCATTCGTTTTTTCTGCTTCTCCTCCTCCAACTTCAACATGTCAGCTTCTTCCAACCATAACCTATTAGCCTCTTCCAGCCTTAAGATGTTGGCCTCAGCATTCATCTTCTCTTCTTCCAACCGTAATCTTTCTTCCTCTGCCAACGCCAATCTCAATTCCTCTAAAAGGAGATACTCTTGGAACAGACTACTTTGATTACATGTGTATATAACGGCCATACAACTAAATGCGAAGAAGAAATATTAACCTGAACAACGTCCATGTCAGATTCCGGCAAGTCGATCAGTTTAAGATAAATGTTGTGATAACGCTACACGCGTCGTTCTGGGTCAAAGGAACTTCCATTTCGTCGAGCAAGTTTTATAACACCCTAGGCAGTGAACCTAATCGTTGTAGTGTAGTATTAGGGTAAGCCCCGGGTATTGATATCGTTCTCTAAGGGAATAGTTTCGTTAGGCTGAAGTGTATGTCGATTTAAGTCTAAAGGTGAGGGATGATTATTTTTGTATTTTTATATTTTATGAATCTCGGTTTTGGAGGGAGGGTGGAATTAGTTGCTAGTCAACTATCCCAAAAGATACTAACTAAATTATGGGTCTACCAGGAACGTGAAGCGTATCTACTTATGATGCATTACTCCTTGCTAGCTATCAATTCTACCTCTGAATTGTCATGTCCTATTGATGGTTGAATTGTCCGTCCTTATTCTTAGCGCGTTGTGTTTTCTAAGGTAAAGGCATTATGCATTTCTCCCTAATTCTTTGAAGTTACCTAAGGTTAATGACTATGAAATCTCTAGGATTCATAAACTTAACACTAAGGTGATCTTTGGATATTTAGCCTACATATCCACTAGTAACTACAAGCTAAGGTTCAACAAAGATTAATCAAGCATTAATAACACAGCGGATGACCTATGCAATACTAGGTCAATCACAATTAAGATAAGAGACAACCAATCAAACAAGAGAAAGTAGGATGCAAGAATTATAAACTAAACCAATTAGACTCATTGAAATTGTCACACCCTAATGATGAAGATAGACACAAGCATCACTAAAAAATCAATAAGATCTAATTAATTATATACAAGTTTCATACAATCATAAGCAAACACTATGTGAATTAGCCAAGCATAATTAATGAAGAGCAAGCAACAATTATGATAATTGAAGACATACCATAGGATTGGATTAACAAACAAACCATTACATGATGTTTATATAGAGTGTTTGAAACCTTTAAGTTCTTTGAAAACACCTACCTAAACCCCAGAATCGGACTTAGGGTTTAGGGCTTACAAAAAGTGAAGTTATAATGTTCAATTTATAGGCAGATTTTAAATCGGCAAAAAGTGACGGCGTCACACCTAAAGAGTGAGTAGCGGCGTCACGACCAATTTCACCAAACCTTAGATTTTCGTTAGGTCTGGGTGGGATTTTGAATCACCAAATCCGAGTTCGTATGCAAAAGTTATGGCCAAAACATGTCAGCTAAGCCGCGTATTTGCGGCTTGTGACGGCGTCACCTTATGGTTGTGACGCCGTCGGCTTCATCTTCTCGTAGCGTCTGGATCAAATCTAGGGCATCTGAGTTGCGACGCCTACTCTTTTAAAACCGAGCCGTCACTTGTAAATGAGCAATTTGGCTGAGCCGTCACAAAAGTGGCAGCGACGGCGTCAGTAGATAACACCTACGTGTCCCTTCATTTTTTTAGTAGCACAGTGTCTCGATTCTTGACTTTGGCCATTTTCTTCGTATATTCTCGCCTTTTCGTCCGAATAAGTGTCATTCCAGCATTTTGCCTTCAAGATACCTAAAAGTGAAAAGGAACGATATTAAGTAATAACGGATACAAAAGTGATCAAATAAGGGCTTAAACGACCCCTCAAAAAGGTACGTTTTAAAACCTTATCAAATATCCCTACACTTGGTATTTGCTTGTCCTCAAGCAAATGTGCTTTTAGCCAATTAATTTATAAGTTAGGGGTCATGAAGCATTGGTTTAGAACAATTCACAACACATATAAGCACCGCAAAAGTCATAACAAGCACGGAAATTACATACTAGCACCTCACATGGGGTGATTGGATACTCACATATCTCAGGTGTATATGAAATATAACAAGTTGGAAATGGAAGATAAACACTCATTAACCGGTCCTAGTACATAGATTACCATAGGCTTGAGACTAGATCAAACCTCCATCGCTTTGGCGTAAGCACCTAGGAAAGACTATCAAAGAGGTCTTTTAAAGGGTTGTAATGTTAGGCTTACGGTAGGGAAACAAAGGGTTTAGTGGGATAGGCTATTTAGTGGTGGCAAGTCAAAAATCTTTATGTTACAAGCATGCGAAGAATTGCGTTGCTAAGCCAAGACTCGACACTCTAAACTCTAT
>OU343225.1:258010382-258119598 GCA_910596185.1 Chrysanthemum makinoi
CCAAGCTATAGGAATCGCTTGGTAACAAGAATACCTTCCTCAAGAAGGTATCTTAAACGCAAAGAGTCGGGAATTTCTCTAAGTGACATTTGTTGTGTCATTTGTAAAGACATTCTAAGTCGCTAGAGGTATGATTTTCTTTTTATCTCTAAAATGACATTGCTTGATAATTAAGTATGCCTATTTAGGTATTTATATGATTATCTTTGTGCTTAGCATACATGTGTCACATCTTGTTTTGCAAAGCTTCATTGAATGGAAGCCTTTTCTCATACCGCTGGTTATTTTTAGGTCATAGCATCACAATCACATTATATTGAACGACCTAAAGTGTTTATTTTTTCGCAATCCAAAACACATCGTTTGATTTAATAAAACATTCAGAGTTTACAAAGTGTAGGTCCCAAATGAAAATCAACATGTACGGAAATAAGTTTGATACAAGCATAAAATCCCTCATGACGCCGTCACCGCGACTCTATGATAAGTCCACATGCATGAAATGCCTTAGATACCGAGATAAAACATGCTAAAAGTGTCAACACAAAGGTTGAGTGAGTTCATAGAGTTTGTGTTGCAATGAAGAAAACTTAAAATGTTCATGCAGAAAGTATTGCAACCATCACCAAGTTCCTACAAAACTTGCAACTTGTGTGGAACTTACTAGAAGACATCATATGTTAAAACGACCCTCAACATGGTCATTCAGAATTTTAGAAAATATATTAGTTATGCTTATATGAAAACGACAACCTTGTTTAAACACGTAATTTTATCGTTATAACGCTTTTATATGTCCTTAGCTTGTTAAAGTATACTAATATATTTTGATAAATCACTCATTTAATAACGCTTAAGACTCATTTTTGACTCGTAAAAGTTTGGGACAGCATGCTGAAATTTCTGAATATAGTTTTCGCCGTTAAACTTGAAAATAGCATAACTTTTCGTTATAACTCCGCTTTTAACCCGCCTGCCGCCACGCTGCTTTTAAAGTATATTTTCTGAATATCTAGCCCAAAATATTTTGTAAACTGTCGAAATTTCCAGATTTCCCAAATAAGATCAGACCACTATTTATTGTTGTCGAAATTGATTTTTCTCGCGTAATAATTATTCTAACCACTTCCAATCAATGCCAAAGTTATTCTAAACCTACCATACACCTTCTTAGGGTGTCATGGGTTTCTAGACATCATAAAAAATGATATGTTTCAAGGGATAATTTATAGGATGATATATATTCATTATAAGTACTAAAAACAAATAAAGTGGTATAGATAATCATATAACTTGCATGTTTTCCTCGAGCATGATAAAATGACCAAAGTATAAATATGAAAGATTAAAAATGATCATGAAATGCTTGCTAGTGAAGTGATGAGGTTCAAAGAACAAGGGTTTTTCCTAATACCCTAGGTTTTTATTTCAAAACCTTGATTAAGAGTATACTAGTGTTTATATTTTAGCTTGTTCTTGAAAAAAAATTTGTTTCTTCTTCTTCTTCTAATATTGGCCGAACCACAAGGAGGAAAGGAGATATTTGCTTGCTACCTTCATCTTTTGAAAATGTATTCTATGTGTTTTTGGTTTAATATTGTACTTGTAGCATTAAAATATCCATCTAAAAGTTGAATGTGTCTCATAACTTAGATATTTAATAAATTAGATGACAAGGTGGGAAGGGGAAGCTCTAAGTAAGGTGGTATGTGAAACAAAAGTTTGTGTTCTTGTTAAATATATGTATTTTAAGTTAAGTTTAATGTGTATTTGATACTTATAATTAATTATTAAGTGTAGCGTTCTAAAATGATTTTCGCAAAATAATAGTGAATAAAATTATCATTTTCATTTAAATACCATCATAAATATTTATACATAACAATTTATATACAAAATAAATTTAAAACACCGGGTAAACTAACAATATAATTTTTATAGTCTTAAATGAGTATAAAATATATAGGATAATTTTGGAAGTGTCGGATCAAATGTTCAAATAAATGATTACCGCTTTATTTAATAGGAAATTACACTTAATGAAACCAAAACCATGCATGAGCTAATATGACAATGACGTTATCGATGATATGTAGACTAAATCTAGTCTATATGAAATGTCCTCATGATATGTTCATGAATTCTAATAAACCATTAAAGTTACGCTGAATTTGAAACCTAGTTTACGATAAATGATTAATAGTGAATCATGAATAGTGATTTTCTCATGAATGAATAATGAATAAAAATTTTGAAATACCTCGTAATATCAAATCGACTTCAAAACGTATGAATAGTAAAATGATGAACAAGAATAGTAAATTCCCGAGATGAATAGTAAAAATTTTCAAAGTTTGTAAAATGACCTGAAATTACGAGTTGTCACAACATGTTTTACATGAAGTTTCATTAGGAAGCCTTTTTCTCACATACATGTTTTATTTCTCGTCTAAAAGCAGATGGTAAAACTTATGTTTTGTTTCTTTAATCCGTAATAAAACAAAACACGAATTTCAAAAATTCCTCCTTTCCCATAAATACTCCCACCGTCAATCATTCTATCCTCACTTTTTCAAATCTTCCAATTTCAAAAATTTCTCTCATTCAAAACTTCATCTTCCTCTCCATTTTCGTCTCAACCAAAACCAAGAAGGATCATCTTCAACATGGTTTACATCGCCTCAAAGGCTCATCAGCCTTAACACTCATAGCACTTGTGTTCCCTATGATGAAGTTCACACTCTAAGACATTTACTTTGTGTTGTTAATCTACATTGGGATCATATACCCAATCCTTGTATCATCCTTAGTATTGAAATGCAATATTACTAAGTCTAGTTATTTAGGACATTTCTTTTGTGTTTCATATTCTTTCGTGATACATTAGAAGTTATGTATGCATGCTAAAAGAAATTGTAGGATTATATATTATCATGGTATAAAAATGTATTGATTATACAGAATCAAATCTGCTTTCAGAATTACGAATCTCACGGATCCTGGAAGTTATTAGCCTGATCCCTTTTGAAAAGGAACCGTGGGATCTGTCCCATACTGGAGAATCAGCCATGCAAATTAAAAATCCACTTTTCTTCTAAAAGTAATACTCACTAGAATGTCAAAACCATAAGAGTCAAGGTCTTTCGGTTAAAAACCATTGTTAATAAAATCTAATAAAAACGTTAGATAATCATAGGTTGACCACAAACATCACCTTTTATTAACCCATCATTTCTATAGGTTCAACTATGACCATGAACGAGTTTGATTTTTCACCACTAAGCGCCTACTACCCGAACATCTCCCTTTAACCCAACACACCCGCAATCATGTCCCGAGGTTCAATAATTTAAAACCGCCACTTCCATCGAAGGACGATTGTAGAAACCTCTTCTACAATTTGAAGAAGGTATCAATACCTCCCTTCCCAGCCATGGACTAGAATGTCTCTTTGAACAGCTAGAAGATATGTTCAAGGTTCATAATGGAATTCTTCCCAAAGTCGAACTCGCTCAGAACGAAGATAAGCTCTTTCTATCTCTTTGGTTTTATATCAAAACCAAAGATCACTTTAACCTTAAGTATTTTGCTCATCCTCCGGATTCAAATCATGGACAATGTGCCTTCACGAAGATTGGTCTCTTGATTCTCTCTTCAACTTTCGTGAAGAAAATAGTCCATATTGTACACATACCCTCCCCTAAGATTTAAATGCATAATATGCAAACCGACCATATTACTCCGATCCAAACATTATCTTCAAGGGACATCCGAGAAGAGTAAAAGCCTTTCACTCATCCACGGAAAATGTTTGGAGTCTTAGAAACAGAAATCCTTCCGCTTGTTGTGCTCACATGTTGTATGCTTGCTAACACAACAACCCATACAATCTCTACTTCTTCGAAGGAGAATTGTAAATCTTCAAGGCTCCAAGAATAAACTAATCCCATATGGAATGTTCTTGACACGCTTATAATATGTTATGCACTTCCATCCTCAATTTCAAAGTCCGCTCTAATCGTGAACAAGATAATGGAACCGCTAAACATATCTCTCATGAAGACTTTCTTCATTCTTGATTCCACCAACATTCATCAATCACGTAATGATCCTCCTAGCGAAAACACTCAAGAAACCTAGTAGTATTTCAAAATAGGATCAATTCTCTTGTACTCGTGCTTATCAATGTAATCCTATTTCTCTCATGAAATAAAACATCTAACATTTGATATCTTAGTGTTAGAACCCCTTTAAACTAACCTTAGAATATAATTCATTGTCAAGATCATTGCATACCTTTAGTAAAGGTTCTGCTGAGCAGATGGACGGATCCCAAAGTTTGTGCTAGATGGATCCCTACACTTAGGGAACCGTGGGATCCGGCAAACAGAAAATGTAATTGCAAGCATTGTATTCCAAACATATCCTTAGAACACCTCACACTAAGCTAAACATAGTGTCTTAAGGCAAATTAAGACCTTATCAAGATAGGTTGATCCTTCCTACTCACACATAACTCACCTAGATCACACTCTAAGACGCTTGTAGATCTATCATTTCATTTTTAATCCATTACTCTTCCGATCTTAAACTCACACTTGATCCCTCACATCTAGTCTTAGAAATCTTTCGATTATGGCAAAATTGATCATAAATCATCCTTACCTCAAAATTGATCAAAGTTGATCAAATTCTAGTTTTCCCATCTCAAAGCTTCTAGGATATTTTCCAAAACACTATCCTAAGTCACAACCTGATCTATAGGATCATTTAGCTTCAATTGACACTCTCATCTTTAGTGTCATCCTTACTCATCCATTGGTACTCGTGAAAGTTCCAAATCCTTCCATAAAAGACAATCATTAGCTTTATCACTCATTACCTTCAAGTACATAAGCACCCCTTCATTTAAGACACTTAGGAGGACTGAAACACTCAAGATGTTATAGGTCTTAGATCTTAGAAACATCATTTCCACTCTTTCATAGCTGCTGAGAGCCGGATCCCTAGGATTAGCCTTGACGGATCCCTCTGAGAAGGAACGTGGGATCCGGATTTATTTATGTCAAATCTTGCTAAAACAATCATTTCAACTCATCTTCCTAACTCAAACACTCCATCTCATCTATAATGAGTTCCTAGATCGTGCAAACTTAAGTTGACTCTTGTGCATGTTAATCATCACATTCCAATGAATCCTAGTGGCTTAAGGCTTAAATGCACTTGCCAAATCTCTTGGTTTATAAACCACTTTGTTAGGACCTCTATAGTCATCACTCATCCTAACTTCGAGACTTTAGAAACCCTTGCAAACCTCTTAAAATCATCTCATCATGAGGAAAAACCCAAGTAGTAACCTATCCACCAAAGAACCACCCAAGAAAAGGCTCGTGTTTAATCTCTTCAACCGAATCATCTCCGGTCAAACCAACAAATGCTAGGATCCTTCCTCAACCAATCAAACCAATTCCTAAAAGGATTGTACCCACAAAACTACCTATTACAAACACCACCATACCTCCTAGGCCAAACAATATCATCTCCACTAAACCATCACCATTGGTTCCTAGAGCTATCTCTTTTACATCCCACTAACATCACCACACCTCTACAATTTAGAGGACTTGCCTCTAGGCCGCCTCATCCGCTCACAACATTTTCCTCATTAGGAGGAATAATGGTACAAAATCAAGGTGTTGAATCAACACTTGCTCCGGCTTCCTTTTCTCCGTTTCCATCATATAATCCCATTTGGATTATGAGAAATCATCAAAGTAAACCACCCACCATATGGAAGTTGACACTTTTCTACCACCACCATCATTCTTGGTCGAGCCATTCTCAAATGCCTCCACCAATCCCTCCATCGTTTGAAGCTCCACAAGCCGCTTCACTTGATCCCTCGCATCAAGCCATTTTATTTCTTCCACCACCACTACCTAGCCATGACAAAGATTGCTATCATTGTCAACATGTTGAAAGTTTGATACATGAAGTACGAGAAGACCAACGTTTCATGTTCTATCATCTCCTCAAACGTTTCGACGAGATTAAACCTAAACAAAACTTGAGCTAGAAGATTTTAGTGGTGTCCTAGCATCAAGCGATAGTTGGTTTAGAAATTCCTAGTCATGTATTTTTTAGTTTTTAGAGTCATGTATATCATAACTCTAGTTTTATTAAATGGAATTACATGCTAGTTATTTTTCTGAGCATATGAATACTTGTATTCATATCTCATTTTTGTGATAACATTACTTGTTATATCACCTTTGCTGAAATTAATAAGCTAATACGATCCCTCGAATTGCCTAGACGGATCCCTACTAGGAGGGAACCGTGGATCCGTGAGACAGAAAAGTATTTTTTTAACTTGGATCACATTTGCGGAAATTGCGATTATACTTGCTTTCTAACCTTTGTTTTGTAGTTATTCAATTTACACATGAAGACTTTGACATCCTAAAGCTAGGGGGAGCTTTATGTCAGCAATACATTGCAAATTACTTGCAATACTAGGTTTACATTTCGTGACATCTCCTTGCATAATTGCAATCATCAAGGGGGAGCACATTCGCCACTTAGACGAAATCTTTTGCAAACTTACTTGCAAACAAACTAGATTAGTATCACTTTTTTGACTCCCTTACATAGGGATGGACTCGTCAAGGGGAAGTTAAGACGAGATCCTTTCCCGTTACTTGCTCTCTAGTTTCTTTTTATCTTTTTTCTTTCACATGTTTTAAAAAACAATGTGTTGCTTTCTTCAAACACTTTTGTTTCGACAAAAAGGCGGAGAAGAAAGTAAAACTACAAATTCAAACTTACTTAATTTTAGCTTTTCCTTAAAATAATTTTATGTTTTGTCATCAAACAAAAGGGGGAGATTGTTAATACAAATAAGTCAGAAAAACGTTATTTATATTTTACGATCTTCTAATGTTTTGTCGATAACAAACGTAAAATCATTATAAGGAAACAAATAAAATAATGAAATGGTTTGAACTAATAGTTTCTAACATATTCACACTTTCACATAAAACACTAAAACAAGTATAAGTGATTTTATGATTTAGTAATACATATGTACAACAACTAGTGTTTACATATTTGGTTATAATATACACATAACTAGTATGTAGTATATTGGGTAATATAAATGGGTAAAAACTTAAGTATCACAACCCATTGGGCAAATATATTGAATGTAGTTGGGTACAACCCAAAGCCCATAACCCATGGAGCTTGACCCATAACCCATTGCATGACATCATGCGTATATCTTACATGGATAATATCCATAACCCATGGATCAACCCATACCCAAGTGACCAAGTGCATTGCACTCAAAGATACATTGTATCTAGCCAAAGATCCATGGTTCAACCCATGACCCATGACCCATAACCAAAATACCCATGGGTAAAAGGGAGCGTCCCACGGATCCCTAGCTTAACGCTAAACGGATCCTTTGTGGAAGGGATCCGTGGATCCGGAACAAAAGAGATTTTTCTTCTATAAATAGTGAGTTATTTCTTCATTATTTCTTACCCCTTTTTAACACACTTTCTCCCCGAAGGAAAAACTGCTAACCTCAGATCCAAGAGATCTATGTTTGTAGTATTGTTTTTGTGTGATCTTCTAGGTTCTTCTTAAAGGCAAGATCACCACCTTTGAAGTCGAGCAAGCTCAAGTCCATGAGTTTCCATGCTTCCTCATCATCAAGGCTACTGAAGTCTTCTTGTTGATGATTCCTTTATTTCTTGTAAGAAGTGTAGTGTTGAAGATATTAGTGAAAGATGTCTCAAGTGTCAAGACGAAGATATTAGTGAAGGGTATCTATCGTCTACATCATAAGCACTTGTAGTAGGTGCTTAGAAGTCAAGACTAGAAGCATTAGTGAAAGGTGCTTAGAAGTCAAGACACAAGACATTAGTGAAGGTGTCTTGTAGATCTAGTCAAAGGAATTAGAAGAAAGGTGCCTTAGATGTACATTCGATATGGTGTGTTTCGATGTACAAGATAGACTAGTATTAGATCCAAGGATATTGATATCCTTGGTGATGTTGTAAAGGAGTAGATCTCCTTTGGGATTAGTCGTTGGTGTAGTGTGGTAGTAGTTCCTCCATTGCAATGGAACTAGGTGCTTAGCCTAGTACCTAAAAAAGGGTAGGCTTACGTTGGATAGATTAGTTCTCCTTGGTGTGAAAGAACTAGATGGTTAGCCTAGCACCGTATAAAGGGTAGGCGACGCAGGTTAGGTGTGGTTCAAGTGAAGGAACTCGTATTTAGCTTTGTACCGGAAAAAGGTTAAGCGACGTTGTGAAGGCTTCACCGCCATAAGGAGATTGGTGTAGTGCTTACGAACTCGAGTAGGTGACTCGGGGAGTGGAGTAGGGCAAGGAAGGTGTCCTTGTAGCCGAACCACTATAAATACTTGCGTTGTGGTTTTGTGCTCCTTACTCTTATCTTTTCATTACTTACCTTTATATGTTTGTTTATCAACATCCAACACACACATCCAAATAGATTGACATAAGTCGATCTAAATAGATTAAAAGGAAGTTTTAATTGGCAAAACTATTCAACCCCCCCTTCTAGTTTTCTACACAAAACACAAACACATCTTAACTAATAAAAACATCTTCGATGTTTCGCCATTTTTTGTAGGAGCTTCTCGACATAACATAACTCAATACTCCTTAGTCACAAAGTATGAGCCATGAACCTGATAAATTAAAGATAGAAAACAACACACGGCTTTACATAAATTTCGACAATTCACATATGTTTTAACATCCCAAAGGAGGTTCTCGTTTAACCAATATATGTAATCTGTAATACATGAGAAGAATACTAAACAAACATAATCAAATGCAAAGTATTAAATGTAGTATAAAAGAACATGGCTATTAACATGATCATTGTTCTTGTTTCCTTCAAATATTGCATCAACTAATGTTTTCTTAAGAAGTCCACAATCTCATTTGTTGTAGGAGGCCCCATATGAACCATCATAAAGATACCATAATCATAAAAATTCTCTCCAATCTACTGTATCATCTTCATTATTATCGGATTCTTACTCTTACAAACTCGATAGATTCGATGTTGATGGACCTCAAAATGCCATACGAACAGTTTTTCCTACAAAAAGATGAATATGAGAACACTTTATAACTCGACTAATAATTACATGTTATTTAACACTTAAAAAAACATAACACAAGCCTACTAAAAATATGTGATGTTACACTGTAAACCTACTGATCACATGTGATATTGTACTATAAACCGTAAACTGTTTATGCTTCTGAAAATCATATGTGATTTTGCACTGTAAACTGAATATCTAAAAATCAAATGTGATATTGCATTGTATAACGATAAATTGATTTAAAAGAACACTAAACACAATCTTGTAGATACATAAATGAATTAAATAAATATATCAACAATGCGCACATTCTTAAAACAAGAAAAAGACTAATAATTAGAAAAGTTCAGAAGTAAAACTACCATCGCCTTTAAGTTTATTTTAAGCAGATTCAGGAGTTTTCAAATCATTCGGTCTAGTAGATGTGTTTAAAAATGGCATTGTATATAAATTGTTTAAAAGTATATTATTATGTTATATCACATGTGACATATAATAACAAAAAGTGTACCTTCGGTTTCTTTAGCACATCTACTTGAGCGTCTTTCTTGATAGCTTCTTCTTCAGCGGCTTTAGCAACTTCTTCTTTAGCGGCTTTTAGCAACTTCTTGATCTTCTTGATGAATAGATTTTTCTTCTTCCCTTTGCTTTTTTTTTTCACTGCATTCAGTCTGTGATATAATACAGTACGTCATATAATGTCATCTTTTTGCCAGCATTAACATTTTTATAACATATTATCGGATAACAAAGTATTTTTGTATGTTATATCACATGTGATATATTTATAACAAAAAGTATACCTTTATACCTTTTTTTGGATTTTGGATTTAGTAGTTTTTACAGTCTTTTTTAGTGCATCAATTTCATTCAGATTCTCTTTCAGATCAACATTTTGACAACCATATATTTTAATAATCATACACGATTTATACTACTTTCTTCATTTGTACAAATGGATTAATAGCATGGCCTGTGGCTAAGCCTTCGACAAAGTGAAAAAGCAGAAGGCATAGCCAGCGGGCTAAGCCGCAAGATTTGTCTTCTGCTAAGCCTTCTAATCACAACTTTCATACAATTAACTTCAACAAAATCTCCATAGACGCTTGACACCTAACTTTTATCATGTATAATATAAAATATAAGTTTTTACACTTTTTTCAGGCAACTAATCGCATGTGATTTTTGACTAACACATCATATTCTAACTCTTCACCGTCGACTAAGCCTCCGGCTTCACTTTAGGCTTAGCCTATAACTTCGACAATGTCTTAGCCGTGCTCTTACACTATAATTCCATTACTCGAGGTAACTTCTCGTCACTCATTTCGTTTCTAAAATCACAATATCCTTAACCAAATCTTTTCTAAACAAAGGAAAACCTAACTTTTAATCACACATTTTTCATTAAAATCTTAATAACATCAACATACTCTATCTATAACTGAAAATCTTGCTTATCGCAATAACATCATCAAAATATCTAAATAGTGATAACATAACTTATAATCACATATTTCTTCATTAAAAACACAAAAACTTCAACAAAAACTCATTAAAGAGTTTAAATGTAGCTATCATTCATATATTTCCCGAATAATATCACATTATATTCAACATAAACTCTATAAACTCTACGCTTCTATATTTAAGCATAAATAACAATAAACAATGTAGATAATGTGTTTTATACCTAAATCGATGATTTTAATCGTGTTTCTCACCGGTTTTTTATTCGAACCTTCACTAGTAGGCTTCTTCATTAAGTTATGGTCTAAAACAGCATCATGTGCGTCTTTATCTTCCATTTTTATGTGATTTTTTGGTTAAATTTTGATTTGTGGTAGGGGTTATGGTGTGAGTAATTTTGATCGGTGTAATTTTTCGAGTACTGTGTTTTTAGTGTGTGTTTGGTGAGACGTTACAGTGATAATGAATGAGAGGGGGTGTTAGTTGTGTTTTGTGAGTTGACCAGAATGCCGTTCCGCGTTCTTGATTTTTTTTTTAATTAGTAAAATATTTTTAATCTCAACCATTGATTATTTTTAGATGGGTAGTGGGGATTTGTCCCTTGGTAATTTTGACGGGTAAACGTTGGCATAACCAAAGATATCTTCGGAAAGAAATTCGATTCTTTCTCTAATCACCTTTGATACTTATCAAGCGAGATTTGAAGAGGAGACTCATGTATAGTCTACAAAGTAACACAATTATACTTGTACTTACCACTTTATTCTATGATTAGCAAGTCAATTAATCTAAGTTCTAACATTTTGGGACCCACCATCACCAAATCTACCAAATCCACCAATGTAGCAACCTTTAACTTCAAGTTGCATCCAACAACTAGTACTACTATGTGTTTTTCAGTAAGTTAAGAAATCAAACATCATCAACTGTCGGTTACACCCTTCACTCCCTTTCCATCCAGCTCATCTTCACCTTCTCCTTCTCCTTCATATCAAAAAACACACACACTCACTGTGTGTTTTCTTGATCCCTAAACCCCAATCCCAAACAGCCCTTTTTATGGGTGCTGCTAACTTCAATCCAATGTTAGTCCAACAAGATCCAAACCCCATTTCCAAACACCCTTTACCAATAACCACACGCCCCAATCGCCCCTCAATCTCCAAATCACTAGATTTCTCAACATGGGTTCAAGAAAACATGTACAAAATCATCACAATTGTTACATTAATCATGACTATAACATTGATTTTCTTTTTAAGAAACATGGGTAACTCAGCTGCACTCAGTTGCTTCCAAACCCAATCCGCAATGCTCGAAAAAATCGATTTTCCAGTGATTAATTATAACCAAATTTCACCTTTAGTTGACAAGATCACACCTTTTGCAAGTTTCAAATCTGAAAAATGGATCATTGTTTCGGTTTCTGATAACGCGACAGATTCGATTAGGAGATTAGGGAGGATTAAGGGGTGGCAAGTGCTTGCGGTTGGGAATTCGCGTACTCCCAATGATTGGTATGTTAAAGGTGTTATTTTTTTGTCATTAGAGGTGCAAGCTAAGTTGGGGTATAGGGTAGTTGATTTATTGCCTTATGATAGCTATGTGAGGAAGAATGTTGGTTATTTGTTTGCTATACAACATGGTGCTAAAAAGATTTATGATGCCGATGATAGAGGTGAGGTTATAGATGATGATTTAGGTAAGCATTTTGATGTTGAGCTAGTTGGCGAGAGTGCTAGGCAAGAAGTTGTGTTGCAGTATAGGCATGATATCGAGAATAGGAGTGTTGTGAATCCTTATGTGCATTTTGGGCAACGGTCGGTTTGGCCTAGGGGTTTGCCGTTGGAAAATGTGGGTGAGATTGAGCGTGAGGAGTATTATACGGAGGTTTTTGGTGGAAAACAGTTTATTCAACAAGGGATTAGTAATGGGTTGCCTGATGTTGATTCGGTTTTTTATTTTACTAGGAAGCCGAGTTTAGAGCCTTTTGATATTAGATTTGATGAGCATGCGCCTAAAGTTGCGTTTCCTCAAGGGACTATGGTGCCTATGAATTCTTTTAATACTTTGCATCATTATTCGGCGTTTTGGGGTTTGATGCTTCCGGTTTCTGTTAGTTCTATGGCGTCAGACGTGATTAGAGGGTATTGGGCTCAAAGGCTATTGTGGGAGATTGGTGGGTATGTTGTGGTTTATCCTCCTACTATGCATAGATACGATATAATTGAAGCGTACCCGTTTGCGGAGGAAAAGGATCTTCATGTTAATGTGGGTTGTTTGATTAAGTTTTTGGTGTCATGAAAATCAGATAAGCATAGATTGTTTGAGATATTAATGGAACTGAGCTATGCGATGGCTGAAGAAGGGTTTTGGACTGAGAAAGATGTGAAATTTGCAGCTGCGTGGGTACAAGATTTGATTGCAGTTGGTTATCTGCAGCCACGGTTAATGACACTTGAATTGCATAGGCCAAGAGCAGCGATTGGTCATGGAGATCGAAAGGATTTTGTACCTCAGAAGCTACCATCTGTTCATCTTGGAGTTGAAGAAACGGGAACAGTAAATTATGAAATTGGGAATTTGATTAGGTGGAGAAAGAATTTCGGGAATGTTGTGCTTATTATGTTTTGTAATGGACCCGTTGAGCGCACGGCTCTTGAATGGAGATTGCTGTATGGAAGGATATTCAAGGCTGTGGTTATCTTGTCAGAAAAAAAGAATGGTGAACTTGCTGTTGAAAAAGGCCACTTGGATTACCTATACAAGTATGTGATTTTTGGACACATCTTTTACTATTTTTATTACATGATTTACGGCCACTATTTAGTAATGTATTTTACAGAATACACTGTAGTGTTTGATTTTCATAGTATGCCCTTGAAGTAGCATTTAGAAAAATGCCTTTAGAGTAGAAAGTAACCATTTTCATAGTGTGCTTAAGTAATTTTGTTAAAAGGAATGTGAAATCTAAAAGACAAATGAAAATAAGCATGTCCTTGGACTAAGATGTAACTTTTTTGTTTCATGTTATTTTACTTGTAAGTTGCTAAGAAGTGAAAACTTGACCAAAACGGTGTTCAACAAGTGTTCACATTTTTCAAGAAAACCGAAATTAGTTTACATAATTTGAACCTCATTCTAATGTTTTTGCAGCTCAGAAATTGTAGTTACCAAAAGAATAAATATGTTTGATTGTTTTTCATAAGAGATTAGTCTTTTAACCCATTTGAAGTTTCTCTATTTGCTTTTCAGTTTCATCATTTTTTACGACAAGAAAGTATAATGATTACTGAACATGTTTCAATCTTGTTTTTTACATAGAAAATCATAACTTTGTTTACGTTACAAAAATTGTAAATGGAGAGCGACAAATTTAACCCAACAAGGCCTTAGTAACTTTGATTCGAAGTATCAGTTGTTGGTGATGATATTGTAGGTGACATGTCAATATCTAACAATCCAGTGTATTAAAAGTGATTCCGTTGGTGCACCGGTAGTTGATTGAATTTTGTTAAACCATCTATATCACGCAATTATTAATGTGACAATTATCATATTATTTTTAGATCGAACTTCTTTGTAGGTAGCAAATGGGCACGTTGGGTAATGGGTCACCTTTCCTGCGGGTCAAAGTGGGTCAGGCCGGTTGGGTTGACCGGCAACCATCTGTTTTAAATTATTTTTTTCATGAATAACAATAGTAAATACTATGACTACATTAAATATATATTCAATATATTGAAATAAAGCTTTTAGCAGGTTGTTAACACTTGACTACTTGAGTATCCTAAGGGGGGATGTTTAATCAGTTTGACGAGTTAAAACTATTTAGCTTACCCCTTTGACTCGCTAGCACTAGCATGTAACTCAAGTTGACCCTTTAATGTATAGATGAATTGAAATCACCCCCCTCTAATATTTCCTTCTTTTCATGGCAGGCAACTTCCAAAATTGTTTGATAGGTTTTCAAGTGCAGAAGGGTTTTTAATTCTGCAAGACAACACAGTCCTTAATTACTGGAACTTAGTACAAGCAGATAAGACCAAGCTCTGGATAACAGACAAGGTACGACTTTTCTTGTTAGTGTAGTTCTATTTTCTTCTACGGATGTCTAAACAATCAGACATAGTGAAGTCCCAAATAGCTCACATTAAACATGAAATAAGAATACATGTTTTCATTCATGGGATGACCAACAAATGTACCATGTTTTATATTCAGCTGCCCACTTTTTTTTTTTTTTTTTTTTTGAACAGAAGCTGCCCACTTATTTAATTGACTTCTCACTGATGTATATATATATTTTCCTTTTTCCATCTGAATGAGTCTTACTGATTTGACTCGACTCATATTGTTACTTTTATATGTCATGACCCATCATAGCTCTTCATCATTCAACACTTTCTGATTCGGTTTTATCAAGACCACCCAATTAGATTCCATTTAACCATCTCCGTCCTATTTTCTAGAAAATTTTGATTACTACATCTATGAATTTATTCGTCCTATCATTGCACCCACACATCATGATTCATATGACGAAGTCAATCATACAACTGGGAGTTAGATGTTCCAGACGACTTGAAAATGTTATAGCTGAGATAATGTAGGTTGATCTTGATGAAAATGATTCAATAGCTAAAAATTTGGAGGTGCCAATTTTGACATATTTCCTGTTAATTGGGTTGATTTGTGTTAAGTTTGAGTTCTAGCCTATCCAATGGGTAAATAAAAAGCTGATAGGAAACACAAGATATATTTGGCACACTAATTAAGAATAAATTATAACTTTTTGGACAAAGAAGAGTCTTGGACCAGCCCAACCGACCCTGCCTGTCCTGTACCACAAATACTCGTTTTGACCTGTTATAGAAGCCGCATACCCATCCATTTTGTCAGTAGCTTAAATGCTTAAAAAATCACAACTATTCTAACTTGACTGTTCTTTTCTTGAATAAATTGCTCGACAGTTCAACATTTTTAAAGCCTTGCAACACCCTTTACATAAATGCTAATGAAAAAGTCAGAACACAGTGTGTATTATTTATTTATTTTTGGAATTATTACCTCAACAATTGCTTCTGTCTATCCAACCTTTTTAGGTGTCAAAATCTTGGACCACTGTTTCATTCGATGGAAACAAAGATTGGTATGGACAACAAGGGGAAATGGTGAACAAAGTCGTGAGCTCAATGCCGGTTCATTTCCAAGTCAATTACAAGAAACATATGACAAGCCACGACTCTAGTCTCACAATTTGCAGCTCGGAGGTGTTCTATGTTCCCCGGAGGCTTGTCACCGACTTCCAAGACCTCGTCAATCTTGTGGGAAATCTTGATATCCATCAAAAGGTTGCTATGCCTATGTTCTTTGTATCAATGGAATCCACCGAGAATTTTGACTCCGTGCTTAACACAATGGCGTACAAGAAAAAACCACCTTCAAACACTACATTGAGTTATTATTCTCCTGAAGCACCTGCGGTTTATCCATGGAGTGTGTCAAGTGAGGAAGAATTTATAAAGCTTATAAGAATAATGGCAGCTGGTGACCCTTTGTTAATGGAGCTGGTTTGAAGCCGTAAAACGGATGTTATACTTTTTGTACCATTCTTTGATAGATGAACATTAACGATTTGTAGATTCTTGAAGTGGGACTGTTGGATATTATGTGTAAAATTTATAGGGAGAAAGGAGGGAGGTGGAAAAGAAAAGTAAAAAAAGTTCAAAGGTCCTTAGTGTTTTTTTCCCTTCTTGAATTTAGTATAGGCTGTTCAAGCCAGCCTAATTTGTACATTGGTATTCATATAAATGAAGTGAGAAACTTACAACTTTGTTCCCCTGCTTGTGAAACCTGGAATCTTCAGGGAAACCTTGTTCTTATTCTCGCAATAATTACTGCTCATACATTGATTAGAATCCTTGGCTGTGTGCTGACTTCTATTAGTGGTCTAACAGCTGCTACGAAGCGGACATAACATATAAAACCTAAAGGTATTGTATTGATTGTAATTGTGATTGTGTGTAAGTACATAAGCTAGCACATCTATTTATACTAATAAGGTAGCTTAGACGATGAGCAACTATAATCCAAATCCTAATCGGTATTGCCCATCTATACAATTGGAGCCAACCCGTCTAGTCTAATTTGGTCTGATATCCATTGCAAGCTAAGGACGAGGAACGACTTGTAGCTTGGATCTTAGAAAGAGAAATCGAGGAGTAAGCAATGGCTTTGTAAAGATATTTGCAATCTGATCATGTGTTGAACTTGAACATCCCGTTGAGCGACCTTCTCACGAACAAAGTGAAAGTCTATGTCCATGTGCTTTGTGGGCGAATGAAAGACATGATTAGCTGACGAGTATGTTGCACCTAGATTGTCACACCATAGTATAAGAGTTGGAGATGTGTGAACTCCAAACTCACGAAGAAGAGCTTGAAGCCATGTGAGTTCGACATCGGTGTCACTAAGTGCTTTGTATTCGGCTTGTGTAAAGGAACATTAAACAATGTGCTGCTTACGAGTGGTTCAAGATATAAGCTTTGAACCAAGGTAGAGAGCAAATCTCTCATGGATCGTCGATCATCTGAATCCTCAGCCTAGTCAGCATATTAGAAAGCTTCAAAAGAAGCATAAGGGCTACCTTTTCATAATACATAAGTAAAAGCTTGAAAGACAGAACCTGAAGAACGATGAATCAGCATACCATGGTCAACTGTCCATGAAGATAACATAAAACCCGTTTGATTGTTGACCAAATGATTCTCGGTTGGAGCATGCATATATTGACATACTTTAATTTGTTGACCACGAAAGCTACATCCAGTCGAGAAAGGGTAACATATTGTAAAGAACACACAACCTGTCAAATTTTGACATGATCAAAGAAAGCAACATTGTCGTATAGATTGTGCGAACTCGAGGCAATTATGGGAGATGACACTGGACTATAGTTAGTTAGACCAACCCTTTTGAGATAGAATGATATTGGACTTATGAGGAACAACCTCAATAGCCAAAATATAGTTCAGTGGCCCAAGACTTTTAAAGCATAGCGCCTTGGTTGTTACCGGTTAATATGATTTCATCCACATTAACTAAGATTTATAAAGTAGTGCTTCCTGTTGGATTGTGGGAGTTTAAAACACACGTAAACGACTAGAAGTGTATGAGCCGATGGGGGCACACGCGATAAACACGAGTATACGTGTTGAACGTTAAACTATACTTGAATTATACGTTACCCGTTATGCATTATTATCACCCGATCAATAATATGACCCGTGGGCTTTTATGAGTTCTGATATGGGTCGTTTGGATAAAGCCTTGGGCTTGTGTGATCCTAAACCGATTGGGTGTTAGAGTTTGCATGGGTTGCGTTTGTTTATTAGCTTGTCGACCAAGTTAGGTCTTCTACTTGGTTTCAACTTGTATCCTATATAAACAAACACACCCTACACCAAACCATACGCATACAATACTTCACCTATCCCTTAAACAAAAATTGTTTCCTGCTTTTCCACTCTTGGTCATTTGATTCCAGTAATCGATTAAGAGTTTTGAGGTTTGGTTATGTTCCAAACTTGTGATCAAGACAAGGGTTTAGATAAGTTGGATAGCTTCTGTTTCCAGGTCTCCTAGTCGACACTCAACAGTAGCAAACAAAGGTGAAACAGCTCCTGCTCGTTTTCATTGATCTCGGACAGAAGTGAAGGATATCGGACAAGGTGTGTCCGATATCGGGTAACATCTAAAAGCTGTTTTCCAGCTTAGTATATCTCGGACAGAAAAGTGAAGCTGTTTCCTAGGTTTTTCTAGTCGTGGGTTTTATTCAAGGGTCAATGGTGTTGATTGGTTTTTATAGTTTACGTTCTCGACTAGCGACAATCGAACGTATACTTTAATCGGGTTTGTGTGTGATACTCTTCGAGGTATCTATTTTAGATACTTAAGGTTTCGTTAAGGTTTCTTGTTCCGTTACTAGAGATCAATAGCCAAACAAGGTTAGCTTTTCTTAATCCTTTTTAATTAATTAATATTGTATTAATTATGTGTTTATTAATTACGTGGTAACATAATTGTATTAACTAGATCCAATATCCGCTGCGTACTCGTAGAGGTTACTGGTTAACTTGATCTAAAATCCCAACAGTGGCATCACGAGTCAACTCGTTTTTGCGATTATGGGTTACACGTTTATGATATTAATAAACATGTTTTTTAAAAGGGCTGCATGAAACCTAGTTTAGTTATTTTAATTTTATTTTAATTTTGACAATTACATACAATACTTGTCAATTTTTAATAAATAATAACTAGTCACACACAAATTAAAATTATATTGATAATTAGAATTAATTTGTTAATTAGAATTTAATTTACATGTGAATTATAATTACCTTGTTAATTAAAATTAAATTGTTAATTAAGAATTACATGTTAAATTAAAATTACTTGCTAATTAGAATTAAAAGTTAATTTGTATTTATTAATTGTTATTAAAATTATTGTGATAATTAGAATTACATATTGATTTAAATACATATATTGCGTAATTACTTGTTAATTGAGATTGCCATGCTTTATGTGTTTTTCCGGCCACAAGACCCACTCAATTGCTTTTCTAAGTGATGTATGGGGCGATCTAGGTATTGCATCCTAGTGACGGTCTTATGGTTCTCCGTTTGGGGAAGACTCGCAAGAGATCTCGGAACAATATGTGGTTATTTATATTGATGTTTATGCTTGTATGTTTGTAATTCCTATATGTGCATTATTACTTGTTTTGACACCTAATTGTATGCAATATGGAATAATACATATCGTAACCATAACATTAATATTGGTCTTTATTTACACGCCAAAATACCATGCTCATTGTGACCTGCTATTTGATTCGTGGAAAATTGTTTTTGTAAAATAAAGTGACCTAATATGAAACACGTTTTCAAGAATTTAAAAACTAGACGCTATGGACATTTGGGATGTACGGCTCACCCACTAGAACAAACTAGAAAGGGGTTTAAAGAAGTGAGCACAGTCTCACTCAAAGGATGTCTAAGGTTATGCTTCAGCGCTTACCTGGTCCTCTGCCTCCCTGTGCGTTCGATTGGAGCTACCGTGAACCATGATGATCACTACAGTGTCATTACCAAAAAGTTTTTAAAATTAGTGTTACAAAGTTGTTTTGCATGCTTCTTTGTACACGACTTTTACCACATTTATGTGTGCATACCTATTTGTTAATATTAAGTCTATGCCACCCAACTATGGACACGTGCACTTGGATTGACTTCTCTGGTCAGACCTAAGGGCCTTTCCAAACCATGGTAATTATTTCTCACTGGTCAGACCTCTGGTTATTTTACACGTTCATACTTGGTCGACTTATATCGAGTTAACCTGGTCAGACCTCGGACCCGAGGCATAAGATGAGAACTAAACATGCTTTTGACATTATTACTTGATACTAATGCCTTAAACAGTCTCATAAATCCAAGAGTTGCATTTTGCAATTAACGCTCGTCGCTTACCTCTTGTCCTATTTTTTTTTTACACACTGGTCGACCATATGGTATTAAGTTGGGTTGCAAGATGGATTTTAGTCTTAATTAGTAATTAATTGGGTAGTTAATTCTTTTAAGAATGTAATTATCGAAAATACTAGATTTGAACTTTTTATGTTGTGATTAATTGTGTTATTGCAACATAATTCATAAACAAATTTGTTTTTCTTTGAAAGACAAACTTAGTCTCTTTTCCTAGTAAGAAGAGTGAGACTTATACCTATCTTTTCTCCTTAGTTGACAAACTAAGATAGGATTACTAATTGGTAAACTCATTAATGATCTTTCATTACCCTTTTGTGGTCTAGAGCTAATTGAAAGATAGAATATTTTGTGTAACTGGAAACATTGTGTTTAGAGCTACCAAAATAAATAACATCCTGCACTTGTCACGATGTATGAGTTTAAACCGCAAAGAGTAAAGAAATTACTAGCATATTTGCTAGGTAATCTTCTTGGACTCTTATTATTCCTAAAGTGCTAATTACCCTTGGGGCTATGTAGACGATAAAGGAGGAATTGCATGCTAAAGATTCAAGTTAATTGAATAAAAGAATGGCTAGTCCATTGTCTACAGAAGTAGAACTTCATATACTCTGCTCAATACCTAAGTACATGATACTCGTAGGAATTTGAAGAGAATAGGAAAGTATATAAAAATGCTATATGCTTTCTACTGGAAATGTAACACTTGTAATGTTGACAAATCCAGTGGGAGCAATTGCATTTTATTACTGAAATATCATTCATGTAATGTTGTCAATTTCAGTGGGAGCTGCGGGATTTATTTCTTGTTAGTCACCCATATCATTTCAAACTAGCTTTGATATAAATCCATTACTTTCCGAATATGAACAACCATTGCTTAAAGGAAATTGCATTTTATTTTATAAGATAACACGTTGCCTTCCTGCTGTCGCTTCCTGAAATGTTATCTATAGAATAATAATCCACAATTCCTTATTACAGGTTATGGTTCTAAAACTACTTATGGTATATATGACATTATCATATCATTTGAACAATCAATCACGTGTTTTTTGTTTTCATAATATGATGTTGTACCTTTCACAAGTGGGAGAAATCTCAAAGTATGTGCAAGAAACAACAATATTATTGGTATATCTTAACCGCAACGTAAAGGAAACTAATAATTCTACTAGGACTTAAACACGTTAGATGTTTAATGCCCCACTACATGTAAATAAGAATTCTACTAGGACTTAAACACATGAGATATTTATTGCCCTACTACATTCTAATAATGATTCTACTAGGACTTGAACACGCTAGATGTTTGTTGCCCTACTACATTCAAATGTCATGATATTGTGTATAGATACTTTAACATTTGACTACATGTTTTAGTCAACATAATTATGGTTATATGATAATGATAATAATTCTGAAGTATAAAATTAACTTGAAATTACTATATAACTCAATAGTTTGCGTTCATGATTACTTTTGTTAGTATAATTATGCTTACATGTTAAGACTTAATTATAAAGTCCTTGAATTTATCAATGACTTATAACATAAAGTATATATAGTAAATGTGTTATGTCTTCTTGTTAACACATAAACATAAGGCCTTTGAATTATGTCAAAGACTTATAATGTATTATTGAAATGTTCTGTTTTCTTGTTAACACATGAACATATAATCCTTGAACAGTTCTGTCTTCTTGTGAACACGTGAACATAAGGTTCTTGTATTGTTCAATGAATATACATTATTGCATGCACTTGGTTCATAAATACTTTATATGCAATTTGGCTTGACTCAATTGACAAGTATTTAGTCCAAAGAGAATTAAGTTATCTATAGAACTCTGATACAATTTCACAATTCTAATAACTCATAGGATACCACTTCATTATGGTATGTCTAATGTGTTGGATCAAATCTTATTCATATCGTTTGGTTACTGATAGCTTTAATTGCTCTACCTCCAAAACATATCAAGGTTAGAAATTGCGTGTGTCATGGATACACTCAATAGAGTTCAAACCTAGAAGGTATTCAAGACAACCTATAACTGAAAACCCTAATTCATTAGGGATTTGAGGTTTTACCACTAAAACCAATTGAATCATAAACCCTTTTGGATTTTTGATTTTTCTACACTTCCTAGCTTGAATATTGTAGTTTTGGTGTTCTTCCTAGCATGACGAAACACAAAAACTATTGCTAGAACTTTTGGTTAAAGAGTGATACTAAATTAGAGTTTTTCTATAAACCCTAATTTGAGTTGTTGGAAGGAATTCCATTATGTCTTGATTTAAGTTCTGAATATGTTAAAATCTTATGAAGCATTTTATTAACAAATCTTGAGATGAGAACTTAAAATTTATTTTGTGATTATCCATAAAGGACAATTTATTGTTGCTTAAATACTTAGTATTTAGAGAATTGTCTCTACTTACAAAAGTAAGTGGGAGTATACACATATCTCAAAGTCTTTGAGAACAAAATACTTAACCTTCTAAAATGCACTTATTAATGTCATACTAAGGTTAAACATGAAAATGTTGACCGAAGTATAATGATTACTCTCATTCATAAATCCGAAAGGATGCCTCATCACTTGTGTGATATTTTATATCAACACCGAGGGATATAAATTATGAGATTATTGTAAATCAGCTAACTAACAAAATATATTATCACATCTTGAATCTGATAAATGTTTTAGAACTATGAATGATAATATGCAGTCCTTAAAAGGCAAATCGAGTTTTGAGCTTGATAGTTATTTCGCCTAACAGTTAACCTATGAGGTTGGAATGAGTTTCTTTTGAAGAATGACTCACAAGGACAAATTTGTATACATATTAATGTTTGACATTTAATAAAAAGTTTTTAATCATACTTATGCTATTGACTGTGATTAAATTTTCTTGTATAATACATGCATTAATTATATAAAGATATTTAATTGTCATACATGTGATTTGTATGTTGAATATGACAATTAGATTTTGTAACTCTTTCTTTATGATTACCTTTTGCGAGGACGGTGTGTAATCAAAAGGGTTATGAATCTATATTATCTTTATGTAGTATACAAAATTTGAGCAATCCATGTTTTGGATTGGATCATGCATCTAAGAGCTGAGATCTTGAATTTAATTACAATATGATTCTAATTGAATTAAGATAACTCTTGAGTACATCTGACATTGAGTGGGAGCATTGTGTTTTTCCTTAAAATTTACATGTTGAAGATATCATTCTATTTAAGCTAGATATTGATCCTTTAGCTTGGAATGAAATTTCACTTGAAATTTAGGGGAATAAAACAAGCAACCTTGGAATAGATGTTTATATGGAATAAACAAATGCGGAAAATTAAGTCCAACACAAATGCAATATATCATTCAAGCAAGTCTTAAATGGTATATTTCACTTGGAATAATTTACATGGAAGGAAACCTTATGTTGTTTTAACTAAGGATTCATCATGTATATATTATATTGTGTATAAGACTAGTTGTTACTTTTGTTTAAGAACAAAATGAGCTGATAACAACAATATCTAATTGAGAGGTTTTTAGACTATTGTTAATATAAATATTTACGAATTATAAAGCATAGTGTTGTATAAGTACAAATGATGCTAGAGGATTATTTTTACTAGTTGTAGTAGGAGTTTATCATTTATGATAAATCTGCTAACTAGTTGTGCTCAACATAGAGCATTGTTGCATTACACATTAATGAATGAGAATACTTTACACTTTTAGAAACTGTAAAGATGACTGTCAGTGTGTTGTTGACTTTTACCTCTCATGCAAGGTACACAACATCTCCATACTATAATTCTTGCAATAGTATGAGCATATATGAGATAAGACACTCATCTTATATTTCAAATCACTCACTATAAGTGATATTTGAAACAAGTATTCGGAAAGTTTACTCAGATGACTATTTAGTTTTTCTTTTAAAGAAAGGTTGAAAATGTTGGAAACATTAGGGTTCAACTTACTAAATGAGTTTCATGCATATCTGTTTTAGTATTTGGATAATTGAGATTGATAGACAATTTTTACTTTATGAAGAATAAAGATACTTGGTATTTGTTATTCATTCATATAATAATTGTTATCCTATATTTGCATGTTTAATCCTTGAGTAATTTTATTATTCTAAATATGTCCATTGTCGGTTAAAATATGGGAATATTGTTATGTAAGGCAAATGTGAGTGTTGGTTATATTCTAACGAATTTGATTCTTCCCGCCAAACTCATATGTATTCACTAGAGATGCATATTGGATTCCCCAACTTTCAAAAATTTACTTTTGGATCCTTGTCATAAGTAAAATATTGAAAATGGTTTGTTATCTTCGTCCTTAGACTTGAGATGCAAGCAAGTTCTGTTATGTGTGGATATCATTTTTGTAAGTATATGCAAAACGCTATCTGAACAAGGTAGTTATAAAAGCTATATTTCGGAGTGATGTGAAGCAGCATCCACAACACTTGTAGTCAATAAAGGATTTGTTACTCCACTTGATATGTGCTTAAAGATACCATGGCCTCTCCGATTTAATCGATAATTGCGGCCGAACCCAAAGGGTAATACAAGATGATTCTTGATTAAATTTGGTATATCTGAATTAAAATCTATATCGAGATTCTAAATGGTTAAACTATATGGAATGATTTAAGATCCATAATCCATGGTTTAACGGTATCTATAACAAAGGATGATTAGAGAAAGACATTGAATGACCATGCTACTGAGAAACTATTACGAAACTATTCTCTCAGACACTTTTAGTTAAAAAGCGAATGAGATCGTTTGTTAGGCGTTTCCGTTGTTAGTTTTGTGTGCCATTCGACACTCCAACTCCCAAGTGGGAGCTGTTGGATTGTGTGAGTTTAAAACACACGTAAACGACTAGAAGTGTATGAGCCGATGGGGGCACACACGATAAACACGAGTATACGTGTTGAACGTTAAAACTATACTTGAATTATGCGTTCCCCGTTATGCATTATTATGACCCGATCAATAATATGACCCGTGGGCTTTTATGAGTTCTGATATGGGTCGTTTGGATAAAGCCTTGGGCTTGTGTGATCCTAAACCGATTGGGTGTTAGAGTTTGCATGGGTTGCGTTTGTTTATTAGCTTGTCGACCAAGTTAGGTCTTCTACTTGGTTTCAACTTGTATCCTATATAAACAAACACACCCTACACCAAACCATACGCATACAATACTTCACCTATCCCTTAAACATAAATTGTTTCCGCTTCCACTCTTGGTCATTTGATTCCAGTAATCGATTAAGAGTTTTGAGGTTTGGTTATGTTCTAAACTTGTGATCAAGACAAGGGTTTAGATAAGTTGGATAGCTTCGCTTCCTGGTCCTCCAGTCAACACTCAACAAAGAAACAAAGGTGAAATGTCCGCCGTTTCATTGATCTCGACAGAGTGAAGGATATCGACAAGGTGTGTCCGATATCGGTAACATCTAAAGCTGTTTTCCGCTTAGTATATCTCGGACAGAAAAGTGAAGCTGTTTCCTAGGTTTTTCTGGTCGTGGGTTTTATTCAAGGGTCAATGGTGTTGATTGGTTTTTATAGTTTACGTTCTAACTAGCGACAATCGAACGTATACTTTAATCGGGTTTGTGTGTGATACTCTTCGAGGTATCTATTTTAGATACTTAAGGTTTCATAAGGTTTCTTGTCCTTACTTGAGATCAATAGCCAAACAAGGTTAGCTTTTCTTAATCCATTTTAATTAATTAATATTGTATTAATTATGTGTTTATTAATTACTTGGTAACATAATTGTATTAACTAGATCCAATATCCGCTGCGTACTCGTAGAGGTTACTGGTTAACTTGATCTAAAATCCCAACACTTCCATGCGTATAGATAAACAAAAAAGTATATGTTTTAGAGCCTCTTTAACCGAGCTCATAAAGCTCCTTGGTGAGGCGCTGAAACCATGCACGTGGAGCCTGTTTTAATCCATAAATAGACTTATGAAGTAAACAACAAACATACATGATCTGGTCATTTAGGGTCAACAAAACCGGGAGGTTGTTTTATGTAAACTGTTTCCTTCAGATTGCCATTAAGAAATGCATTTTGAACATCTTGTTGGTTTTATGGGCAATAAATTAATAGACGTGTGTTAGGATCGAACTCGAGACCACGGGATTGCACACTTTACGTATGAGAATTAAAGTTAATAATTAAATATAATAGTTATATTTATTTATTAATTAAATGAAATAACGACGCTAAGTATTAGTTGTAATGGACTAACGGTAGTTAAATGTAATTGGAAATGACTAGAATGCAAATCAATATTTGGTTGTTCGAATACCTGTGGGATACTCCATCCGACGGCCACAAGGAAACCCAACCCATTCCAACTCAACTTGTTCTCCAAGTTTGCTATATATATACAAGGCTAGGGGTCTTGTGTTTTACATCTCTTGTACTCATAAGCTAAAAACCTAAAAGTGTTTGTATGTGTGTTTTGTTTTGAAACCGATCGTATTAACCCTTTATGGGTGTCGATCATCATCTTTTCCAAAACATAATTATTGTTTTATAAAACTAGTTATTAAATTTGTTAGTACGGTGTACAAGAACAGTGGTACAATCACACTATTGATTGTATCTTGGATTGAATTACAAACGGTAAGGGTAATTTTATAATCCTATAAACCCTAATTAGGTTTCATCCTAATTGCTAGTTTGTGGATTTGATTCTTGTTCGGCTAGAATCAAGTAAGGCAAATGATACTTTATTCTTTAGTTAATAATTATTCATGTTCCTATACGCCTCCAGCACTTGCTTTGATGTTTTGTGTTTTATTATTGAATGTCATGTTATATAATTCCAAATAAAGTGGCACAATAGAGTAATTGGTTTTAATGAGTATTAATTACTAAAACGTAAGAAACAAATATTGTATGTTGTTAGATATGATTATTCTAGGGTTTTGGTTATGATTATATAAACCCTAATTTTAGGGTTAGGGCTTTTGCCCTAATTTGGTTTTTAAAAATCTTTATGGATCTAAATTTTTTTTTGGTGGAAACCCTAAAATTTTTAGTCGATTTCCTTAAATTTTTTAGGGTTTATATTAATTGTTATGTTATCTATATCAAACCTAGATTTAATATATTTGTTACGTGATAAATTCATGAATAAAGTGTTATGTGACATGGAATTGTATGCGATCTTGTGACAACGTGAATAAATTGTTAAGTTAAATCCATGAAACCGGCATATTTGGTATGATTGTCAGTTTATATATATATTTATTGTTAAGATTGTAAGGAATATTAATTGTTAAGTTTTATACACATGTTTATTTATGATAAATCTTGAATTGGGAAGACTCAATTATATACATATGAATCAAATGTGCAATTTGGTATATCATTATTATGGGTTTACTTAATCATCGATGTATGTGGCTCACTTTCATTAAGGAGAAAGCCCTAATTAATATATACATTAATTAACCTAGACATTGATTATTAATAGGTTTTATCAATAAGTTGCATGTGGCTACTTGTTTACACGTATAAATTGTTTATTATGTGCGCATTGTTTTTAGTTTATTTTTTATTTGTTTACTTTTTGTTTATTATAATGCATACTTTTAAGCAAAAGGTAATTTGAATAGAAAAATAACACTAAAACAATGGCGAAATTTGATTTGTTTGGAAGAGTTAAGTTTTCAATAGTTTAATTGATTGGTGACTTTGGTACAAATGGTCTGAACGGCTCACCCACTAGAATGAACTATATAGGGGTTAATAAAGAAGCGCATACCACAATTGAAGGATGTCTTAGGTTATGCTTTGTGCTTACCGGTCCTCTCCTCTGAAGTTCAATGGAGCTACTTAGTAAGCCATAAAATGTGCAACTCATCTTAAGGGCTTAATTAGTTTTAATTCCATGCCTACCTCTCGTGTAATTATTCGAAACACTAAGTGTTTACACTTATGCAAAAGTACGGTATAATGGATGATAATTAACACTAAATTTCTTGATTGGTGAATCCAATACTCTCAATCAAAACTTTGATAATTTGATCTTTATGAATTGGTAATAAAAAGTTTTATTAAAATTATGCTACAAGATGAATGCATGACATCTTTGTACATCTTTGATTTGACCACATAAAATCAAAACTACTACCCTTTTAAATTAAGTTATATGCCATCTAATTAAAAGGAACACTTGAAGTTGCAATTTATGTCATGAGAGTACTTGGCTAGATTGTGATGAAGAGGTAAATCTCTATGTAAAGTGAGACCTTACATGGACATATTTGCAGTTCTTAAAGACACTTAAGTTGTAGGAAGTGAGACCTGACTCAATGGCATAAGATGGGATGAAACATGTTTATATTTGCAATAGCGTTGGAAAATATAAATCCCATAATGATCTAGGAATTGGAAATTGTTTGCCAATTATTGTTCGACAGAGTACCCTATTATATGCTTTCGTTACTAGCAGATCAACCTGAGTAATGGAACTATGATAATTTGGATCCTAGTTTTCGAAAAAATTCTATGGTTATATGAATATTACCCTGGGTATTTTATTTTCTTGAAAAGTTTAATTATCGAAAATACTAAAATTGAATTTTGCTAATTCTTTAAATGTATTAGTGCAACATTAAACTGTAAACTTAAGGTTATTTCATTGGTAAATTGATCTACACCAGGTTTTTGGTAGAGTCAACTTTGCTAAATGAATTAACCTAGTCCTCTTTTCCTAATAAAGAGTGAGATTCAATCCTATTCCTTTTCATGAATGAAGAAAGGTATGATAGGACAATTAGAATTGTCTAAATTCTAAATTCATAACTCGTAAGCATTTTTTAATAGTTAAGAAAATTGCATATTTTCTGAGTTATTAAATTAGAAGCTAGACTAATTTAATGCAAAATTGGTAAAAGAAAAACTAGTATATTTTATCTAGTTGTTTTGTTTTGACCATTTAAAAGTACTACTTACAATTGTTGGAATAGTAGGACTATTAAGAAAGAAACGCCCAATTTTTCAAGTTAATAGCATTGATGGATATTTCATCATCTACATAGTAGAATACACTCTTTAAGTACATAAGTAATTGTTATGTATGGACTTTTTCAAAGGTGTAGGGAAGTAAATAGAACACTATTTTCTTTCTCTGGTTAATGCAATACTTACAATGTTGTCAAATCCAGTGGGAGTATTTTGTTCTTATTAATGAATAAGGAATTAATGTAATGATCTCTAATTCGTGGGAGTTAAGCGTCATCTTGGTAGTAACCCAGATTATCTCTAGAATGTCTTAAGATAATTACTTTCCACTTATAGACACTTATGTTTTCAAGGATAGTCATGTACCTTTCCTTATTAGACAATGAAGTGGTTCTACATCTACTAGTTATGCTAATATCAATGACAATCATATTAGTCAGATAAACAAACATATGTCGTGTTGTTTATTCATACATGATGTTGTTCCATGCACAAGTGGGAGAAATCTATATTGTGTGCAAGGTACAACATATAGGTATATGATTTAAAGGATTCTCTTGACTGCAAGGTAAGAGACTAACGTTCTAATATAACTTGTACATATCTAATGCAAGAAACACTTGGTGTTGCAATTTACGTCATGTGAGAACTTAAGAGATTGTAACAACAAAGTAAATCTCTATGTGAAGTCCGACCTTGCATGGACATATTTGCAGTTTCTAAATTAGACAAGTATTTAGAACATGTGTCAAGATGATAGATATAAGATTACTTCAAATTAAATATTTATGTATTATTAGAATGACATAAATGAAGTAATCTAATACTACTTCACTTTGTTTATTTATGTACTTTGGAATGACATAAATGAAAAATAATGTAGTCCTACATTATTGTGAAGTAAATAAATTAACTTGAAATTACTATTGAAACCAAAAGTTGTGTTCATAATTACTTTAGTTAAACATGTTTATGATTCGTTGTAAAGACATAAACATAAAGTCTTTTAAGACTTATAATAAAGTAAGACGTTAACTTGTTATGTTTTTAAATTAAGACATATACAAGAAGTCATTGAGTTGATCAATGATTTATAACGTATAATGGGATTATAACTGTTTATGTTTTCTTGATGAGACATGGATATGAAGTGACTTGGTTAAAGAGTACTTGTGTTATAAAACATGCAATTGGCTTGAAAAGTCTATTATACCATTAAGTTGACTTAGTTGGTAAATAGATAAGCCAAAAGGAATATGTTTATCTTATATATTGTTAGATTGTCTTACAATATTAATTCTAATGATACCACAAGTTGATGGTATGTTCAGTTAGGAGAATCAAAGTATATTTGATTTGTTTGATTCAAGATAACCATAACTTCTTTCTTAAAAAGTAACAAGGTTAGAAATTGAGTATGGATTGAATATACTCAATATGACTCCAACCTAGAAGATTAGTAAAAACACCATTTTATTATGGAATGTGATGAATCGCATTAAGTTTTAAAATTGAAGATTCTGAATTTGTTAAACTATTTATTAATAGGTTATTAACAAAGTAAAGTCATTAATTATCAATGTGTATTTGTAATGTCCCAAAAAGAGAACAATATAGTTTTGCTCTTATTGCTAAGTATATATAGATAGTCTATATATTACAAAAGGCAAGTGGGAGTTTTTTTATCTTGAAAGATAAAATTATAAGATACATAATCTTCTAAAACACACTAGTAAATATCATGATGAGGTTAGACATGTAAATGATAGACCTCATAATGATAGAATTTTCATTCATAGATTCAAGGATATCTCGATATTTGACTTATATGCTGAGAAATATGAGTTACAGGATTATAGTAAACCCGATAATCATTATGATGGATTACCAAATATTGAATTGGGTAAATTACTCATACTATGAATGTTAAAGATTCTGTCCATAAAGATAATCAATTTTGGAAATTTGGTTTATCTTAATAGTTAGACTAGAGAATGGAAATGAGTTTCTTCAAAGAGATGAAAACCCTAGTAGTTTGAATTTCTATGTAGAAATCATATGGACTATATTGTACACTTATTTAATGCATGTTTATGACAAGATTATTAATCATACTTAAGCAATTAATTATGATTGAATATTCTTTTCAAGACACATTAAATATATAAAGATGATAATTGTCATACTGGATTTCATTAATATGAAAAATGACAATGGAATATCAAAACTCTTTCTTGAGAAATTACTTGAGCGAGGACGGTAAGTAATTGAAAGGTTTTTTGAGTTCATATAATCTTTGAAAGTGTACAAAGTGCAATAATTCATGAATGGATTAATGCATGCATCTATGAAATTATTCTTATGTTTAATTATTAAATCCTAATTTTGATTTATAATTGAAATAAGATAAATTTTAAGTATTCCTAAAAGCTAGTTGGAGTATTATGTTAAGGTTTTAAATCTTATATGTTGTATAACATATAGGAAGTAACATTCCTTGTAAGCTAAATGTTAAGTCTTAGATTTGAATGAAACTTCATTTGTAAGATTTAAGAATTAAAACATACAACCTTGGAATATATGTTTATTATTAATAAACATGTGCAGTAAAATAGATGATTCTAATAAAACATGATATATCATTTGGGAAATGGATAAATATCTTTTGACAAGATAGAACGTGAATGAAGTCTAAGTTTGACCTGTAGATTCATCATGTACATTATGTTGTATATTAAAATTGTATCATTCTTGAATAAGAAGTGATTTGACAACATTGATATCTAACTAAAAGTTATTAGATAACTTGTGTAATGAATATTTCAATAGAATTACATCCTTAAATTGAATTGCTCCTAGATTTTATGGATGAACGATATGTCAATTGTTGTGCAAATTGTCATCAGCTTTAAACTTGAAAGTTTGGAAAGCATAAAACATTACACAATAAGATATTAAAGTTTACAGAATTTTAATGAGCATATTTTTGTTTGTATACAATGATGCTGGTTTAATTGAGATGACACTCAATACTAGTCATGGTAGGATTTCATCCTTGTTAATGGACATTTGAACTAGTTGTGCTACTTAGAGCGCAGTTGCATTATATATTAAAAGAATAAGAATACTTTAAACTTTAAAATGTTTGAAAGTTTAAATTGTCATAAATTGGTGATAGAGGATGTCACACACTTTATGAATTATTATGTGGATTAGTGAATGTACACATACAAGGACTTCATTAATTGAATTCTTGAAATAAGTATTCTCAAAATTACGATAGATCAAGTTGGTTGATTTATGCCTTGTCAACAAGTATGATTGTCATTACTTGAGGCATAATTCATCAACTGGAATTTTCATGCATTGATGTATTTGGTATTTGGATAAGGGATGTTAAACAATTGTTATAATAAATCAAATACTTGGTATGATTGATTTTATAATATATTGTATCCTATATTTGCATGTTTAATCCGTGAATAAATTTATTTATTCTAAATCTTCCGTTGTCAATTAATGATATGGGAGTATCATTAAACTAAGACAAATCTTAGAGATATGGTAGAATATACTTGAAAGTATATTGATGAGAATGCATACCAATTTGAGATGATATTCAATGAATTGAATATAGGACTTATCTCAACTACATAATTTACTTTGTGGATATTGTTATAAGTAAATTATGAATAGTTATCCTCAGACTTGAGGTACCAGATAAGTGTCATGAATGTAGTGCACTTCGTGGAACAACTTACGCTATAATGAATCTGGTAGTCATAAGGGTTGTTTTCAGAAATGTTACAAAGTTTGTGGGTTATTCTCGTAGTCAAGATAGAATTTGTTCCTTCAAATTTATTTTGGAGTTTAATACTGCTGGGCCCCTAGTAGGGTTGACAAGATGTTTGTGTGGCCACACCCAAAATCTCCCCTAAATATGTTTAGAAGATTTGGTAATCTTGTTCAATCACTAATAACGAAAATGAATAGTTGAATAAAGAATGACTTAATTCCATATCTTCATTTAACATGGTATTAGAAACAAAAGGATAATAATAATGAGAAATCATTAAAAGGTTTTTCCGAGAACTTGCTCTGTTGTACTAGAGGCATCGAGGTGTTGCTAGACGCTAACCGATGTGATCACTCTATTAAGATATATCCAAGTGGGAGCTGTTGGTTTTATGGACAATAAATTAATAGACGTGTGTTATGATCGAACTCGAGACCGGATTGCACACTTTATGATGAGAATTAAAGTTAATAATTAAATATAATAGTTATATTTATTTAATACAAAATAATTATAACGGACGTTAAGTAATTAGTTGTAATGGACTAACGGTCATTAAATGTAATTGGAAAGGACTAGAATGCAAATCAATATTTGGAAGGTTTCAGAATACCTTGTGGGATACTCCATCCGACGGCCACAAGGGAAACCCAACCCATCTCCAACTCAACTTGTTCTCCAAGTTTTGTGTTGGTATATATACAAGGCTAGGGGTCTTGTGTTTTGCATCTCTTGTACTCATAAGCTAAAACCTAAAAGTGTTTGTATGTGTTTTTGCTTGAAACCGATCGCATAACCCTTATGTGTGTCGATCATCATCTTTTCCAAAACATAATTATTTGTTTAATTAAAACTAGCATTACTTTAATTTGTTATAGTACGTGTGTACAAGAACGTGGTACAATCACACTATTGATTGTATCTTGGATTGAATTACAAAACGGTAAGGGGTAATTCTTGTAATCCTATAAACCCTAATTAAGGTTCATCCTAATTGCTAGTTTGTGGATTTGATTCTTGTTCGGCTAGAATCAAGTAAGGTACGCATACTTTATTCTTTAGTTAATTAATTATTCATTATATGTTCCTATACGCTTCCGCACTTGCTTTGATGTTTTGTGTTTTATTATTGAATGTCATGTTATATAATTCCAACACATCTAATTGGAAAAGCAGCCAGTAGTGAATACCCGCAAGGGAGAGCATAGCCCAAATAGTTTTCGAATTGACAACTAGGCTAAACGTCTCATAAAAATCAATACTTGGTTGTTGCCGAAAACCTTTTGCAACAAATCTCGCTTTGTAATGCGTATTGAGTCATTTTTCTCTCGTTTTAACCTATAAACCCACTTACAATCACAACATTGGTTTTAAGAGCACGAGGTACTAACAACCACACACCTTTTTAAAAAGAGCATCATACATTTCTTTCATAGCTTAGCACCACTCTACATATTTGTTGGTAATGGTGACCGATGTTGGTTCAAAAATTATAGTAGGGGAGGTGGTGAAGTAACTTGTGTATGGACTATAGAACCCCTTTTTTTTAGAATTTTGATGATAATTTGTGAGACGTTAACGATGGATTGGTGGTGGGGGTGGTGGTGTCCGTATTGGTGTAGTCGACGCAGAAGAGGGGTGATTACTTGGAGAGCCAACAAAAAGGTGAATTACAAGGACTTGACTCAATTGGCAACAAATACACTGTCAACGAGTTATTAGGTGAGTCTGTCGAGCTAGATTGGCTCGTAGAATCTGGAGGGGTCATTTAACTCGATGAAGGACTAGGAGAGTCAGGAACTGGATTATTTAAAGGGGGTATCACAAGAGTTGATTATGACCAATAGTGGGGTTGTTTTTGTGGAGCAAGTGACGGATATTTATTTTGGGTATGGTGAAAAAAATGTTCCTCATTAAAGAGAACATGACTAGTGATGTAAAGAGGCTCGATTGATAAGTCTAGACAACGATATTAATGACGAATATGAATTTAGCATAGAAAGACACATAGAATACAACGAAAATCCATTTTGTGACAATTGTAAGTACGAAGATGAGAAAAAACATTGACACCCAAAGACATTAAGAAAGGAATGCTCGAGAGTACGTTTGAAGATATATTTAAAAGGTGACTTGTTTGTCGATGCGAGTTAGCATGGGACAATGTTGGTGCAATGATAACCAACTTGGTTTAAAATTGCGTTTTGCGATTCAATGCGTTAAAAGTCTAAGAGGTCGTTGCGTGATGCGTGTTACAAATGCGAGTGCATTTTGGATGTGATGTGTTTTGTATTAAAAATAATTATACATAGTATATAAAATAACATAACAAGTGAATACAATAAATTTATAAATAAGTGACCAAGATATAAAAAATAGGCGAATAATTTATTTGTATAATAATAAGTCACCAAGTCATAACAAAAATATTTAAAAACAACATTAACCTCTGTGTAAGGATCAAATAATAAATAAAGGTAGAATGAAAATGATAAGAAGTAACCACAAACGCACATTTCATATGAACCTATAAAATAAAATGCATCTCCCATGAAATTCTTTTTCTTCATTTGAAATGTGTGGCTACAAACATTTCTCATTTTTCTTATTTTATTTTCTCTTCTTAGTAGATCCATTCCCATTAAATGTTGTTTTGAACGACCACCTCATTTAGTGACTTTCGAACAGAATGAACATGAAAGTTACTTTTAATTTTTGGATCTTGAATTCCGTAATTCCTACATGGATCCCTTATGTTACTATCAATGCGGTTGAATGTGAACGATTAAATTCCATTTTATACATATGCATGATGACATGATGTTATAATGTATTAAATGTATACTTATAAGTTATACATGTAGCTAACAATCTGAATTCATTCATAACTAAATTAATAACAAAAGTCATAACTAAAATTTTTTGTCAAATTTGAATCACACATTTGATACCCAACTTAATTATTTAACATATATGATAATGTATGATAGAAGAACAATATGAACTCTTGTGCAACATGAAGCTGGAATAAGAAGATTGTTTGTGAGATTTCAAATCATGTTAATGGTGCATTATCATGGAACGAAGGGTAATTTGGATGTCGTTAATGTGTTTATTTTGTACATATTTAAAAAACTTCTATTTATCAAAGCCCCTTAAATATTTTTGCTTTTTCTAAATGATTTAATTTTTTCAAATTACCTAAATTATATATTGCGACAATTGTGATCGTTGCTAGCATTACACAAATGAGGAAAATTGTGGTTAAATGCGAGCGCAATTTGGGATGGCCTCGCATTAGGCACCATAATGCGAAATCCTAAATGCAATGCAATGATGAGCGAAATTTGCGCAATAATGCGTGCATTTTTAAACCAAGATAACCAAAGCCCTTGTAATGTTTTAATTATGACATATATAATTTTAAAATCATGTTTATATTAAAACTGAAAAACTGTCAGCTACTGACGCTGGTTAAATAAGCATGGCCGCCACCCATCTGTGGTATTTTTGTTTCCGGTTTTTCCAAGTCGGCTTTCCTTTTAACTGACTAAGGTGCTTCTTTTAGTACAGGTTCGTACATGAAATTTGAGATGTTTACATTAAGATTTAGACTCATAGATGCCCAAAACAAGTCCTCCTGGTTTTACAAAACGTCCACTTATAAATTTTTTACAAAGCCTCTAGTGTAACAAACGGTAATTTTACAGGCTATTATTTAACTAGTAATTTAACTTATTTTTCACTTTGAACATTTACGACCTATTTGGGCTAAAAAACAAGAAGTTATCTCGCTTACTGTGAAAAACGTGCCCGAACATGTACAGACACAAAACTAGCTATGGTTCGCATTTAAGTAATACATTGCAGTGTCAATAAACTTATTTTCATCATATTTTCATAAAACACATACAAACTTTTATTTTATGTACGTGTGCATAAAAGAGCCCAACCGACTCACCACTTTTACATTTAAAACCACAATACATACACAAATAACCAAATTTGAAATCAAAAAGATTTTCCCTCCCCCTCTTTGGCTTGTAGGCGGCGTCACCATCGCAAAACACCAACACCATAAATTTTTGTCTAGTTGGTTAGTGCATAATGATCTCATGGTTTTGTTTGTACATGTAACATAAAACCCTAACACACATCTTATACTCCTCATACTTCACCAACAAAAGTTCTCCTATCTCTCCCTCTCCTAGCTCACGTACGAACCACAAATACCCTTAATTCATCACTTTCATTTGATCTTTGAAGAAAATAAGTTGTACTATCTCTCCCTCTCCTAGTTCTTGGGTAGTTTTAAGGTTATTGGCTCATTATAGCTTACTAGATCTACAAATCTTCCATCAAAGTTGTAAGTGTTTTTTTTTTACTAAAACTCTTGTACTTTGTGGGATCGTGAATATTATGTTGTTTGATGATTCGGGTGGTCTAGGAGAATGATTAAATAAGAAAGCCATTAGAGAGATGAAGAGAGTAGAGAGGAGGTTCTTGAAAGAGAGTTGCTTTACAAAAATGAAAGGTTAGATTCAAAGAAGCCACACCCCTTCCATGGATGGAAGAGGTATTTATAGTTACAATGAATACGTCCTCCTATCGGACTGTAGATCAGGCATACAGTGGGTAAAGACCCGTCCTTCCTCCACGGTGTTACACTAAACTAAACAACGCTAAAAATTAACTAATTAACTACTAAACAACGTAAATGACTACAAGTCTACGAGCTAACATATGCTAGACCATAATTGGGGTGACCGACACTTTCTCATGGAATTTCCAATTCCTAACAATCTCCCCCTAAGGGAGGTCACCCCATGAAATACATTTTTCCTCCTAGCATTCTATCTTTATCTTTAGTTCTTGAGCTCGTAGACTTGAATTCTTCAACTTCTGCATCTTTATGCTTTTGTAGCGATTCTTCAAAGTCCGTATTGATTTGTACTTTTAGTAGAGGCCTTTAACTGATCCACATCTTTGATGATCTTCGAGCTTTCATTGAGATCATCAGCCACAGTAAATCTCTCTGGATCATCCATAGTTGTGTTGCCTTCATGTGATGTTGTGACTTTTGGACCGACATGCTCACACTTTTGGATCATGACATCTTTCCATGAGAGTAGCGGAAGCTTTATCGTTCATGATATTTGCAGCGTAGCGGAAGCATAGTATAGAAATATCGAAGAAGTGTTATGTAGATATGCACCGTCATGATTTCTTCAATTAAGTGTAGCGCTGTGAAGCATGCGGCTTTTGGATTGACTTTCAATTCTGATCACTGCAACCGTCCAAATGTACCTGCAAACAATAGTTAGCAATAAAACACACGAAAATGTCTTTGATCACTTTCGTTGAATTGAGGTACATGGCCCACGATTCCCGCTGATCAAGTACAAGTATTGCCTCGTGATCGTATAATTCAAAGAATCTCCTGAATGACGTGGTTTTGCAAATTGTTCTAGCCGTTCTCAAACCGGAACGTCTCAAAGAAGACAACATGGAGTGAGTGAACTAGCGAATTGAGATTCACTGATTGATGAAAATGATTTGAAAGCAACGCGTATTGCTTGAAGAAAGAGTTTTGCAATACGACGAAGGTTTTATGAGAAAGATCAATTTTCAATCAAAATACTTTTTGTATTTGAAAAGAGTACACATTCGACGTGCTAGAAAAAAGAAGAGATTTGCACATCGAACGGTTTTTCCAAAAGTATTTTTTCAATCAGAGATACTTTTTGTGTTTTAAATATGAATACACATTCGATGTGCTAGAGGAAAGAAGATTTGCACATCGAACGGTTTTTCCAAACGTATTCGCAATTCATTTCGACCAAGGTTGATTCAAGATTAAATCTCCCCATCGTTTCTATCCAGTTGTCACAAGCTTGATCTTACGAGAAGATCTCACATTTCACCCACCAAGAGCTTGTTTGATGTTGGCTCTAGAAGGATTTCCATCTTTATTGTGAATATTTTTACATATCACTCTGATGTTCTGGCAATACCACAAGGATAATGCGTAGGACTCTTAATATATACTTACTTTCCACATTGTGTGAAACAACAAGTCTTCATTAATTTTGTGTCCTAATGAGATATTGTGGATGATCTCTTGGCTCTAGACTCAATAGTGCACATTTGGTTCCTATGCCGGAGACTAGGGAGAGGGTCTCCTTTTTCAATATCAACAATCTCTAAGAGAAAGTCGATAGATAATGTTGGTTCCCCGTGAGAATGAAACAAGCCCTTTTAAGAGGAACTTGAGTAGTTTGGGAAGTTAGGTGCAGTGCGTCACTGGGTCCATGACGTCTTGTCTTCAATACCCGTGTTACCTTAGTAACCACCAGTAGCATATGTATTGAACCCGGTTTCTGCCCTAAGGTTGAATTATTGGAGGGCTATTTCTTTTCACCCTTTTCACATTCATTTCTTTTTCATTCTTCAACCCTTCAGTGCTTACCGAGACTTCATAACTAGAACCTTGTTGGGTTTATTCCAGCACTAGCTCTGTCTCAGTCCGCACTCTTCCCATTTCTCATTTTTCTCAATATTCCTAAGGACTCTACACTATCTAGTGGATTGGCCCTGGGAAGATCCCTCCGGTTCTGGCGGATCATGGGAACGAATACCTAACCTAACCATCCTTATAACACCATGCATAAAGTAAATTGGTCGGTCTTTTGGTATTGTTCTTTCCTTCATGAAACCAATCGAAAAATCATTTGGAAAAACAATCAAGGTACTTGTGATACGAGATCAAATCATTTTGTACCTTAATAGTTTTGATCATTTTAGAAATGCTCCCCCTCAACATGTGCATATGATATTAAAATAGTTTGGCACATGGAGGCAAGAGTTCTTTGAAATAATTTCTTGATCATAATTTCCTTAGAAAAAGCCATTTGAATTTCTTTGGTAAATTCTCCCCCTCAATATGTTCATAGGATATTTGAAATCATTTTATCACATAGAGGCAAGAGGTCATTTGAAGTACATCCACGATCACAAAATCCATTAAGAAACCATTTAGAAAATCAATCAAGGTACTTATGTTAAAAAATAGAATCTTTTGTACCTTTGAAAATTTGTTTTCTTATGAAATGCTCCCCCTCAATATGTGCTTCGAGATTCGAAAGCGTTTAACACATATGGGAGAGCAAAGATGCACATTTGAACCCAAAAAATATCAAACCCTTTGAGATTTTGGATCCCAAGTGATTTAATAAGGTTTAGAAAAACATAGGAGAAAATGTGGCCAGGTTTAAATACTCATCTTGTTTTTGGATAAATGCTCTCCCTCAACATGTGCATTATGTATTAGAAATTGTTTGGCACATGGAGACATGAGTGCCTTTAAAGGACTAAAACCAATTCCATTTAAACAAATTTGAGATTTAAATCACGATCTCTACCCCGATCAAAAATTTCAAACCTTTTGAGATTTGTGATCCCAATTGATTTAAGTCATTTAAAAGATTTTGGGGAAAGACGTGGCTTGATTTAATAATGAAAAATGATTGATACGGATCAATTTTAGATATTAAAGATTGTTAGTGTCAGGTATGATAGTTTTTTTTAAGAGATCTTTAAGTAAAATAAAACAATTTCACAATCAAACAAGAACAGAAAAAAAATCATTTTGTAAGATCTTTGGGTTTTAAAGAAAATCATACCATGACATAACATTAAATCTTTAGATCACCACTTTATGTTGTACAGACGAACTTGATAGATGAAATATCGTTTGAAAATATTTAATCTGAAATCACTTATGATTTGACAAAATAAAGTCCGGTTGATTTCAAAACTTTGAATCCAATTTATTTTCAAAACAATATTTTTCCATTTTCAAAACAATATTATTCAAAGATTGTTTAAAAAATGGTTTCATTCACTACTTTCCTCGCACAAGATACGTTAGGTGGTTGAGAAGCTTATGTTGTCGCTGTAGGGCTTGAAGAAAACCGTCGCGATGCAGTTGAGACTTACGCTTGCATTTTAATGCCAACCGAGGTAAATTAAGCTCCGCTTTCTTCATTTGATGATGAAGAAACCATCCGCGATCCAGTTGAGACCTCTTACGTTGCATTTATGCCAACTCCATAGAAGTCAAATTAAGCTCCTGCTTTCTTCATTTGTCGACCCAAGAAATCCCTTCCTTTCGCATCAATCATATTCAATTGTGGGATCCGGATCGGGAACATTCTTATATACCAATATACCCGCATACGTTAGTGAACACACATACATATGGTGGCTCCACAACACCCAAACAAAGAATCGACTAATAAAAGTCAATCCAACATATCAATCAGTTCATGTAAAGTATGGGAATAATGTGTTTTTCAAACTCTAATCATCTAATCCTAACAATCATATCCTAGGCACCTAGTCCTTCAACGTAGGTTAACACCATTTTTAATTAAGCATATCGGATAATTAAGAAAGCCCGTTAGATGATATAGATTTGAAAACATTCTCCCTCACAATCAATGACTCATTTCTAAAAGTCAAAAGCTACGAAGTCATTGATTGAGTTTTCATTTTTTACAAAACTGGAACTGTTGATTTTTCAAGCAACTCATTTACCACCACTTTTGAAACAAACAAATATTTTTCTGAAGAATTTAGGACCGAAAATACATTTTGTAGGAACAGCAGCCCTTTGACATACTTTCCTCAAATAGTTTTTTTGGATAAGTGCACGAATTTTGTGAAAATCGTTTAAGCGTAGCACTTTCCTTCTTTGAAAAAACGGGTTGCTATATGAAATAATAGCAAGCCATTTTTGAAGTGTTACATTCCCAAATAACTGTAAGCATATATTTTGAGACATGTTTTTAAAAGAATATTTACACCTCCTGCTCGAACTTCATCTATGGTCCCGTGCCATTATTGAATGACATTTATAAGACCGTAGATGTTATCGATACCAGAAGACATGTCTTAGAAAAACAATATTTTTGGTATTTTAAAATTTTCCGATTTTTATGGATTTTTGATGAATTTATAATGTTCTATTTTGTTTTGTTGGTTTTATATTTTTGTATTTGGTTTTTGAATAAATATTTACAAAGATAGAGTAGATGATATAATTTAATAAGATGATGATACGAGTACCGAGATAAGGATATCGAGTAGCCCCGTTGTAGAAGATAGAAGCCATCATCCCTAAAACTTTCACCACCAAAGCTTCCGAGGCTCTTGAATCGAAGAAGGAAATTGAACCATCTGAAAGTGAGACTTTGGCAGCTTTCCCCCAAACCGAAAATCCTTTAGTGAAAGGATTCAAAGCTTTCTTTCAAGCTTCCTTAGCAGGTGCACCAAGCACACCATTATCATTGATCCTGCTGCTCCTTTTAAGAATAATCACCGTGATTCTTCGCTCGAGGCTATATCATCCAATAGAACCAACAACCACGTATCATCCCACACATTTAAATAATCTTCTCAATTTCCATACCCACTGTCTGCTTGCATCCATTCCAAAAGGTGTCAAGAGAACAATTCCCCAAGTAGTTGAATTGATGCGTACCAAATTTTGTATAATGCTCAAGAACTCTTCCGAATACACATCATGAGGGGAATGAAAACACCTTCCCATGTTCACATTTTTCTTCCTTGATGATCGTGTATAAAGCTCAAGAACCGGTACACCAATACCCAAGAGCTCCGAATACAATACTCATGAGGAATGAAAACCCCACCCAATGTTCAATTCTTCCCCGATGATCATGTATGAAGCTCAAGAACCCTAAGTACACACACATTCCCAAAGAAAGAATAACCGATAACATTGAAGAAGGTGCCGAATCATGATTATCTCCAGATGAAAATCCTGATGTCAATTCCTAATAAGTGATTATATCTCAATCACTGATAAGCACCTCAGGAGACAACCTGAGCATCCCTAATGTACACAATTCTCTCCCTCATGTTATAACATTTATCTCCCCGAATATGTTATACTTGTGTACCTCTTTTATCTTCGTAAACTTTCTTTACCTCACTTTACATAGTTGGAATAAACACTAAACGCCATGAGTCAAACCTTGAGTTTCTCTACGGTAATGACATTTGTCTTCCCGGGATATCTTCAATCACTTATAAGTATTAAGTTCATCAAGTTTACTCGCCATGAGTCAAACCTTGAGTTTCCTCACGGTAATAACATTTGTCTTCCCAGGATATCTTCAATCACTTAGAAGAATTAAGTTCTTCAAGTTTACCAAGATTTAGATAATGGTCTCCTTTCCCCTTTCTCGTTATGATACTTCAAAATCAACAACTCTTTGTAAGCCGATACTTGAAATCTTTTGAGAAGAACACATGTAATCATGTGGGAATCAACTTGTCAAGTAAAATGTGAGCAAGTCTATTGGGAATTAACTTTGGCCGTATACACTTCCCCAATTAGTGCTCTCCCCTAAACCGACAATCTTTATGATGAATGCTTGAATTGAGAAGAAGTCTTTAGATCGATAAATGCAACTCGCCTTAGTCTTCTAACATGTAGCAGAAAATTTAGAACTGACTGAAGAATCGACCTTCTTCAAGATTGTCTAGTTGGGGAATAAATAGTTAACATCTTCATCTCACCAAGAAAGCATCCCAACTAACTTACATCCTGCAATTCCCCTTAACTAACATCCCTCCCAATCAAACAAGAACAGAAAGATGTTCATCAAGAAAATTAGCAATCAGCCCACAACGAACACACGAAATGGTAATACCAAGCAAACAATCACATCAAACAAGAACATAAAGATTGTTCGGAATCATCATGTTGATGTATACATGAAGCATTAACCGGAAGCACTTTGTCGATAAACTCATCAATCTGAGTGAAGATGTCAACCAACGGCTCTTAAGAAGAAACTCCATGTAAAGATGACCCTATAAGAAGAAGCTCGGTTCTTACATGAGTTAGGAGCCGTATGACCATATATTCTCATATGACAATCAACCATGAAGTATTATCATACTTCTTCTCCCCCTCAAGAATTGCATACAGAGATGCCATTCTTGATTAAACAAGTGCAAATCATCCAAATGTAGTATTCACACTTCTCCCCTTCAACATTAGCACATGATGCCTCCATCTTCATTATAGTTGAGCAAGTGGAATAAGAAAACAATCAACAGCAGCCCGATTCACTTGATGACTGAAAGCGCATGGAAAAAGTATGAAACTTGTTGATGAGAATGGTCATTAGTGAGAAGATTTCTCTTCTTTTGAAGATAAAGCGCACTGAAACGTACACTTTTCTTTTCTTTAGAGTACGAGGCATGAACTGATGTGTTCATACGTCATAATCTCTCTCTTTTCAAACTCTCTTGGCAAAACTTGTAATCACCCCATTATAATTCAGTAGGCTCTTTGTGTGTGACAGCTGATGGAGAAAAACCCTGTGGAAAACTAGAAGGGGGGTTGAATAGTTTTGGCAATTAAAACTTCCTTTTAAACTATTTAGATCGACTTATGTCAATCTATTTGGATGTGTGTGTTGGATGTTGATAAACAAGCATATAGAGGTAAGTAATGAAAACATAAGAGTAAGAAGCACAAAACCACAACACGAGTATTTATAGTGGTTCGGCTACAAGGACACCTTCCTTGCCCTCCTCCACTCCCCGAGTCACCTACTCGAGAGTTCGTAATCACTACACCAATCTCATTATGGCGGAGAAGCTCTACAACGTCAGCCAATTTTTCTGGTGCTAGCTAACCAATCGTTCTTTCACTCCAAGGTGAACCACACCTACACAACGTCACCCACCCTTTATAAGGTACTAGGCTAAGTACCTAGTTCTTTCACCCCAAGGTGAACTACACCTTCACAACGTCGCCTACCCTTTATTAGGTACTAGGCTAAGCGCCTAGTTCCATTGCAATGGAGGAACTACTACCACACTACACCAACGACTAATCCCAAAGGAGATCTACTCCTTTACAACATCATCAAGGATATCAATATCCTTTGATCTAATGCTAGTCTATCTTGTACATCGAAACACACCATATCGAATGTACATCTAAGGCACCTTTCACTAATTCCTTGATAGATCTACAAGACACCTTTCACTAATGTCTTGTGTCTTTACTTCTAAGCACCTTTCACTAATGCTTCTTTGTCTTGACTTCTAAGCACCTTTCACTAATGCTTCTTTGTCTTGACTTCTAAGCACCTACCACAAGTGATTATCCTATTGGACGATGGATACCTTCACTAATATCTTCGTCTTGACACTTGAGACATCTTTCACTAATGTCTTCAACACTACACTTCTTTGAATAAAGAAAGGAATCATCAACAAGAAGACTTCAGTAGCCTTGATGATGAGGAAGCATGGCAACTCATGGACTTGAGCTTGCTCGGCTTCAAAGGTGGTGATCTTGCCTTTAAGAGGAACCTAAAAGATCACACAAAAACAAAACTACAAACATAGATCTCTTGGATCTAAGGTTAGTGAGATTTAACTCAGGGGGAAAGTGTGTTAGGAAAGTAAAGCAGAAATAATGAAGAAATGGCTACTATTTATGAGGAAAATCCACTGTTCCCGGATCCCACGGATCCTTCCACTTGGGATCCGGGCTAGCACAAAGCTAGGGATCCGTGGAACGCCCTCTTGCCCATGGGTATTTTGATGGGTCATGGTCAGTGGGTTGAACCATGGATCTTGGCAGATACAATGTATCTTTGAGTGCAATGCACTTAGTCACTTGGGTATGGGTTGATCCATGGGTTATGGGTATTATTCATATGTGATATAAGCATGATGTCATGCAATGGGTTACTGGGTTCATGGGTTATGGGCTTTGGGTTGTACCCAACTACATTCAATGTATTTGCCCAATGGGTTGTGATATTTAAGTTTCTACCCATTTATATTACCCAATATAATACATACTAGTTATGTGTATATTTTTACCAAATATGTAAACACTAGTTGTTGTACATATGTATTACTAAATCATAAAATCACTTATACTTGTTTTAGTGTTTTATGTAAAAATGTGAATATGTTAGAAGCTATTAGTTCAAACCATTTACGTATTTTATTTGTTTCGTTAATATGATTTAATGCTTGTTAACATTAAGATCAGAAATATAAATAAATGTTTTACCGCTTATTTGTATTAACAATCTCCCCCTTTTTGTTGATGACAAAACATAAAATTATTTTTAAGGAAAATCTAAAATTCGTAAAAGTTTGAATTTGTAGTTTTACTTCTCCCTTTTGTCTAAACAAAAAGGTTTGAAGAAAGCAACACATCGTTTTAAGAAAAAACATGTGAAAGAAGTAAAAGTAAAAAGAAATAGAGAGCAAGTAACGGAAAGGATCTCGCCTTTACTCCCCTGACCCAGTCCATCCCTATGTAAGGGCGTCAAGTAAGTGATACTAATCTAGTTTGTTTGCAAATAAGTTTGCAAAGGATTTCGTCTAAGAGACGAATGTGTTCCCCCTTGATGATTGTGTGGAAAACTAGAAGGGGGGGGGGGGTTGAATAGTTTTGCCGATTTTAAGTTGATTTCAAAAACTTTAGATTTGATATTATGTGAAATCGTATGGATGTTGAGAACGTATAGATCTAATGATGATGCAAGCAAATAGATTAAGGGATGAAAATGACACAACCGATTTATAGTGGTTCGGCTACAAGGTCACCTTCCTTGCCCTACTCCACTCCCCGAGTCACCTACTCGCGAGTTCAAGCACTATGTCAACAAACTCCTTCACTTGGCGGAGAAGCCTTCACAACGTTGCTTACACTTTTTCCGGTACAAAGCTAGATACCGAGTCCGTAGCACGGTGGACCAAACCAACACAACTATTACACAACAAATATGTGAAATATTAAGTACAAGATCTTCGCATGAAATCTTGCGAGTGACAAATCAATCAAGGACCCCTTGCTTGGATGACTTGTAGAATGCTTGTGATCTCCTTAGAGAAGGACCTATATGAGGATCACAAATAGAAAGAAAGAAGAACAACTCTCTAGATCAAGTGATCTATATGTTAGAAGAGAATGAGAGTGCATGAGAGATTTAGTAAGAAGAGGGGTGAGTTAGAATGAAGAAATGGCGCTCTATTTATAGGCAAATTTCTCCTCTGTTCCACGGATCCCACGGATCCCTTCCACTTGGGATCCGGCTAGTGTAATCCTAGGGATCCGTGGGACGCTCCTCTTTGCCCATGGGTTTTTGGGTTATGGGTTATGGGTTGGTCCATGGGTTTTTTCTAGATTCAATGTATCTAAGTATACATTGTATCAAGTTTTCTTTGGTATGGGTTAAGATCCATGTTAGTCCATGGGTTATGGTTTTACCCATCCTAATAAACTATTACAACAAATGCTTAATTATTACATTTTTGTATTTAAATGGCTATATGTAAATGCTTTACAAAATAACATGTATCCTTATAATTTTACTTAAGATAACATTATATTTGTTATCAACAAACACAAAGAGATCGCAAAATATTAATAAACGTTTTTACGGTTTATTTGTATTAACAATCTCCCCTTTTTGTTGATGACAAAACATAATGTTATGATGAGTAAAACTTAAAAATAGATGTATGTTTTGAAAGCCCTAAGTTTTACTTCTTCTCTCCCTTTTTGTCGAAACAAAAAGTTAACCCTTGGAAGAAATAAACAAACTTCTAACTCCCCTTTGACGGTAGCTCCCCCTTGTTTGGGGGCCAAGTGAAGAAAAAAATAAAAATTCCTATAAAAAGAAAGGTTAGTAACATGCTTATATAATCTTGTGGTTGTCGAGAATCAAGATTTGGAGCCAAGGTATGTAAACAAGGCCTTGTAATAAAACAACAAATTGTAGTGGTATGTATGCCACTTACAAGCATGTAAAAATAAGAACAAGACTTGTTCTTGAAAATGACTTCAAAAGAAAATAATACTAAAAGTAGAAAAGTAGTAGTAGTGATTCCTTCCATGCTTGCATAAGGTTATGGATGGAGGTATTGATGAGTAATGGTATTGATGCGATCAAGGATGAGGTTGAGTATGAAACGCATTTCTTCCCTAACTTCTCTTGCAATTTCCCTAGTGGATTGGCAATGTTCACAATGTAAATGATGTGGGTAATGAGTGCGGAAGTTTTCCTGGTTGTTTTGATTTGAGTTTATGGAAGTTGTGGTGGAAAAATAGGAAAATATGGATCACAATTCGGAATGTTAATAAGTGGTGGTGGAAAAGAACCTAGATGTTCTTGTAATATGATGGGAGCTAATGGTGGTGATGTTTCATGATCTTGAAAGATAGTATTTGGAGATGTGGGGGTGTTGAAAAGACTAATTATTTTTCTTTAGGTTGGTTAGATCTTGTTGGAGTCTTAAGGAGTTCCAAAAGAGTTATTTTAGGTGGTGATGAAGTTGGTGTACTTGTTGGTGATGAGGGTGGTGCTATAATGGAAGCATCTTGTGGTGAGTTATTTGTTGAGGATGAACCATTTGAGGTTGGTTTTGCTAAACAACAAGATCGGATACTAATCCGTGCGGATATCCTAGCATTTGATTGTGGTATTTTGGATGGTGGAAGTACAAAGGTTTGGATATCATGATTGTTTGTACTAGATGATTCTCCTAAAGGGTTTTGGATGACATGATGAAGTGTGTTTGTGAGAAGGAGATGGAGTATGCAAGCATTTTGGGAGTTATATATATAGAAAACAAAGCATTGTAATGAATGCTTGACCCAAAATGTGGATTAAAATCTAATGATTAGATATGAATTCAAGGCATGTGATCATGAGAACACAAGCATTAAAGAGCATACTCCCTAAAATGAAGCAAATGTGGATTTTTCATCCAAAGTGAAAAAATAGAAGTTGAAAAACAGCTTCTGTTACACGGATCCCACGGATCCTTCCCTTGAGGGATCCGTCCAACATAAAGGCTGGGATCCGGTCTGTAGTCAGTGCAGACAAAATTTTCCTTTTGGAAACATTTTTGCCTAGTGTGTGCCTATATGCAAACTATTTGGAGTTTCGGTTATCTCGACCCTAAAAGGAATAGAAAATAAACTAGAAGTGTAAAAGCATCCTATTGAGATAACCCGAAAACACATATTTAGTACATGAGTACGTAATTTTGTGTTATCAATGCTCCTAATTCATTGTTGCTTAAATGAATGTACCCGAAAACACATATTAGTTATGTCCCCTTTAGCATTCAAAAGACATGAGATGCAATGAAAACGGGTTTTTACTTTGTATTAATAATGAAAAAGCGATTTGTCCTAGACGGGAGAAATTGCTTTTGTGAAATTGATACGGGAAGGTATCATCCTTTTAGAAAACATTGTGAAAGTAGGCTTAAAAATTAGAAAACTATAAGTGTAAAACTCATCTTGGTTTTGAAAATTCCCGTATTGTTTGTGAGTTGTGCGTGAAATAGAAATCCTAGACTCTGAAAGAAGAAGGCTAGTGTTTACATACCTTGTAGAGTCAATTAAATTACGACGTTTGTTCCATTAGACCAAGACCAAGACGAAGTAGGTTGAATTGTTCCCGCTCAACGGTTTGGTGAGGACGTCGGCTATGTTGTCTTCGGATGCTACCTTCTCAATAGAGATGTTCCCTATTTGAACATTGTCTCTTAGGAAGTGATGATGAATCTCTATATGCTTTGTGCGAATGCAATACGGATTATTGCTTAGATCGATTGCACCTTTGTTGTCACATAGGATGGCTATGTCGCTTAGATGGATGTCGTAGTCTACTAACGCTTGTTTCATCCATAGTGCTTGTTGGCATGCTTTGCCGGCGGAGACGTATCGGCTTCGGTTGTTGATATTGCAAGTGCCGTTTGTTTCTTAGAAAACCATGATGTTAAACAACATCCCATAAAAGTACATACCCCACTTGTACTTTTTCTATCAACGTAATCACCTGCATGGTCGGAATCTGCATATACAATTGTTTCTACTCCCGTGCTCTTAGGATACCATAATCCTAATTGTGTTGTACCTTTAATATATCTAAATATCCTCTTTACGGCTTCTAGGTGTGATATTTTGGGGTCTTCTTGAAACCTAGCACATAAGCAAATACTAAACATGATATCCTACTTACTTGAGGTAGAAGGCTACCTATCATGCCACGATATTTAGTATTATCTACGGATTCTCCGTCCTCGGCTTTTGTGAGTTTGGTGTCGGATGACATTGGAGTCCTAATTGGTTTTGACTCTTCTAGACCGAATTTCTTTAACATCTCCTTGATGTATTTAGATTGATTAAAGAAGATACCATCTTCTACTTGTTTTATTTGTAGACCAAGAAAGAAACTAAGTTCTCCCATCATACTCATCTCGAACTTCTCATGCATGATTTTAGAGAAATCATCACACATGTCTTGACAAGTGGATCCGAATATAATATCATCTACATATATTTGTACTATGATTATATGTGACTCTCTTTTCTTAGTAAAAGTGTGTTGTCAACTAACCCCATGGTGTAGTTGTGTTTAACTAGAAATGACTTGAGTCTATCATACCAAGCTTTTGGAGCTTGTTTAAGACCGTAAAGGGCTTTCTTTAATTTATACACATGTTTGGTTTTTCAAAATCAATGAAGCCCGGAGGTTGAGCTACATATACTTCTTCATTTATGACACCATTTAGAAAAGCGCTTTTGACATCCATTTGATAAAGCTTTAGATCATTAGCACAAGCATACATAAGAAGTATTCTTATAGACTCTAATCTAGCCACGGGAGCATAGGTCTCATCAAAGTCTATTCCTCTTGTTGGTTATACCCTTGAGCAACGAGTCTAGCCTTGTTCCTAGACACTACTCCGTTTGCATCTAATTTGTTTTATAAACCCATTTGGTTCCTATTATGGTTTGATTACTAGGTGGAGGGACAAGTGTCCAAACATCATTAGAAACAAATTGATTTAGTTCTTCTTGCATAGCCATTACCCAACTTTCATCTTTTATGGCTTCTTGTGTATTCTTAGGTTCTAAGGTTGAAACGAAACAAAACAAGCTACTTTGGTTTTGAACTTGAGATCTTAATGTTCGTTCGTTTAGTTTTCCTATGACTTTATCTACGGGGTGATCTTTGGACTCTTTAATGTTTACTATTTCATCACTTAGAGGTTCTTCTTCTTCACTTATCTTTTTCTTTATTACTATGGCTTCACTTTCTATAATCTCGTCATCGACAAGAGGTGGAGAGGGTTTGGGTGGACTTTCATCAAATTTTATATTTAATGACTCTTCTACCTTCATTGTTTCTTTGTTTAATATGACGTAAGCTTTGCTATTTGGCGAATAACCTAAAAAGATACCTTCGTTGATTTAGGATCAAATTTTGTAAGGTAATCTTTAGTGTTAAGAATAAAACATTTACTACCAAAGACTCTAAAATGATTTAACGTAGGCTTTTTGCCTCGAAGTAACTCATATGGAGTTTTCCTAAGATTGGTCTAATCAAGACTCGATTGAGTATATACGTTGAAGTATCAACGGCATTACACCAAAATTTTTGAGGTATGGATTGTTCATTAAGCATGGTTCAACTCATTTCTTGTAGAGTTCTATTCTTTCTTTCTACTACCCCATTCGATTGTGAAGTGCGTGGAGCCGAGTTGTGTAGTAATACCATTAGCGTCACAAAAGCTCAATTGCACTTCATTATCGGATTCCCTACCATGATCCGTCCTAATAGACACTATGGGACTTCCTAGTTGTCTTTGGATCTTTTTGCTTAATATTTCAAAATAGTTAAAGGTTTCCGTTTTGTTCTTTAAAAATTTTGTCCATGTATACCTAGAGTAGTCATCCACTATTACCAAAGTGTAGTAGTTGCCTCCATAACTTTGGATAGCGGATGGACCAAATAAATCCATATGTAGTAATTCTAGACACCTAGTTGTGGACACCATGTTTTTAGCTTTTTGACTCGAATGAGCTTGTTTTCCTATATTACAAGCATCACAAAAATGATGTTCATATTTTAACTTAGGTAGATCTCTTACTAGATATTTGGATGATAGCGATTGAAGAAGTCGCATGTTGGCGTGACCCAATCTTCGATGCCATAAGGTCGAAGTATCATCCATAGAGGTAAGACATAGTTTTCTTTAGGTTCATTACCGATTTTAATGACATAGACTCCATGTTTCCTAATTCCTCTTCCTATGGTTATGCCATTTTTAAGTATCTTACTACCGGTTTCGGTGAAAAGTACATTGCACTTTTTATCACATATTTGTCCTATACTTAAGAGATTAAAGTTTAGGTTTTCTACAGGACACACATCGTTAATGGTTAGAGATTTGTTAGAAATCGTACCTTTACCGATGATTCTACTTTTGCTATTTCCAAACACCACATTACCTCCATTAATGGATTCATATGTGGAGAATAGATCCCTATTTCCGGTCATGTGCCTTGTGCACCCGCTATCCTTGACCCATTCATCGAGGTCTAGGTCGACCTTTAAGCACACCTAAAACAATAATAAACTCAAAAGTTTGGTCCCCATTTGTTCATGGGTCCATTAGTGTTAAACATTCCATTCATGTTAGACATGGATGGATAAGATGAGTATGCATTCCATGGAGCAAAGTTTTGAAAAAGAAAACCATTTTGCATGTTTTGATTCCATCCCATTTGATGGTTACTTTTCGGTAAACGCTTATTAGGTCTCCTAAATGAATTAGGTTTTGAAAAAGATGGAGCTTTGTTTCTTGCAAAAGTAGGATTATATTTTGGAGGTGGTTGTCTAGTGGTGACATGATTTGGTTTCTTCCTATTAACTATGACAAACTCAGTTCTAGATGAAGAAGCTACATGATTACTAATGTTTGCTACACAGATCCACGATCCCTTTTCTACACTAGCGGTTCCCTTTTTAGGGATCTGGGATCCGCCACAACAAAGGGTGGTTTTTCTAGTTCTTTAACAAATTTTGTTTCTTTACTTTCACTAGTTGATGGATCAAGTTGTTGACTACCTAGACCCTTTTGATTGTTACCAGTTTTAACGCTATCGAGTATTGTATCTAAAGTGTTCGTGCTCATTCTAGCAATTTTAGAATCTAAGTGATCCACTTGTGTTTGAAGTTGAACTAAATTCACATTCACCACTTGCTATTTTACCCTTTCTAAACGTTTTAGTTTTGCTTTTAATTCTATGACTTCTTTATCTAAATGTTTATTTTGACTCTTTAAAAGCTTGTTTTGTTAACTAGTTTTAAGCTAATATTGCATAGTTTATCATATTCATTATGCAATGAGTCGTCATCAAGTGATGAGCTACTATAGTATTCGTGACATACCTCGTCATTTGCCATAAGACAAATTTCTTCATCCTCCTCGTCGCTCATTCCCCACGTGGCGCTCACGAACGCCTTTTGATCATCCCGTTTGGGACACTTACTAATAAAGTGGTTTGGGTCCCCACACTTAAAGCAAGTACAATCATCCTTTGGCTTTCGTCTCTTTGCTTTTCCGAAAGCCTTTCTTATCATCATACGGTTGTTTGACGTATCTACCTTTTCTTCTAAAGAACTTTTAAAGTCCCTACCGCCATAGACTCTTCGTCGTCACTACTCAAGATGAGTTCTCCTATCGTCCGCTTCCTTTTGGCTTTAAGGGCAAGAGATTTGTGTTTCTCTTTCACCTTTGAGGCTTCGAATCTTTAGCAAGGACAAGCTCGTAGACTTTTAGGTTGCCTATGAGTTCATCGAGGGTGAGGATTGTCAAATCTTTTGACTCTTCGATCACCGTCACCTTGGATCTCCACTTCGATGGAAGTGCCCTTAGATATCCCCTAACATGGTTACGGCTAGAAAAAGATTCATCAAGTGCTTGTAAAGATGTAATAATAGTATTAAAGTTAGCAAATGAATGATCTATAGTTTCCTCATCCGATATTGAAAATTGTTCATATTGTTGAACAAATAAATCAATTTTATTATTTTTAACTTGTTGGTTGCCTTGATGAGTTACAACTAAAGAATTCCAAATTTCTTTAGAGGTTTTAAGCATAGAAATTCTTTCAATTCCTTTTTCGTAAAGCATTATATAAAACCATTTTGCTTCACTATTTTTAGAAAGCTTTTTCTTCATTTCATCATTTAGTTTATCATGAGGTATGTGAACTAAATTTCCTTTATCATCATTTGAGGTAGCCTCAAAATCACCTTCAACAATAATGTACCAAAGATCAATATCTTTAGACTTCACATATGTTTCGAATCTATTTTTCCAATATATAAAACCATTAGTTTCAAGTAGTGGTGGTCGTTGCATAGATTGCCCGTCCTTATAATTTTCGAACCCATAGTGATCGAAAAGTTTTTAAAATACAATTTTATTTTAAAACTTTTATAAACTTAGCTCTTGATGCCAATTGTGGAAAACTAGAAGGGGTTGAATAGTTTTGCCGATTTTAAGTTGATTTCAAAAACTTTTAGATTCGATATTATGAAATCGGATGTTGAGAACGTAGATCTAATGATAATGCAAGCAAATAGATAAAGTTAAGGGATAGAAATGACACAACCGAATTATAGTGGTTCGGCTACAAGGTCACCTTCCTTGCCCTACTCCACTCCCCGAGTCACCTACTCGCGAGTTCAAGCACTATGTCAACAAACTCCTTCACTTGGCGGAGAAGCCTTCACAAATTTGCTTACACTTTTTCCGTATAAAGCTAGATACCGAGTCCGTAGCACGGTGGACAAAACCAACACAACTATTACACAACAAATATGTGAAATATCAAATACAAGATCTTCGCTACAGAAATCTTGCGGAGTGACAAATCAATCAAGGACCCCTTGCTTGGATGACTTGTAGAATGCTCGTGATCTAGCCTTAAAGAAGAACAACTCTCTAGATCAAGTGATCTATATGTTAGAAGAGAATGAGAGTGCATGAGAGATTTAGTAAGAAGAGGGGTGAGTTAGAATGAAGAAATGGCTCTCTATTTATAGGCAAATTTCTCCTCTGTTCCACGGATCCCACGGATCCCTTCCACTTGGGATCCGGTAGTGTAATCCTAGGGATCCGTGGTATGCTCCCTCTTGCCCATGGGTTTTTGGTTATGGGTTGGTCCATGGGTTTTCTCTAGATTCAATGTATCTAAGTATACATTGTATCAAGTCTTCATTGGTATGGGTTTAAGATCTATGGGTTATGGTCCATGGGTTATGGTTTTTACCCATCCTAATAAACTATTACAACAAATGCTTAATTATTACATTTTTGTATTTAAATGGCTATATGTAAATGCTTTACAAAAATAACATGTATCCTTATAATTTTACTTAAGATACCATTACATTTGTTATCAACAAAACACAAAGAGATCGCAAAATATTAATAAACGTTTTTACGGTTTATTTGTATTAACAGATTGCAATTATGCAAGGGGATGTCATGAAATGTAAACCTAGTATTGCAAGTGATTTGCAATGTATTGCTTTGACATAAAGCTCCCCTAGCTTTGGGATGTCAAAGTCTTCATGTGTAAATTGAAGAACTACAAAACAAAGGTTAGAAAGCAAGTATAATTCACAATTTCCTGCAGATGTGATTCAAGTTATTAAAGAAGGTTTTCTGTCTCACGGATCCCACTTCCCTCCTAGTAGGGATCCGCTAAGCAATTAATATGAGGGATTCAGATAGTCGCTTAATTTCAGGGTGATATAACAAGTAATGTTATCACAAACAAAAAATGAGATATGAATACAAGGTAATCATGTGCTCGAAAAATAACAAGTAGCATGTAATTCCATTTAATAAAACTAGAGTTATGATATACATTACTCTAAAAACTAAGAAAATAAGAAAATACATGAATAGGAATTTCTAAATTAACTATCGCTTAATGCTAGGACACCACTAAAAATCTTCTAGCTCAAGTTTTGTTTAGGTTTAATCTCGTCAAAACGCTCGAGGAGATGATAGAACATGAAACGTTGGTCTTCTCATACTTCATGTATCAAACTTTCAACATGTTGACAATGATAGCAATCTTTGTCATGGCTAGGTAGTGGTGGTGGAGGAAATGAGATGGCTTGATGCGAAGGATCAAGTGAAGCGGCTTATGGAGCTTCAAACGATGGAGGGATTGGTGGAGGCACATTTGAGAATGGCTCACCAAGAATGATGGTGGTGGTAGAGAAGTGTCAACTTCCATATGGTCGGTTGGTTGACTTTGATGATTTCTCATAATCCAAATGGGATTATACATGGAAACGGTGAAAGGAAGCCGAGCAAGTGTTGACTCAACACCTTGATTTTGAACCATTATTCCTCCTAATGAAGAGAATGTTGTTGGCGAAGCGATGAGACGGCCTAGAGGCAAGTCCTCTAAATTGTAGAGGTGGTGATGATAGTGGGATGCAAATGAAATAGCTCTAGGAACCAATGGTGATGGTTTAGTGGAGATGATATTGTTTGGCCTAGGAGGTATGGTGGTGTTTGGCATAGGTAGTTTTGTGGGTACTATCCTTTTAGGAATTGGTTTGATTGGATAATGAAGAATTATATCATTTGTTGGCTTGACCGGAGATGATTCCGTTGAAGAGATTTCGTGTATAACACGAGCCTTTTTCATGGGTGGTTCTTTGGTGGATAAGTTACTACTTGGGGTTTTCCTCATGATGAGATGATTTCAAGAGGTTGCAAGAGCTGAAAGTTAGGATGAGAGTGATGACTATGGAGGTCCTAACAAAGTGGTTTATAAACCAAGAGATTTAGCAAGTGCATTTAAGCATTAAGCCACTAGGATTCATTGGAATGTGATGATTAACATGCACAAGAGTCAACTTCAGAGTTTTACTGATCTAGGAACTCATTTAAGATGAGACGGAGTGTTTGAGTTAGGAAGATGAGTTGAAATGATTGTGTTAGCAAGATTTGACATAAACTGTCATCCGGATCCCACGGTTCCTTCCTCAAAGGAATCCTTCTAGGCTAATCCTAGGGATCCGCTTTCAGCTTATGAAAGAGTGGACATGATGTTTCTAAGATCTAAGACCTATATCATCTTGAGTGTTTCAGTCCTCCTAAGTGTTTTAAATGAGGGGATGCTTGAGTACTTGAAGTAATGAATGATAGCTAATGATTGTTATTTATGGAAGGATTTGGAACTTTCAAGAGTACCAATGGATGAGCAAGGATGACACTAAAGATTTAGAGTGTCAATTGAAGCTAAATGATCCTAGAGATCAGTTGTGTCTTAGGATAGTGTTTTGAGAATATCCTAGAAGCTTTGAGATGGAAAACTAGATTTTGATCAACTTTGATCAATTTTGAAGTGAGGATGATTTATGATCAATTTTGTCATAATCGAAAGATTTCTAAGACTCGACATGAGGGATCAAGTAGAAAATGACGTGTGAGTTTTAAGAGCGGAAGAGTAATGGATTAAAAATGAAATGGTAGATCTACAAGCATCTTAGAGTGTGATCTAGGTGAGTTATGTATGAGTAGGAAAGATCAACCTATCTTGATAAGGACTTAATTTGCCTTAATACACTATGTTTAGCTTAGTGTGAGATGCTCTAAGGATATGTTTGAAATATAATGCTTGCAATTGCATCATTGTCGATCCCACGGTTCCCTAAGTGTGGATCCGTCTAGTACAATCTTTGGGATCCGCCTATCTCACCAAGCAGACCTTTACTAAAGGTATGCAATGATCTTGACAATGCATTATATCTCAAGGATAGTCTAAAAGGAGTTCTAATACTAAGATATCAAATGTAAGATGTTTTATGAAAGAAATTGGATTTCATTGATAAAGCACGAGTACAAGAGATTTGATCCTATTTTGGAATACTACTAGGTTCCTTGAGTGTTTTCGCTAGGAGGATCATTATGTGATTGATGAGTGTTGGTGGAATCAAGAATGAAGAAAGTCTTCATGAGAGATATGTTTAGATCGGAGTAATATGTTCGAGGTTTGCATATTATGCGATTTAAATCTTCCGGAGAGGGTATGTGTGAACAATATGGACTATTTTCTTCACAAAAGTTGAAGAGAGAATCAAGAGACCAATCTTCGGTGAAGGCACATTGTCCATGATTTGGAATCTGGAGGATGTGAGCAAAATGCCTAAGGGTTAGAGTGAACTTTTGGTTTTGATATAAAACCAAAGAGATAGAGAGCGATCCTCGTTACGAACGAGTTTGACTTGACAGAAGAATTCCATTATGAACCTTGGACATATCTTCTTGTTGATTTCAAGAAGACATTCTAGTCCTATGGATCGGAAGGAGGTATTGATACCTTCTTCAAATTGTAGAGAGGTGTTACATATACGCCCTTCGTGAAGTGACGGTTTTCGAGATTATTGAACCCACCGACATGATTGCCAGGTGTGTTGGGTTCGAGAGAGATGTTCGGAGTGTAGAGGCTAGTGAGTGAAAAATAAAACTCATATTCATGCGACATAGTTGAACCTATAGAACTGATAAGTTAATAAAAAGAGTTGTTTGTGGTTAACCTATGATAATCTAATGTTTTTACTAGATTTTTATTAACAATGGTATTTAACACTTTACCTTACTCAAGGTTTTGACTTTCTAGTGGATTATTACATTTAGAAAGATAGTGGTTTTTAATTGCATGAAAAACTGTTTTCCAGTAGGACGGATCCCACTTCTTTATAAAAGGGATCCGGCTAGTGTATCTTCCGGGATCCGTGGATCAAGTAACGAAACATAGGTTTTCCAGTTTTTATACCACGAAATATGTTTTATCCTAAATTTTCTTTTAGCATGCATACATGACTTCTAATGTATCACGAAAGAATATAAAACATATAAATCAAGATAAGTGACACACACATTATGATAATAATAAACTAGTAATATTGCATTTCAATACTAAGGATGATACAAAGGATTGGGTATATAACCCAATGTAGATTAACAACACAAAGTAAATGTCTCCGTATGTGAACTTCATCATAGGGAACACAAGTGCGATGAGCACGAAGTGGATGTAAACCATGTTGATGACGGATCTTCTTGATTTTGGTTGAGATGGAATGAGGAGGAAGATGAAGTTTTTTGAGTGAGAGGAAATTTTGAAAATGGAAGATTTGAAAAAGTGAGGTTTGATAGATTGGTCACGTGGGAGTTTTATAGGGAAGGAGGAATTTTTGAAATTCATGTTTTGTTTTATTATTGGATTAAAAGAAACAATACATAAGTTTTATATACCACGACTTTAGACGAGAAATAAAATACGTATGTGAGAAAAAGGCTTCCTAATGAAGCTTCATGTAAAACATGTATAAGCACAAAAGATAATCATATAAATACCTAAATAGGTATACTTAATTATCAAGCAAAGTAAAAAGAAAATCATACCTCTAGCGCACTTAGGAATGTCTTACAAATGACACAGCAAATGTCACTTAGACGATTCCCGCCTTTTTGCGTTCAAGATACCTTCTTAAGGAAGGTATTCTTGTTACCAAGCGACTCCTAAAGCTTGGTTGGTATGAGCTTTGACTAATCAACATGACAAAGAAGATTAGTGCAATTAAATGAAAAAGTAAATAAAAAAAATGTTGTTATCAAATCAACATCCAAACATATAGTTTTGAAAAACATGGTGTTTGTTTTTATAAAAAAAAACCTTCTTTGTAGTTTTCAATTAACTATGGATCGTATCAAGTTTTTAAAGTACCATATACTTCAAGAAACTTGGTAACCTGGCTCTGATACCAATTGTGGAAAACTAGAAGGGGGGGTTGAATAGTTTTGCCAATTAAAACTTCCTTTTAAACTATTTAGATCTACTTATGTCAATCTATTTGTATGTGTGTGTTGGATGTTGATAAACAAACATATAGCACAAAACCACAACACGAGTATTTATAGTGGTTCGGCTACAAGGACACCTTCCTTGCCCTACTCCACTCCCCGAGTCACCTACTCGAGAGTTCGTAATCACTACACCAATCTCCTTATGGTGGAGAAGCCTTTACAACGTCGCCTACCCTTTCCTTCAAGCTAGGCTAACCACGGGTTCTTTCACTCCAAGGTGAACCACACCTACACAATGTCGCCTACCCTTTATAAGGTACTAGGCTAAGTACCTAGTTCTTTCACCCAAGGTGAACTACACCTTCACAACGTCGCCTACCCTTTATTAGGTACTAGGCTAAGCACCTAGTTCCATTGCAATGGAGGAACTACTACCACACTACACCAACGACTAATCCCAAAGGAGATCTACTCCTTTACAACATCATCAAGGATATCAATATCCTTTGATCTAATGCTAGTCTATCTTGTACATCGAAACACACCATATCGAGTGTACATCTAAGGCACCTTTCACTAATTCCTTTGACTAGATCTACAAGACACCTTTCACTAATGTCTTGTGTCTTCACTTCTAAGCACCTTTCACTAATGCTTCTTTGTCTTGACTTCTAAGCACCTTTCACTAATGCTTCTTTGTCTTGACTTCTAAGCACCTACCACAAGTGCTTATCCTATTGACGATGGATACCCTTCACTATTATCTTCGTCTTGACACTTGAGACATCTTTCACTAATGTCTTCAACACTACACTTTCATTGAATAAAGAAAGGAATCATCAACAAAAAGACTTCAGTAGCCTTGATGATGAGGAAGCATGGCAACTCATGGATTTGAGCTTGCTCGGCTTCAAAGGTGGTGATCTTGCCTTTAAGAGGAACCTAAAAGATCACACAAAAACTGTTAGGAATTGGAAATTCCATGTTAAAGTGTCGGTCACCCCAATTATAGTCTAGCATATGTTAGCTCGTAGACTTGTAGTTAATTACGTTATTTATTAGTTAGTTAATTAGTTTAGAGCAACACCGTGGAGGACGGACGGATCTTTACCCAATGTATGCCTGATCCACGCCTGTAGGTGGCGTTATTTTAAGAACTATAAATAGCCCTCTCCACATGTGGAGAGGGTTGGTGCTTTCATTTCTCTTAATCATACAACTTCTTTTTCTCTCATCTCTTTCTCTCTCTAGAAAGTATCCCACCCATCTCTCTCTCTCTCTCTCTAAAATCTTCTAGTTCTTTGATTAAAACAATAACCAATATCCCACAAATGGTATCAAGAGCCAAGGTTTGATCTTGGATATTGTGTGTGCTCCGATTTTAGTTTGGTTATTGTTGGGTTTCTCATAGCTCAACTTTTTGCTTATTTGTACATCATGTTCGAATTTTTCTTGGTTGAATGTGTTTAAGCTTTGTCCTTTCATGTTTTGGAGGCTTAGATAAGCTTTGGTTGATGCTTAGTTAAGTTATTTCATGAGTTTTGGCGCTGTTTTGGTAATTTTCGAGCTGTTTTTTAGTCCATATTGTTGCCTGCTGTTCACCTTCATCTAAGCGAGTTGACCAAAGCGAGTTGACCAAAGCGAGTTGACCAATGCGAGTTGACCAATGCGAGTTTTCCATTGCGAGTTGGTATGATTATGCTACTATGCGGTTTGTCTTTACAAACTGTCCAGATTCAATGTGTATTATGCGGGTTTTCTCATTAGTCCAGATTCAATGTGTATTATGCGGGTTGACGCACTCACTGCAATTTGATCAAGTTTATTGCGGTTTGTCTAGTTTACTTTAGATAATAACCTACATCTAATTGACAAGTTACAATTAAGTGGTCTACTTTAGGTAATATCCGGTTTGATTTCAGATCAATTCGAATCTCAGGCTTAATTCGTGTGGCTTTATGAATCATCAGTCAAGTGTCATAAGCACGAATATTCATCATTGATCCGTTTTTGTTTGAAGAAAAACTTCAATATATATATTCGAACAAAGGAAGAGGATAAGACAATAACATCTTTTGTTTTTCCTGGACCAAAATCGTTAAACTCATTAACAAAAGATCTCAAATCAGTTCTTAACACACTTAATTATTTCAGATCTATAAAGATCACAAGTGCTTGAACTTTTTCATCATTGATCACTATCCTACTCATTAAAAAAAAAAAAAAAAAAACGTTATAACATTGATGTTATAATTTTTTCTTTGGTTCGGTGTTAAAACTACACAAAACTCTAGCTCAATCAGTTAATTACAAGCTTACAAAAAGATTGTTTCCTTCCATATATCTTGTAGCTCGAGCAGTAGCATAAGGCACAAGGGTCGATTGTTGTTGCATTGGATTGATATAAGCATCACAGGGACGAGTTGTGTACTTGGTTGGAGGCTGTGTTTTTCTTGACTGTTAAAGGAGGGGGCGGAGGTTTTGGATTAGGGTTTGGATAGTGAGAGTGAGATTAGGGTTGAGTGGTGATAAGTGAGTGCTTTATAGTCCGAATATTTAGGGTAACACTAGGATTTGACATTGGGCTTGAACCGGATTCACTTGGGCTCTTAACTCAATAGAAACAATTGGGCTGCCACTTACATGGAAAGTATTGGACTGCTACTATTGGATCCAAAATTGAGATATTACTTTGGGTTTCTTGCTTAGTATATTTTTTGGTTGGATTAAAAATTAGTTAGAGATTGTATTAGATTTAAATTTGGACCATGGGTTTTATTGAGCTTCAATAATCCGAGATTGAGTATCACATTGGATCGAAATTTCCCGGGTTCGTTGAATATAACTACTGTGCTAGTTATTGGATAACACAGTTCAAAAACAAAAAGTACTTCTTTATTATCTACAAGATCCGTAAATTCATTTCACACAATCCTTCTTAATTAATCATTGTCTCACGGTTTGGTCTTGATTTTAGTAAAATCCTGCGAAAGATTCTATTTCTTGGTTTAAATCATAGACTTGTAAAATCCTGTGCATTCTACCGCATCATGTCTTACTCTACTGACCCAGTGATTTCAGAAGTTCTTAAATTGTATGATGTTGTGGATAACAATGATAATGTATGCTACACTGAACGATTAAAGATGATTGAATTAATCAATGACGATGTGAGATCTTCATGTTCTGAGCACAGTGAGAATGAATTGCACCTGCTAATGCCACAGAATGCTTGTGCAAAGGATAAAGAAAGTAGCATTGAACCTTATCAACAACTTCACTCACACATTATGTTACTCACACCGATTCGAATGGAACGAACATGCATTGCCCTTTTCCGTCAGGACTTTTCCACATTAACAGGAACTCTGTTGTTAAACCTAGAGCAATTGGAGCTACAACTTGACACAGAAAAGGTTCAAAAGGATAGTTCTAGTGATGCACTTCAAGTGATCCACAAACAATTTAAGTCATTCATCAGTGGGGAGTTTACATCAGATTATGATCAAGACATGACTGAAGTGTCTTTCAAGAAACACACTGGAATGGAAATTAGCGTGTTCATAGAGACACTTATCCATCTCATGGATAATGTGGATAAGTATATTGAGGATGTTACTCAGACAGATGAAAATGTGGATGTGTGTCTGGTGAAGTTGAGAGATTGTTGTGATAAGTTGGGTAATGTATATGTTGAAGAATCGGGTGTTGCTGAATGCATGTCGGACACAACAAATAATGATGAGTGGGTAGCACGATGATGCATCATTGACACTGAATACAGAGGCTCAGATTGATAAGCTTGACACAGCCAAATGTCCAGTTGACTCTTGTTACACATGATGCGGATGCATATCGAATTTAAATTGAGCAGGTGTCATGTGATGAGGTACCCTTAACTGTTCAACATAGTGCATATGCTAATGTACCTAAACATACTGATCTTAATGCTGAACATGATCCTGATAAATGTTTCTTGGCTGAGTCTGAAATTAAGTGTTTCAAAACTAATGATATGGTTGATAAAAAGGCTTTTGATGAACTTTTAAACAAATTCTCAAATCTTGAAAAACATTGCATTTCACTTGAAATTACAATACAGAGTAAAGAAGAAAGTTTTCAACTTAACAAACCATGTAAAATCCGAACTTCCAATTCCGGAACTTTTGAAATTAACACTTTGAAAGCTACCTTCAAGACAAAGACTCAACTATTTACAACCGAAGAAATTTCTGTCCTGAATGTGAAAAGTAATTTAGTCATGAATACACAAGACATTGATGCTACTATAACAAGAAATAATGAATTGTCAATTTATGTGGCTAAATTACTAAAGGAAAATGAGTCTTTGAGAAAACATCACATAGAACTAAGTGACTCTGTCAAAGAAGCTAGAACTAAGTCAATAGAACAAACAAACTCTTTGATAGCAAAAAATGATGATTTCAAAACTCAACTTCAGGAAAAGAGCTTCGCTATTGTTGCTTTAAAAAATGAGCTCCGAAAAACAACAGGGAATAGTGTGAACACTAAGTTTGCAAAACCATCAATCTTGGGAAACCAGTTATTAGACAACCGAATGCGTTTAGATCTGAACGACCAAAATTTTCAAAACGCGGTTTGCCTCCCAAGTTGATGCTAAAACAAGTTTTGAGAAAACCACCACTTCACCTCACTTGCCTAGGAAAATTGATATGAATGACTTGTATAAGAACACTTATCTAGAAATGGCTAGAAAGAAGGCATAGAATCTCAAAGACGGAATTTTAGGTGCAAGACCTAGGGTGATGAATTCTTCGAGATTTCAAGGCACTGCTAGTAGTTCTAAACCATTACCTAGGATCACTAATCTAAAGACTAGGGATTGGCTTACATCTAAGAGTAGTTGCGTTTCGATTAAAGCTATTCCCATAGCAGATCACTCTAAGAAATCTAGATCTATTTCTGAAACCAAACAATCTGTTTGTTTAAATTGTTTGAAATGCATCTTTAAGGCAAATCATGATAATTGCTCTTCAAAATCCCTAAAGAATTTAAATGCTCATACAAAGGTTCTACCTGTTAAGTCTAGGATTTTCACCAAGTCATCTTCTGTGCATATGAAGCCAAACAAACCGAAAACTTCGCCTAGATGGATACCAACTGCTAAATCTTTGGAAACTAGGAATAAGGATAAGTCTTCCACTTTGCATAAGAAGCCTAACAATCCTAGACCTGCCATGTGGATACCGCCTAGAATGTTTAAGGATGCTGGACTTAGGTGGATACCTACCGAAAGCAAGCATCAAGACAAAATCAAGTTGACTGTGAAACCCCAAAGGATTTGGATACTAATGTCACTAACCAATATATATGCAATCAAGTTTGTAATGTTAGTGTAGGTATTCCTTACTCACAGATACTCGATCCTTCACTACATGGACTCATGCAAAGTATGGATAACAAATGGATTGATATCTCATTACTCACTGTTCAAATTACTCAACCTTGATATTCAATCTGCTATGACGTATGAACACAACAGTTCATGCCTCGTACTCTAAAGGAAAGAAAAGTGTACGTTTCAGTGCGCTTTATCTTCTGAAGAAGAGAAATCTTCTTATGACGTATGAACACTACAGTTCATGCCTCGTTCCTCAAAGAAAAGAAATGTGTACGCTTCAAGGCGCATTCTCGAAGAAGAGAAATCTTCTTATTATGACCATTCTCATCAACATGCTTCATGCTTTTTCCATGTGATTTCGATTATCAAGTGAACGGGCTATCGTTGATTGTTTTCTTAATTCCACTTGCTCAACTATAATGACGATGGCGACATCATGTGCTAATTTTTTGGGGGAGAAGTGTGAATAGAATACTTTTGGATGATTTCACTTATTTAGTCAAGAATGGTATCTCCGTATGCAATTTCGGGAGAAAAGTGTGAATTTTTTGCATTGTTGATTGATTTTTGAGAATATAAATGGTCATACGGCTCTAAACTCATGTAAGAACCGAGCTTCATCGGTCATCTTCACATGGAGTTTTCTCTTCTAAGAGCCGTAGGTTGACATCTTCACCTGATTGATGAGTTTATCGACAAAGCACTTCTGGTTAATGCTTCACGTATACATCAACATGATGATTCCAACGATATCTCGTTCTTGTTTGATGTGATTGGTAGTTTGGTGTTACCATCTTATGTGTTCAAGGCCGATTGCTAATTTCCTTGATGAACATCTTTCTGTTCTTGTTTGATTGGGAGGGATTTTAGTTAAGGGATTTGCAAGATGTAAGTTGATTGGGATGCTTTTTGGTGATGTTCTTGTTTTTGGTGAGTTAAAGATGTTAACTATCTATTCCCAACCGACAATCTTGAAGAAGGTCGAGCTTCGTCGGTTCTACACTCTCTACTACGTTAGAAGACTAAAGACGAGGCGTTTAACGATCTAAAGACTTCTTCTTAATCGGACATTTATCAAACATATTGTTTGCCGGGAGAGCACTAATTGGGAGAGTTTATAAGTCGATTCAATCCCCAATTAGACTTGCTCACATTATTCAAGATGTTGATTCTCACAAAGACTTCAAGCGTTACTGACTCAAGTATCAAAACCGTAGGGGAAGGAGTCAAGCATCTAAACGCGAGTAAACTTGATGAACTTAATACTTCTAAGTAATTGAAGATATCCTGCGAAGACAAATGTTATTACCGCAGAGAAACTCAAGGTTTGACTCATGGCGAGTAAACTTGATGAACTTAATTCTTCTAAGTGATTGAAGATATCCCGCGAAAACAAATGTCATGACCGCAGAGAAACTCAAGGTTTTACTCATCAAGGCGTTTAGTGTTAGTATTTCAACTACGTGGAAGGATGTTGGAAAGAATCAAGATAAAAGAGGTACACTAGTGTGTGGTGATTTGATGGTATCGCAATGATCGGGGAGAGAGAGTGTGTACATTGGGGCGCCACTGTTTACTTGAGGGCTTAATCGTGATTCAGTAGATATAATCACTTATTCGGAGTTGACATCCGCAGAGATTGTCATCCGCAGAGATAATCAGGACTTGGCTGCTTCTTCAATGTTATCAGTTATTCCTTCCTTGGGTATTGGTATACTTCCGATACTTGAGCTTCATACACGATCATCAGGGAAGAAAAATGTGAACATGGGGAGGTGTTTTCATTCCCTCATGATGTGTATTCGGGAGAGCTCTTGGGTATTGGTTTACTTCGGGTTCTTGAGCTTCATACACGATCATCCGGAAGAAATGTGAACAACATGAAGGTGTTTTCATTCCCCTCATGATGTGTGTTCGGAGAGTTCTTGAGCATTATACAAAGAGACTGACTGCATCAATTCAACTACTTGGGGAATTGTTCTCTTGACACCTTTTTGGAATGGATTGCTTCATACTTCAGTGGTTGTGAAATTTGAGAAGATTATTTTATGTGTGGGATGATACGTTGTTGTTCTTATTTTGGATGATATAACCTCAACGGAGAATCTCGATTATCGGTCTTAAAAGGAGCATGGGATTTATGATAATGGTGTGCTTTGGCACCGCTAAGGCAAGCTTGAAATAGAGCTTCAATCTGCCATCTAATGGATTTTCGTTTGGGGAAGTCCAAAGTCTCACTTTCAAGTGGCTCAATTTCTCTCTTCGATTCAAGAGTCTTGGAAGCTTTGGTGGTGAATGTTTAAGAGATGATGACTTCTATCTTCTACAACGGGGCTGCTCGATATCCTTATCTTGTATCGTATCATCATCTTCTTTTACTATATCATCTACTCTATCCTTGTATATATTTATTATAAACCAAATACAAAAATATAAAACCAACGAAAAGAAATAGAAAATATAAAACCTTCAAAAACCCATAAAAATCAGAAAATTTGAAAAATACCAAAAATATGTTTTCTCATGACATGTCTTCTCGTATCGATAACATCTACGGTCTTAGAAATGTCATTCAATAATGGCACGGACCATAGATGAAGTTCGAGCAGGAGGTGTAAATATTCTTTTTCAAAACATGTCACAAACCATGGCTTACAGTTATTTCAGACTGTAACCAGGGCTTCAAATAATGGCTTACAGTTATTTCAGACTGTAACCCGGGCTTCAAATGATGGCTTAAAGTTATTTCAGACTGTAACCCGGGCTTAAAACTATGGTTTGCTATTATTTCAGATAGCAACCCGCTTTTTTAAAGAAAGGAAAGTGCTACGCTTAAACAATTTTCAAATATTTCGTGCACTTATCCTAAAGCAAAATGAGGAAAGTATGTCGAAGGACTGCTGTTCCCACACAAATATTTTTCCGTCTAAAATTCTTTAGAAAAATATTTGTTGTTTTAACAAAAAAGTGGTAAATGAGTTGCTTTATAAACAATCAGCTTCAGAGTTCTATTAAATTTGAAAACTCAGTCAATGACTTCAGCGCTTTTAATCTTTTCAGAAAATGAGTCATTGATTGAGGGGGAGAATGTTTTCAAATCTATATCATCTAACGGGCTTTCTTAATTATCCTATATGCTTAATTGAAAATGATGTTAACCTATGTTGAAGGACTAGGTGCCTAGGATATGATTGTTAGGTTTAGATGATTAGAGTTTGATGAACACATAATCCCATACTTTATATGATCTTATTGACATGTTGCATTGACTTTTATTAGTCGATTGTTGTTTGGGTGATGTCGACCACCATATATTTGTATGTGTGTTCACTAACATATGCATGTATATTGGTATAAAAGAATGTTCCCGATCCGGATCCCACAATTGAAGATGATTGGATGCCGAAAGGAAAGGGTAACTACATCTTGGGTTGACAAATGAAGAAACGGAGCTTAATTGGACTTCTATGGAGAGTTGGCATAAATGAAAAGTAAGAGGTCTCACTGATCACAGATGGTTTTCTTCATCAAAGAAATGAAACGGAGCTTGACTCCTCTTGGCATTAAAATGCAACGAAGAAGTCTCACCGCATCACATCGGTTTTCTTCCAAGCCCTACAACAACATCAACAAAAGTAGCTTATGATTCTCTCCACCTAACGTATCTTGTGCAGGAAAAGTAGTGAATGATACCATTTTTAAACAATTTTTGAAAATATTGTTTTGGAAATGGAAAATATTGTTTTGAAAATTAATCGGATTCAAAGTTTTGAAATCAACCGGACTCTTATTTTGTCAAATCTTAAGTGATTTCAAAGTAAATATTTCTCAAACGATATTTCATCTATCAAGTCCGTTTGTACAAATTAAAGTGGTGATCTAAAGATTTAATGTTATGTCATGGTATGATTTTCTTTAGAATCAAGATCTTTCAAAATGAAAATTTTCTTGTTTGATCTTTCAAAATGAAATTTTACCTAAAAGATCTATTAAAACAATCATACCTGACACTAACAATCTTTAATGTCTTAAAATGGTCCTTATCTGTCATTTTTCAAAGTTAAATCAAGCCACGTCTTTCCCCAAACTCTTTTAAATGATTTAAATCAATTGGGATCACAAATCTCAAAAGGTTTGAAATTTCTGATCGGGGTAGAGATCGTGATTTAAATATCTTTATCTGTTTAAATGGAATTGGTTTTAGTCCTTTATAGGCACTCCTGCCTCCCTGTGCCAAACGATTTCAAATACACAATGCACATGTTGAGGAGGAGGATTTATCCAAAAACCAGATGAGTATTTAAACAAGACCACATTTTCTCCTATGTTTTCTAAACCTTATTAAATCACTTGGGATCCAAAATCTCAAAGGATTTGATATTTTTGATCGGGGAGAATTTGTGATTTAATAATGAAATTTGATAAAAGGTGATCGTTTTCATTCAATTGTGCAAGCTGCTTCTCATATGTGCTAAATGCTTTCGAATCTCGAAGCACATATTGAGGGGGAGCAAACAAACTATCGAGGTACGAAAGCTTTTTAAAGTAATTTATAAAGTACCTTGATTGAGTTTTCAAATGGTTTTCTAAATAGCTTTTGTGATTCGTGGATGTGCTTCAAAAGAACTCTTGCCTCTATGTGTTAAAATGATTTCTCTTATCCTATGCACATATTGAGGGGGAGAATTTACCAAAGAAATTCAAATGGCTTTTCTAAGGAAAATGTGATCAAGAAATTATTTCAAAGAACTTGCCTCCATGCCAAACAATTTCAATATCATATGCACATGTTGAGGGGAGCATTTCTAAAATGATCAAAACTATTAAGGTACAAAATGCTTTGATCTCATATCACAAGTACCTTGATTGTTTTTCCAAATGATTTTTCTATTGGTTTCATGAAGGAAAGAACAATACCAAAAGACCGACCAATTTACTTTATGCATGGTGTTATAAGGATGGTTAGGTTAGGTATTCGTTCCCACGATCCGCCAGAACCGGAGGGATCTACCCATGGACAATCCACTAGAAAGTGTAGAGTTCTTAGGTATGATGAAAAAAGGAGAAAAATGAGAATATGAGAAGAGTGCGGACTGAGACAGAGCTAAAACTGGAATAAACCCAACAAGGTTCTAGTTATGAAGTCTCGGTAAGCACTGAAGGGGTTGAAGAATGAAAAGAAATGAATATGAAAAAGGTGAAAAGAAATAGCCCTCCAATAATTCAACCTTAGGGCAGTAACCAAGTTCAATACATATATACGGTGGTTACTTAGGTAACTCGGTATTGAAGACAAGACGTCATGGACCCGATGCATCGCACTAACCTTCCCAGCTACTCAAGTTCCTCTTAAAAGGCTTGTTTCATTCTCAGGGGAACCGACATAATCTATCGACTTTCTCTTAGAGATTGTTGATATTGAAGAAGGAGACCCTCTCCCTAGTCTCCGGCATAGGAACCAAATGTGCACGATTGAGTCTAGAGCCAAGAGATCATCCATAATATCTCATTAGGACACAAAATTCGAAGACTTTACTTCACATAATGTGGAAAGTAAGTATATATATTAAGAGTCCTACGATTATCCTTGTGGTATTGCAGAACATCTCGAGTGATACATACATATTCACAATGAAGATGGAAAGCCTTCTGGAGCCAACATCAAACAAGCTCCTGGTAGGTGGCATGTGGAATCTATTCTATAGATCAACCATGTGACAACTGGATAGAAACGATGGGGCGACTCACTCGTGAATCAACCTTGGTCCAGGAATGGAATTGACGAATACTTTTGGAAAACCGTCAGTGCAAATCTTCTTTTCTCTAGCACATCGAATGTGTACTTATGTTTTCAAACACAAAAGTATCTCTGATTGAAAAAAATACTTTTGGAAAAACCGTTCGATGTGCAAATCTTCATTTCTCTAGCACCGAATGTGTACTCTTTTAAATACAAAAAGTATTTTGATTGAAAATTGATCTTTCTCAAAAACCTTCGTCGTATTGCAAAACTCTTTCTTCTAAGCAATACGTGATTGTTTTTCAAATCAATTTTCATCAATCGTGAATCTCATTACCGGGTTCACTCACTCCGTTGTCTTCTTTGAGACGTTATGGTTTGAGAACGGCTAGAAAGCACTGCGAAACCCTGCTGGAGACCAAATCCCAATTCGATCACAAAGTGACTTGTATGATCAACCGAACCGTGGGCGTGTACCTCAATTCAACGAAAGTGGTCAAAGACACTTTCGTGTGTTTTATTGCTAAAACTGTTGTTTGCGGTACATTTGGATGGTTGCAGCTGATCGGAATTGAGGAGTCAATCCAAAGTCGATGCTCACAAAGATCCACACTTAAATGAAGAAATCATGACGGTGCATATCTACATAACCTGGTTCGATATTTTTATACCATGCTTCAAGCACGCTGCAAATATCATGAACCGAAAGCTTCCGCTACTCTAATGGAAAGATGTCATGATTCAAAAGTGTGAGCATGTCGGTCCGAAAGTCACAACATCACATGATGGCAACACAACTATGGATGATCTAGAGAGATTTACTATGGCTGATGATCTCAAAGAAAGCTCAAAGATCATCAAAGATGTGGATCAGTTAAAGGCCTCCACTAAAAGTACAAATCTATGCGGACTTTGAAGAATCGCTACAAATGCACAAAGATTGCGGAAATGAAGAATTCAAGTCTACGAGCTCAAGAACGAAGTCAAAGATAGAATGCTAGGAAGCAAAATGTATTTCATGGGGTGACCTCCCTTAGGGGGAGATTGTTAGGAATTGGAAATTCCATGTTAAAGTGTCGGTCACCCCAATTATAGTCTAGCATATGTTAGCTCGTAGACTTGTAGTTAATTACGTTATTTATTAGTTAGTTAATTAGTTTAGAGCAACACCGTGGAGGACGGACGGGTCTTTACCCAATGTATGCCTGATCCACAGCCCGTAGGTAGCGTTATTTGTAAGAACTATAAATAGCCCTCCACATGTGGGAGAGGGTTGGTGCTTTCATTTCTCTTAATCATACAACTTCTTTTTCTCTCCTCTCTTTCTCTCTCTATCCCACCCATCTCTCTCTCTCTCTAAAATCTTCTAGTTCTTTGATTAAAACAATAACCAATATCCCACAAAAACAAAACTACAAACATAGATCTCTTGGATCTAAGGTTAGTGAGATTTAACTCAGGGGAGAAAGTGTGTTAGAAAGGGGTTAGAAATAATGAAGAAATGGCTCACTATTTATAGAGGAAAAATCCTACTGTTCCCCGGATCCCACGGATCCCTTCCACTTGGGATCCGGCTAGCACAAAGCTAGGGATCCGTGGAACGCTCCTCTTTGACTATGGGTATTTTGGTTATGGGTCATGGGTCATGGGTTGAACCATGGATCTTTGGCTAGATACAATGTATCTTTGAGTGCAATGCACTTAGTCACTTGGGTATGGGTTGATCCATGGGTTATGGGTATTATCCATATGTGATATAAGCATGATGTCATGCAATGGGTTATGGGTCAAGATCCATGGGTTATGGGCTTTGGGTTGTACCCAACTACATTCAATGTATTTGCCCAATGGTTATGATACTTAAGTTTCTACCCATTTATATTACCCAATATACTACATACTAGTTATGTGTATATTTTATCCAAATATGTAAACACTAGTTGTTGTACATATGTATTACTAAATCATAAAATCACTTATACTTGTTTTAGTGTTTTATGTGAAAATGTGAATATGTTAGAAACTATTAGTTCAAACCATTTACGTATTTTATTTGTTTCTTTAATATGATTTTACGTTTGTTATCGACATAACATTAGAAGATCGTAAAATATAAATAAACGTTTTTACGGCTTATTTGTATTAACAATCTCCCCTTTTGTTGATGACAAAACATAAAATTATTTTAAGGAAAATCTAAAATTCGTAAAAGTTTGAATTTGTAGTTTCTACTTTCTTCTCCCCTTTTGTCGAAAAAAAGTGTTTGAAGAAAAGCAACACATCGTTTTTAAGAAAAACATGTGAAAGAAGTAAAAGTAAAAATAAATAGAGAGCAAGTAACGGGAAAGGATCTCGTCTTTACTCCCCCCTTGACGAGTCCATCACTATGTACGTCAAGTAAGTGATACTAATCTAGTTTGTTTGCAAATAAGTTTGCAAAGGATTTCGTCTAAGATCGAATGTGCTCCCCTTGATGATTGCAATTATGCAAGGGGATGTCATGAAATGTAAACCTAGTATTGCAAGTGATTTGCAATGTATTGCTTTGACATAAAGATCCCCCTAGTTTTGGGATGTCAAAGTCTTCATGTGTAAATTCAATAACTACAAAACAAAGGTTAGAAAGCAAGTATAATTCACAATTTCCTGCAAATGTGATTCAAGTTATTAAAAAGAAGGCTTTCTGTCTCACGGATCCCACGGTTCCCTCCTAGTAGGGATCCGTCTAGGCAATTCTGAAGGATCCGTATTAGCTGTTTAATTTCAGCAAAGGTGATATAACAAGTAATGTTATCACAAAAATGAGATATGAATACAAGGTAATCATGTGCTCATAAAAATAACAAGTAGCATGTAATTCCATTTAATAAAACTAGAGTTATGATATACATGACTCTAAAAACTAAGAAAATAAGAAAATACATGAATAGCAATTTCTATATTAACTATTGATGCTAGGACACCACTAAAATCTTCTAGCTCAAGTTTTGTTTAGGTTTAATCTCGTCGAAATGTTCGAGGAGATGATAGAACATGAAACGTTGGTCTTCTCGTATTTCATGTATCAAACTTTCAACATGTTGACAATGATAGCAATATTTGTCATGGCTAGGTAGTGGTGGTGGAGGAAATGAGGTGGCTTGATAAGGATCAGCAAGTGGCTGTGGGCTTCATACGACGAGAGGGATGTGGAGGCACATTTGAGAATGGCTCGACCAAGAATGATGGTGGTGGTAGAGAAGTGTCAACTTCCATATGGTCGGGTGGTTGAATTTGATGATTTCTCATAATCCAAATGGGATTATATGATGGAAACGGCGAAAAGGAAGCCGGAGCAAGTGTTGACTCAACACCTTGATTTTGAACCATTATTCCTCCTAATGAGGAGAATGTTGTCGGCGGAAGCGGATGAGACGGCCTAGGATGCAAGTCCTCTAAATTGTAGAGGTGTGGTGATGATAGTGGGGATGTAAATGAAATAGCTCTAGGAACCAATGGTGATGGTTTAGTGGAGATGATATTTTTTGGCCTAGGAGGTATGGTGGTGTTTGGCATAGGTAGTTTTGTGGGTACCTTCAGATACTAAGTACACTTGCCCATGATATTTCACTTCAACCTCAAATAAATAATAGTGAATTAACCCCGTTGTCACATCTTGTGGTTTAAAAGCTCAACTCTAGCCTCCTTTGACGTTTTAAGTGAACTCTGATAATGGTTTCATCCCGACCATGGTTAAAAGCACATAACCCCGTAAAACCATGTAATAACCCACTGCCATGAAGAATATCCAAACAATCACCCAATTCATGAAGTACACCCTTTTATCCCTTCTTTGAAGTAGAAACCGTTAGCACCAGCATCAGATAAGATCCCGAAATACACTTTCCTTTCTCTAGGATGGTTCCATCATCACGGAATTTTACAATTCTATGGTTTAAACCGAGAAATAATTTCTTTCGCGGGATTTTATAAAACCAAGAATAAACCGTAAGATAGATCCGGAAATGCACTTTACAATTACCAGGATGTTTCCTTTGTCACAGGATTTTACAAGTCTATGATTTAAACCGAGAAATAGATTCTTTCACAGGATTTTACAAAATCAAGACAAAACCGTAAACAATGTCAGCTTGAATGTGTTATAACAACTTTGGTTTCAGTGAATATCTGTTTTAGGGGAACATGCAGCGGTTCATTATCCAACATCAACATTATCATCAACCATCCAATAAACACTTTGGTATACACATCATTCACACATTCAGTCGGCTAATGTTGTGACCACTAGGTAAAGTAAACCTGATATACCAAACTTGATCATGAAGTAAAATTTCCCAGATTTGTTACTTAAACTTGTACTAATCCTTGTGAAGAAGAAACAGTGTACCCAATGTATAAAACCTCTTGACATTCTCAACTGAGTGAGACACCGAAGTGATAGTTACGTTGTGGGCTAAGCGAGAAAGAATCACAAACGTAACTAAATAGCCAAGTCTTTATCACACTCTATAAATGCCCAAACAAGTCATCTTCGCGGAAAGGTAGAAAGAAAGAAGATGAAATAAGTAAACGCGCCCGAAAAACCTCACTTCAAAGCCAATTAAGAAATACCGTCCAAACAACCCCATAGTCAACTTTGTTCAATAAACCATTTCAAGCCGTGACATAATATTCTCCGTGAAAATGTGTAAACCAATGTACCAAACCTCATAACCCATCAAATCTCACATCTCAAGTCTCAACTCCAAAATATCCAAGTCTCATATTATCCCATAATCATAGTAAACTCACCCACATATAGCGTCCAACATCCAAGTCCAATACATGATAGACAAACCACATAAATTCCACATTTGATCCTCATAGGTCTATAAACACCATTAAATCGCATAATGCCCATGTCTCAATGAAATGCATAAGGTCCATCACATAATTGGCCCAAGTAGAATTTAAACACAAGAAGCCTATTTTCATAACATTTTATGTCATTTACTGTAAGAAGTACAACAATAACACCACTTGATAACCGATTTAAAAGATTTCCACCGGGCTGAATGAAAATGAAATTGATCCACGCTCAAGTACAAACTCTTCAATGTTCTACCGGGCACAAATCTTATTTCATAAAACGTTTACTTCAAGTTTGTTACAAGGTACACAAATCACCTCTTGGGTCTCATTCACGGCCCATATGATCATGTCCAAATAGCAGCCCACGAGATTGTTTCACCAGGTCCAGAAGAAAGAAAACTCACAAGGCCCATTTAATATTCAGATCCAATCACTGGTTATCCTAAATTTCGGGGTGTATTTAACACAACTTCACACAACTTCTCTTACTAACCCTAATAGTTCTCACAATCAAACCCTAATCTCCTCAAAAAATCCGCCCCCATCAACACATATAACACTCTTCTCCAAAACTTCACTCAACCTAAACCTAATCTCAATAACAAATGCCTCCTTCACTCCTAATAATACTCAAAAATTAACACCAATCAAAAACCCATCCATTCATTTAATTCGATCAACGTTTTATCTCAGCTTTACCTCACCACAGGGATGGCTCGAGGACTTGACATGGTACGTCTTAGCCACAGGGATGGTTAGAGGCATGGAGAAGGCTTTAAGATCAAGGATAAACAAGGTAGGTGTAATCTTGTTCCATTGTTGTTAATGAGTAATAATCGAGCCAAGGACATGAGTTAACATAATTGTTACACTCATTCCTTTATTTCGAATATTATCAAGTGTGGATTAATGACCGACCGAGTTTGTTTATTTGTTTTTGAGTAAGAGATCGAACCAGGAATGGATAATAACAAGTTTGTTATAAGTCTTTTTCCATTTAGTTCGGATATGTCAAAGACTTGGATCTGTGATGATATGGTAGCGTGTGATAGACCCCATGACGGTCTTAGATGAAAAACTTAATAAAACACAACCAATCTAAGATCATTCATGTTTTGTTTCTGTTTGAGTCTTGAATATGATTGAGAGTTGAGTTTGTTTTTGGTTTTGGATCGAGTCATATGGAATGTTTCATAACAATTTGATTTATGTTGGACAAGGACTGATGATGGTGATATACTGAAGTCTATGAGTCATTTTGGTATTTGGGTTCAAGTGGTCAACAAGTCGTATTTCCTGTTCACACAACTCGCTTCATTTCTTTGTCACATAAGTGATTTAATTGTTATGAGAGATAGATAGATACTTGTTTTGAGTCTGATGTTGTTTGGTTATATAAAACGAAAGAGTTAGTAACCTGGTGGTGGTTTCATTAGTCATCAACTCGCTTGTGATTTAAGTTAACAACTCGCTTCTTCCTTTTCATCACAACTCGCATACCCTGGTCTGGTTAACAACACGATTTGTCCAACTCGCTTGTACACAAAGATATTTTAGCAACTCGCATTCAATAATGCAAGTAAGCAACTCGCAGTTGACTAAATAGTCAACCCACATCTTTTATGCAAGTACCCAACTCGCTTCCCTTTTTAAAATTGACAACTCGCATGATCAGCCATATGACAAGTCGCATTAGAAATTTTTTGACTCAAAAGTCAACTCGCTTAAGTCTTATAATAGGCAACTCGCATCATAGACGTTGAATCTGGTCAGAATATCAACTCGCATAGATGAAACATCGAATCTGCACTGATTTGCACACAAACTCGCAAAGAAGAACAGGCAACTCGCATCAATAAAGTACTTGACCAATAATACAATCTGCTTTAACCCTAGTACAATAGTATGAAGAATGACAGCAAAACCATGACCAAATGACCAAAACCAGACATTGGACACTGAAATTGATTTTAGAAACAGTATTTACCACAAGTGTTACGAGACATATACAATAGTTTGTACCATATGTGATAAAGCGCATCAATGAAAGTATGAATAACCAATAATCAGTTTCACCAAAAAGTAACACCACAACATAATCAAAATCAGTGTGAAACCACAAGTAAAAAATAGACCGCATCAATGAAATCGCATAAAACCATGAAATGAACCACGAGAATCAACACAAACAACACAACCTGGCTCTGATACCAATTGTGGGATCGTGAATATTATGTTGTTTGATGATTCGGGTGGTCTAGGACAATGATTAAATAAGAAAGCCATTAGAGAGATGAAGAGAGTAGAGAGGAGGTTCTTGAAAGAGAGTTGCTTTACAAAATGAAAGGTTAGATTCCAAGAAGCCACACCCCTTCCATGGATGGAAGGGGTATTTATAGATACAAAGCATACGTCCTCCTATCGGATGTGGATCGTGCATAATGGGTAAAGACCTCGTCCTCCACGGTGTTACACTAAACTAAACTACGCTACAAATTAACTAATTAACTACTAAACAACGTAAATGACTACAAGTCTACGAGCTAACATATGCTAGAACATAATTGGGGTGACCGACACTTTCTCATGGAATTTCCAATTCCTAACATACTTTCATGTTAATCTTGGTCTTAATCTGACTAAAATACAAGTCATTTGTGTGATTTGTAAGTAAACTTGAAAATGAACTACGTACATACATATATACAAATCGACATACACATACACCAAAACCCTAGATTTATTATATCACCATGTTTGTGTTGTATTTTTGCTTAATCTTGATGTACAAAAGTGTTTACGGTTGATTTGAGGTTTATTTTGAAAGTTATTATGTTTATATACTTGATATGAGAAGTTATTGTAACAAATCGGTGGAAGGAAAAACTAGGTTAGATTGGAGCTGTTGAGTTATAGAGAATATTATAACAATCGGTGGAAGGGATTAGGTTTAGCGTGTTGTAGAGATTTGCGGTTGAAAACGTGGTTATAATGACAAAATATATACTTTAAGAGCCCGTTGTCCCAAAACAGTAAAATAACGAAAATGAACTTAATACTTTCAACAATAGGATAAAGAAATAGAAACTAGACTCTATAAGCTAAACGTGGCTGCTTGAACTCCAAAAAACGGACTTAAAGCGAGAAAGTTACGCTATTTTCAAGTTAAGACGAAAAATATAGCTTTTGCAATTAAACTACACTATTAGCTAAAACAATTTTTTATAAACTTTGAAATGGTTTTCGGAACATAAGAAATAGGATAGGTAAAATTGGTAAAGTAAGAATTTACGGACGGGTCATGCCAATTTTAGCTAGAAATATATTACTTAAACTATTATTATAAAAATGATTATACTTTTAAAAAAGGTAAAAATATATGTTTCTTATAAACACGTCACATAGACGAAACTGGATTTTTATAAGTAATAAAATGGATATTATTTACAAGACCCGACAAAATGACGAAAACCCGACAAAATGATGAAACCCGAAATAATGACGAAACCTGAAAAAAGGACAAAACCCAATAGTGAGACGAAAATCGAAAACAAGATGAAACCCGGCAATGAGACAAAACCCGACCACGTGACGAAACCCGACTAAAAGACAAAAAACAAAAAAATACGAAATATTTTTATAAACTATAAATGAGCACTATTTTAAATACTTAAGATAAAAATGAGACTATTTTCATTACGTGAATATTTAAACTAGTAAACACGAGAACGTTTGTTAACGTATTTAAAACTTATATGTTTACATAACTTGACGTAATATGTATTTTTACTTATAAAACTAAAGCACAAACATGTCATGGTGATGCGAAGTCAAGAAAACACTTTTACACTTATTGCATTTCGTATAATATATACTGAGTCGAACCATAGTTACTTAGGTCGCGTGTAGGAGCCGTTATCTCTTATACTTTGATTTGCTAGTATGGATTACTACTTGACTAAAGTGAGTTTATAGCTCTACTTGTACTGTATTAATACTTGTTTTACAAACTTGGGGTGGGAACATGCTTGCTTTTACTTTGGACACAAGTACTGCTTTTAGACTGTTACGGATTAGCCTAAGTAGCGATAACCCATTTTGCCTACTATCATGAACCGTTAGTTCTTGCGGGAAGCACGAGTGCTATAAATAGATGTATTTGGGTGACTCCCCTGTTCGGGTTGACTAGATAGATAGGCAACAGACGTATACCATGTTGGAATTTAAGTGTCGAGGGTTAGACACTACCGGGCCTTTATACTATGTGCACTTACTTGAATACTTAACTATCGTAGCTTCGGTTTCATGAGACTTAGTGCAATCGTGATAACTTTTGTATGACCTATTATATGTGTTGTAATAGTCATATACCTGAAATCTTGTGGTCCACTTTACTGAATTTACTTAAACATATGAACTTACCATCTTTTTGCTGACTTTTAAGCATGTGTTTCTCAGGTTGTTGATTTCCTACTTGACTGGACTTTGAGGCATGACATCTATCCACTTGCATTACAAAAAGTGTTTTACACAGACATTTATGATTCGTACTGAAACTATTTTTCTATCTGGGACCATGTAATGAAATGATTTAACCATGATGTAAAATTACGTAGCTTTTGGTATGTTGTAATCAAAGTGGGAATGGAAAAGGTTATTACGGTAGAATGAAAACATCTTGTTTTTTTACACATTTAGAATGTAATGATTCATTGCAAAGAATGACTCATTACATAAAAACTATTATTTTCATTCCATAAGGGTCCCCTCATATTTTTATTACATCTTCTAATGGAATGAAAATTACATAAAAGTCTATCATTAACTAACCATATTAAATAAACTTCCTATCATCAATGGTCATTTTAGTCTTTTTCTTATCGATTCCATTACATCCTATCTTACCAACCAAACATGATTACTAATGGTAATGAATTATTACATTGAGTTATTCATTCCATTACATCGTTTATTCAATTCATTTGATATTTCATACCATCCTACCAAACGAACCCTTATTTTTATTTAAATCAAATGTACTTCTAAAATGATTCATGTAGATCGTTCTATATTACTATGTAATTTTATCCCATGATGTCACATCGCTGGTTACCATTCCGCTGCACTAATTTGGGGGTGTTACAGATTGGCATCAGAGCCAAGGTTATAGAGAATTAGGTTGCATATAGGACCTAGATTATTGGCACATTCGTTCTATAACATTGCATCATGACTACTACTGCATATGCCTGCCTTAATTGCTTATACTACGTGCTTATACTTGGTTATTACGTATATACATATACCATTTTCTATATGTAAGATACTTATACATATACCTTACTTGTCACAGATCCATGTCTTCTTCGCATTCTCCTACCCATTCTGACACTGACCTAGAGAGTACAACACTAGCAGATCGTGCTCCAGCATCCCTAGAGGATACTCTCGAGTATTTTGACACTAAGCCATTTGAGTTTCAAGAGACATCACCTGCACCACCACCACCTACCCAAACAGTACCCACTAATTCCACCTCACCAGTTGTCCATCACTGTACTACTGCATGGATGACAGTACGCCCACAACTTCTACTCTCTCCACTTTCTCCCCATACAGAGGAGAACATGCAGAGGTATGCTCTAAACTGTACACCACCAGATTCCCCACGACCATAACCATCCTCATCACCATCCCCATCACCACTCTCATCATCCCGTAGGGGACACCGATCCTCCTACGATACCTCATCTCCCGCACCAGCATCACCATCATATTCATCATCTCCATCATGACCATCATCATCACCACTATCCCCTACCCGCCTACCTCCTCATAAGAGGCCTAGGAGGGCAGCTGAGATATCACCAGAGACTAAGGTTGAGGATACCTCACCTGTCCCAATAGCATAGTGCCCTGGTTGAGGCTGCAGCTGCAAAGGCACCACTTGGTCTGGTATTGAGAGAAGCTATATTTCGTGCTATAAAATGGGGTATGGATGATGTTCCGAGTACCTATGAGGTTGGGCAGAGCTCAAGAGTAGCTCAGGATCAGACGCAGGATGCACCTGCTGATGGTACGGCCGAGGATGTTGTGTTCCAAGACATCGAGTGTGTTTTCAGCACTTATGTTGGCAGTGAGAGTCATACTCCTTCATTAGTACCAACTTCCCCATCTCCTACAACAGTCACACCACCAGCATCACCAGACTATAACCCTCTTTCTGATCAGGTGGCTGCTTGGGTGTCATGCTAGTGTTATTGAACTCAATAGCGATCATCTGGACATGCTAGCACTAGAGTGCTTCAAGGAGTAAGAGTGCAACTTCAGGGTGTTTTATGCGAGGTCAGATACTGTTGGTCACGAGACTACAGCTCTGCGCATAAGGACTGAGGGACTCGAGCATATGCAGTGGATAACTCGGGATGCGTCTGGGATCATGTGGCACAAGATTCTGGTGTTAGAGGCCTAGGTTTCAGAGTTGCAACCGGTGCGTGCAATAGATCGTTCAGAGATACAGGACTTGAGGAGACGAGCAGCGAGTATAGAGGCACAACTAGAGGAGCTTGGTGGAGATTTAGGCAGTAGGAGGGATATGTTAGCATCAGACATAGCTAGTTAGATGTTGTACCTACTAAACTGAGGAGTCATCAGTTATTATTAGATTAACGAGAAACTTGTACTTTTGTTAGAACAATATAACAAGTATTAATCTATGTCTATTTGTTATGATATGGTTGTGTTGTGATGTTGATCTTCTACTGTTGTGGTTGATTTTCCTTTTATGCTCTACCTGTTATGATTTTATCTATGTATATGGTGATGATATTCATGTACAGAACCTTAATGTGAATTGTTATCCATTGTAATCTAGAAGAGAATGTCGAATACTCGTCAAGCTGAAAGCAACGAAGACTTGCCCATCTTGTGGCACAACAAGTGGCAGAGGCCATGGCCAACTATGAGGCCAACCGAAACAGAGGGAATGGTGTGAACCAAGAGAATAGAAACAATGTAGGAGGAAGAGTTGAGCAAGCAACTCAAAACTTCACTAGAGGGTGTACTTACAAGGAGTTCTTAGCCTGCAAGCCCCGAAATTTCAGTGGTACTGAAGGTGCCATGGGTTTGACAAGATGGTTCAATCAAATGGAAGCCGTGTTTAGCATTAGCAACTGTTCAACTGACTTTCGTGTGAAGTATGTCGCTCACACCTTGTTGGATAGTTCTTTGACATGGTGGAATGCACATGTTTAATCCATTGGAATTGTTGCGGCATGCGAGACCAGTTGCGATAAGTTGAAGAAAATGATGACTAATGAGTATTGCCCTAGGAACGAGGTTTAGAAGCTGGAAAATGAGCTATAACGTTATGTTGTAAAAGGTGTCGACATTGTGAGCTATACCAAGAGGTTCCAAGAGTTATGTCTACTTTGTCTAAGAATGGTTTATACTGAGGAGCAGAAAATTGAGAGGTACATTTGGGGACTCCCTTGGGAATGTGACCTCATCTAAACCCACCAAACTGCACGAAACGATCAGGATGTCTCACAACTTGATGGATCAAGTGGTCCGATCCATGGATGTAAAAGGTGCTGAGAATAAGAGGAAGTGGGAGAACAACCAAGGGAGCAACCAGGGAGACAACACAGTTCAGCAGCCCTTCAAGAAACATAATGTGGTCAAGGCCTACATCGTTGGGCCCATTGACAAGAAGCTTTATGCTGGGAATCTACCTCTGTGCAATTGATGCAAACTACACCACAATGGGCCTTGCACAATGAAATGTTTCAATTTTCAAAGAGTTGGACATATGGATAGGGATTGCAGGACTCCTGCCCCTGCAGCAGTGATACACTAGATCAGGTTTTACATTTATAATTCTTGACTACCTACTGATCTATACATATACTAACGGACAGTGTACCTGGTTGCACGTAGTAAGTAGATGGTAAGTCCGAGGTCGTCCTAGGAACGGCTAGTGATTCCTAGTTGGATAATTGAAATTATATTTTATCTAAAAAAGGTTCATAATATGATTAAAATTGGTTAATTATATTAAGTTTTCCTATGTGATCTAATGGAATGGTTCTCTAGCAAACAACTAATGAGGATGATAATTATTATGATCTAGTTCGTATACCTTATCTACTCACGCATTAAATTGAGGTAAAAGATAGTAGACTCCTTTGGTCAATTCGTCCCTATGATCCTAAACTCCTCACCAAGGTAATTATGAGTTATCAAAGATCATTTGTAATCTATTCTCAGTCATTTAAGTACCGGTGTCTACTATCGCTTCAAGTGAGGGTAAATGTCACTAGACTCATTGGGTAAATTCGTCTAGCCTATGTTCCATAGGTTCTTATTCTATAACCATACGATTTCCAGAGTTCGTGGGTTAACCTATGTAGAGTCATTAAGTACCAGCTAAAATCTAGACTTATTCTAAGAAAACCCGACCTCTCGAAACTTAGGTTTCCCCTTAACTTCTTAAGCATCTCCATTTGGTAGGTGATCCTATGGCCAATTCGCACACAAGATAATGGTAGTCCTATGGTTAATTCTTACCACTACTCGCAACCTATTCATCTAAGATCCGATGGTCAATTCTCCTAGCTTCTTAGATACTACCAAACATTAACACTGCCGAAACAAAGGTGTCTACGAATAGGCTAAGAAAGTATGCACTAAACGCAATAAATAAACGAAGAATAAAGATCAAACAATTTATCAACTAATAATAAATCAATTAAAATACAATAACAATTAACTAAAACACAATGGGCACCAATGCATCGACAATCAAAGTTGAAACAAAATTATATTAATTAATAATGAAACTGAATAAAATAATGAAAGTTGGAATATGATTACATATCGTGCTAATCAAATGCTATCGATCCCCTAGTTAAGTACCGAGGCAAAACCACGAAGGGTTTGCCCGCTTCGAAACCGTCGACCAACTGTTTCGCTTTGTTTTGTCTTGTACGGCGCACAAAACAAAAAACCACACAGCGAATGAATATATGAATTGATGTATTAGTGTGGTATTTATACACATAAATATGAAGTTATGCTTTGTACGCAAAAAGCCTCTCTTCTTTCGCCATAATTCATCAATGGTGTTTGTATCTTTTCTTCTCTTTTTCTTCGGTGAAACATCATGTACGGACCAACACCTTTTTCCAATTAAGGGTCCGTTTGGTTTGAGGGTTTATAGGGTAAGGTTTAGGCTGAGTCCAAATGTTAATTGTTTTGTTGAAGGGGATTGTCTTTTCAAACCCAAATGTAAAGGTTTTTGAAATCTTGTCACTTTGCCTAGGTTTAGAGAAAAGCTGCGGGGTCCACTCACCTTCACTCACAAACTAAAGTAATTAAACATTTAAATAACATTTTTCATTTAAATTTTATTATAAAAAATATATAAATAAATACACTTTTTCTCTCTTTTAAACCTATACCAAATCCAAATCCTAAACCAAATTAAAATCCAAATCCAAATCTAAACCCACTTATAAACCAAACGGACCCCAAATAGGATCATCCGTATTTAGCCCCTTCCTTGTTTCAACTTAAGTCTTTGTACTCATTAAAACTTCATATGGATTAAACGCTTCTGGTCCCTCTTCGCACTTGACTTAATTACCTGAATTCCTTGTGAATAATATAAACTTAATAGAATTTTACCACTTCACCCCCTGGACTTCAACTCCTTTGTGCCCAAGTAATAGTTACGGCGTATGTCAATCGCGTAAGTCCTCGTCAGCATGCTTTATCCACCGTTTGTAATCTTCTTACGACGTTAGTAAATCACCAAGTTATGCCGTAACCTTTACCTTTGGTCAACATGTTTATTAATTATCGCGTAACCTCAAGAGTAGGTTACGCCCGTAAAACTCTCGTAAACATTTTCTCCAATCTTATGCCGTAACCTCCATAACTTGGTTACAACGTAACCTTCATAAGACTTATAAAATTCATTGGCCTTTAATAATGTGTTACGGCGTAATTCCATCATGCCATTTACGCTGTAACTATCTCTTAAAAACGTTTTTGCACTTTTTGGCCTTTTTCCGTATCTTTTCCGCTCCAACGCCTCAATTAATCGTGAAATGTAAGTATAAACGAATTAAGTACCATATTGATATAATTGAGGAAATAAACATGGGAATTTGATATATAAAATATCAGGCTAGTTTGATGTTATCAAATATATTCCCACTTGAACTCTACTTTCCCTAAAGTAAACCTTTTTAAATCATTCCTAAAAATAAATCTCCCAATATTTCTTAGAAGATATGAGTTTAAAAATTACCTAAGCTAGAAATTTCCAAGTCGAGCACCTCACGAAAAGGTAATTGAAATCACACTCATCTCTCACTAATCTATGTGTTTATTTTTTGGGTGATTACTCAACTGCCCAGTCATAGCGAGTATTTTATCATAGGCTTGACAAAGATACTAATCTCCACCACTAGAGTCTATAGATGCAGCTATTCCAAAAGGCAAGGGGTTGACACAACATAAAGGCTTACGGGGTGAGTTGTTATTTAGCTCATTACTAGCGTGCTACGGCGAAGGGGACAAAACCAATGATACATGACCAAATCCATGGCCAAGATACCAATGATTGCTCGCTTCCTCACGTAAGCTCTAAGTATGAGATTAAAGGACAATAAGGGTAGGTAAATACATGGGAAAAAATTTAATGGGTGTAACTGATAAACACAAAATAAATAGTTTTCTCAAGTCTACAATCGCCCCCGTTACTAGTCGCATTCAACCCCATAGCAAAATCCGAGGGTCAAGAGTCAGGGGTCTTAAATATCGTCCAATACATGAGTTAATGCATATAAAATGTAGCGTAGTGCCTCATAATCTCTATAAACTAGGCAAATGAGATGCATTAACTCGGCCTTCATCATCAATGAAAAAAAGTATGTGCTATAAAATTTTGTAAAATTTGGGTAAAATTAACACATATTATGACAAAAAACCATAAAATCTCTCATTTCTATCTTTCTTCCCCCCACTTAAGATGTACAATGCCTCCATTGTACAAATATATAAGAAATGACACGGGTTTATAAGAATTATCCGTTAAAACACATCAAAATGAATATATCAAAAGTATATAAGCTGCACAAGGCGGGAATACTTACCACAATACTATACGACACATAAGCTAATTTATATTACTATCAGCTATAAACAACAAATAAACAAACTCTTGCTTGCATTATATATATATATATATATACGTATATATATATATATACGTATATATATATACGTATATATATATATATAGTATATATATATATATATATATATATATATATATATATATATATATATATATATATATATATATATATATATATATATATATATATATGTTAGGAATTGGAAATTCTATGTTAAAGTGTCGGTCACCCCAATTATGGTCTAGCATATGTTAGCTCGTAGACGTGTCATTGTTTACGTTATTTAGTAGTTAATTAGTTAGTTTGTAGCGTAGTTTAGTTTAGTGTAACACAAAGGAGGAAGGGACGGTCTTTACCCACTGTATACCTGATCCACAGGCCGTCAGGAGGTCATGTAGTCTGTAAGTATAAATACCCCTTCCATCCTTGGAAGGGGTGGTGCTTCTTTCAATCTAACATTTCATATTTGTGCTACAAGTCTCTACCAAGAACACCCTCTCACTCTTTCTCTCTCTAAAACATGGCATACTTGTATAATCACCATCCAAGGCCACCCGAATCATCAAACACAATAATATTTACGATCCTACAATTGGTATCAGAGCTAGGTTATTGTGTTGTGTTGATTTGTGTGGTTACTTTGATACGTTTTAGGCTGTTTTTAGCATCATTTTATTGGTTGGAAAATTGTTTCATAAGTCTTAGGCTATTGTTTTAGGCTGTTACTTTGATAAGTTTTAGTCTTTAACTATTTTCATGTGTCCTTTATGGTAAAAAAGGTCTCTTTTTGCTTCAAGTTTGTAGTTATGTTGACAAAACTATCCAAATAGTTTGGGTCACATATCTCATTTTATATATCTTTTTGTACCAATTTATATCCGTGAATTTATTTGTGGTCAATCTGGTCTATCTTCATGGTAAAACAGTCATAAGAAGCAGTCTTTATGATGTGTTTCTGGGTAACTTTGAAGTTGAACAGTTTTTATGGTCGAAAAACTCATCAAAAAAAGTCAAAAATCTTGCTAGCGACTTGTCTATATTCCATCCAGATTCATTGAATATGGGTAGCGAGTTGTGCACTTAAAAATCATAGCGACTTGTCTTTACAAGTCGTAGCGACTTGTCGTTGTGACCCTTTACTGTAGCGACTTGTGACTTCTAGCGACTTGACAGAAAGGTAGAAGAAGATATGACTATTTGACCTCGACCATAAACCATTATACCAATCGACTCTCTTTTGTGACTTCAGATTTATCTCATCACAAGTCCAAACCGAATGAAAATTTTAAAGAATGAGTGACTGAAAAAGAAGTACGCTACCACAACCACGTCCATAAACTAACCAAATCCAATTATAATCTACTCCCTTCACCTCCTAACTCTTGACACCAACTCCATAACTATGTCTCATAAAGAAAAATGAAATATCAAACTGATCTCATTTAGTTTCTCTTCGTGACAATCTATGAATCATCAGACCTTTAAGGCCTAAACTCACGACAGAAAAACAGTCATCATTGATCACTTTTCGAAGCCAAGCATCAAGGATATTTGAATCATTCAAGAAATAAAATGTAACAAGTTTGTTACTTTTATATCTTTGATTCGTTCATAGACGAAAAGCAAAACTGTTAGGAATTGGAAATTCCATATTAAAGTGTCACTCACCCCAATTATGGTCTAGCATATTTTAGCTCGTAGACTTGTAGTTATTTACATTATGTTGTAGTTAATTAGTTAGTTTGTAGCGTAGTTTAGCGTAGTGTAACACCGTGGAGGAAGGATGGTCTTTACCCACTGTATACCTGATCCACAGGCCGATAGGAGGTCGTGTAGTCTTGTAACTATAAATACCCCTTCCATCCTTGGAAGGGGTGTGGCTTGGAATCTAACCTTTCACATTTTATTGAACCAACTCTCTACCAAGAACACCATCTCTCTACTTTCTCTCTCTAAAATGTATAACATGTATTTCCATCATCCTAGACCGCCCGAATCATCAAACACCATAATATTATCGATCCTACAATTGGTACCAGAGCCAAGGTTTATGGTGGTTTTTTTACTTTGCTTAAACTTTTTTGCATTTCCTTGGTCGGATAAAGATTTTTATCTCTCTTTGTGATAAACAGTTTGTTACATGTTTCAAGTTTTGTATCACTTTTGGTAAAAAATGTCATTTGGTCTAATAGCGTCCAAACTGTTTTGTCCCATCTTTATATGACATTGTTCTTGAGGTACCAAAAACACGAAATATGTGTGGTCATATATTAGTGGTCAAACGGGCCATAATGTCAAGTTTCGTATATCCTTGTTCTGGGTTGTGATGCAAATATTCTGGGTTGTACTGGAATTTCTTGGTAGCGTTTTGAAGTGAGAGAAAACAAGATTCGTTTTTTTAAGGACAGTACAGCTAGCGATTTGCAATAGAAATAGCGACTTGTTGAGTTAAAATAACGTAGCGACTTGATACAAAATAACCTAGCGACTTGTTATTTAACAACTCGTAGCGAGTTGTCAAAAGCCTAATGGTTAGCGACTTGTGTGTTTTGTAAAAGAGTTAGCGACTTGCTTTGAAAAAAAATTTACTAGCAACTTGACTCATGGTGGCGACTTGTGAAGTAAAGAAAAATGATAGCGAGTTGTTTGTTTATAAGACTAGCGACTTATGATAAGTAATACTGTAGCGACTTGACAAGGAAGAGATGAAGCAAGTAAGGACTCGACCACAATATACCAGATACAAAAAACAACACCAATGACCTCATCACGACCTCAAGTTATCTTTCCATCATCAGTCCACGAAGGCCTTTAATCAAAAAAGAAAAGACTCGAACCTCAAACATCAAATCCGACTCATATTTTCCTACTTCCTCAAACAAATCCAATCTTATCCTCAAACTCCTTCAATCTCAACATCATCCTTAACCTAGACACGACTCAAATCTAAAAGATATCAAACTGACAATGATATGATCTCAGAATCATCGTGAGTATTTTCAAGCCATATCCGTCCTCTAAAGCTCATTTACACGAGTTATCCATCATCGATCCATTTCTTTTCGAAGCTTAGCTTCGTTTCTATTTCGAATAATTGAAGAAAGATTGATAACAATATTGTTATAGTCATTCTTTTTAATTCGTTAAAACTCATGAACTCGAAACTAAAACATTAATTAAAACCTACCTTGAAGCATGTCTAAACCGAAACCATCACTGTGGTTTTATGTCGAGTATAAGACCCTACCCTCAAGCCATCCCTGTGGCTAGGTAGAGATGAGATGTTTCTTGGATCTTTCAAATGATTTGATGGGTTTTTAATCGAGATAGCCTTGGATGAGATGTTATATGCATAACGTTTTTCTTGTGTGACTGTGTTGTATATACTGATGAAAGTGGAGAGGCAGATTTCATGAGTAATTTTGGGTTTGGGTGATAAGATGGGGAGGCGGAACAGGTGAGGTATTAGGGTTTGAGGAGGATGTTTAGGAGAGGGAGGCGTGGTATTGTGATAATGTGTTTTAGGGTTATGAAATGACCAAATATTTAGGGTATCAGTATTAATAGCTAAAGTTTTTGTATAAGTGGAATTGAAATGGATTGGAAATTGGGCTTGCTGCTTTGCTTGAGCTGTAGTGTCGGATCTTCCGAATTTTTCAAGCTAATATCGTTGGGCCAAGAATTATTGTTATACATGGATTGAGTGGATCATGGACTTTTAAACGTTTAAATCAAAACATTGCTATCCAAATGATTTGTACGGTATTTTGGTCTATGAGTGGTATCTTGTACGGTATGAGGATACAAATTATTTGGTCTACGAGTGGTATTTTGGTGGGATACTTAATTCACGGCTAATGCGATAATTTGGAAATATGTTCACGGGTTTTCTTTCTCCGGTATTATTGATCTGGTATCAATGTGTTGGTTCAAATGGTTTTTTTTTTGGACTTGGATCCGGGTCAAATTCTTTGCAATTTGTTATATAACAAGTTATATGAATACATGAGATGATCATTGCAAGAGATTACATTGACCGGAATGGGTTGAACAGTTATTTGGACCGGACTTGAAATTTTATGTGATTAAATGATTTGTGAAAATATGATTTGATGATATGAGATTGGATGATGAGATTCAGTGGGTTATGAGGTTTGATTCTTTGGTCTCACGTAGTATATTCTGTCACGGCTTGAATTGTGTACTAGGTTGACTAAGGGGTTGTTTGGACGGTATTTCTTTCTTGAAGTTGAAGTGAGGTTTTCCGGGAGCGTTTACTTATTTCGTCTTCTTTCTTTCTATCCTTCCGCGAAGATGACTTGTTTGGGCGTTTATAGAGGGTGATAAAGACTTGGCTATTTAGTTGCGTTTGTGATTTTTTCTCACTTAACCCACAACGTAGCTATCACTTCGTGTCTCACTCAGTTGAGAATGTCAAGAGGTTTTGTACATTGGGTACACCGTTTCTTCTTCACAAGGATTAGTACAAGTTTAAGTAACAAATCTGGGGAATTTTACTTCATGATCAAGTTTTGACATATCGAGTTTACTTCACCAAGTGGTCACAGCAGCAGCCGACAGAATGCGTGAATGATGTGTTTACCAAAAGGTTTATTGGATGGTTGATGATATTGTTGATGTTGGATAATGAACCGTTGATGAACCGCTGCATATTCCCCTAAAACAGATATTCACCGAAACCAAAGTTGTTTGAACACATTCAAACTGACATTGCTTACGGTTTAGTCTTGATTTTGTAAAACCAAAGAATTTATTTCTCGGTTTAAATCATAGACTTGTAAAATCCCGTGACAATGGAACCAATCGTGATAAGTAAAAGTATTTCCGGCTCTATCTCTCGGTTTATTCTTGGTCTTGTAAAATCCCGCCGAAGAAACTATTTCTGTTTAGACCATAGAATTGTAAAATCCCGTGATGATGGAACCATCTTTGAGAAAGGAAAGTGTTTTTCGATCTTTGATGCCGTAATAACTTCCGCTTCGAAGAAGGGATATAAGGGTGTACTTCAAGTATTGGGTGTCTGTTTGGATTGTCCTCATGGCAGTTTGGCTATTGCTTGGTTTTATGGGATTATGTGCTTTTAACCATGGTCGGATTGGAAACCATTATCAGAGTTCACTTAAAACGTCAAAGGAGGCTAGATTTGAGCTTTTAACAAGATGTGACAACGGAGTTAATTCACTATTATTTATTTGAGGTTGAAGTGAAATATCTCGGGCGAGTGTACTTAGTATCTGAAGGTATCGGGGATGGTTGGATGAAGATTCTTCATGATCCTTGTTCGAGCTTATTATCTAAAACGAAGACTTGGAAATCTAGTTATTGTTGGGTGTCTTTTACCTTTTCTTTTACCACTTGGGGGAATTGGGCTCTTACCACTTCAAAATAACTATCACTTTAAGGAGTTACATTGTAGTGCTCAGTGTCACATTCAATTGTGGATTTTCAAGAGGTAATGTACGTCTTATACTTGATGGTTGGTTGGTTGAAGAGTATAGAGTACATAGAGAGTACTTATAGATGCTAATGGAAATCGGCACCGCTCTTTGTTACATATGTGCAAGTTTAAGTCACGAGTTCGGGGTAGTTTACTTCTGGGTCAAATTCATTATATCGGGTTTTCTCCATCAACTGTCACTACAAAGAGCCTACTGAATGATAATGGGGTTGATTACATGTTTTGCCAAGAGATGATGAAAAGAGAGATTATGACGCATTTAAACACAACAGTCATGCATTGTTATCAAAGAAAAGAAAAGTGTACGCTTCATGCGCTTTATCTTCCAAGAAGAGAAACTTATTATGACCATTCTCATCAACATGCTTCATACTTTTTCTACCATCAAGTGAACCGGCTATGTTGATTGTTTTCTCGATTCCACTTTCAACTATAATGAATGATGGTGACATCCCTGTGAAAATTTCATGGGGAGAAGTGGAATACTACATTTGGATGATGTTCACTTGTTTAATCAAGAATGGCATCTCTGTATGCAATTCTTGAGGGGGAGAAGAAGTGTGATAATTCTGCATGGTTGATTGACTTATGAGAATATATGGTCATACGGCTCCTAACTCATGTAAGAACCGAGCTTCTTCTTATCGGATCATCTTTACATGGAGTTTCTTCTAAGAGCCGTTGGTTGACATCTTCACTCTGATTGATGAGTTTATCGACAAAGTGCTTCCGGTTAATGCTTCACGTATACATCAACATGATGATTCCGAACAACCTTCTGTTCTTGTTTGATGTGATTGGTAGTTTGGTGTTACCATCTTGTGTGTTCATGCGGCCTGATGGTTGATTTGATGAACATCTTTTTGTTCTTGTTTGATTGGGAGGGATTTTAGTTAAGGGGATTTGCAAGAGGTAAGTTAATTGGGATGCTTCTTGGTGAGATGAAGATGTTAACTTTCTATTCCCCAACTGGACAATCTTGAAGAAGGTCGAGTCTACAGTCGGTTCTACATTCTCTGCTACATGTTAGAAGACTAAAGACGAGTTGCATTTGATTATCCAAAGACTTCTTCTTAATCTTGGCATTTATTAAAAGATTGTCGGTTTAGGGGAGAGCACTAATTGGGGGAGGGTGAAATGTCTGATTTAATCCCCAATTAGACTTGCTCACATTCTGCTTCAGCAAGTTGATTCTCACAAAGACTTCAAGCGTTCTTTTCAACAGATTTATAGTATTTGGGCTTATAATATGTTGTTGATTCTAATGTCAAACCAAAGAAGGGGAAGGAGACAAGAAACAAAACGCGAGCAAAATTGACTAACTTAATTCTTCTAAGTGATTGAAGATATCCCGGGAAGACAAATGTCATGACCGCAGAGAAACTCAAGGTTTTACTCATCAAGGCGTTTAGTGTTATTATTACAACTATGTGGGGGAAGTGGTGTAAAAGAAAGTTTCTGAATATAAAAGAGGTACACAAGTGCGTGATGATCTTGTGGTTATCACAATCATCAGGGGAGAGAGAATTGTGTACATTAGGGGCGCTCAGCTATTTTCACTTGAGGGCTTAATTAGTGATTCAGAGATATAATCACTTATATTCCGAGTTGACATCCCAGATTGGTCATCCCATTGCATAATTGTTGACTTGGCCTGCTTCTTCAATGTTATCGCTATTCCTTTGTGTAGTGGTATACTTGATAGTTGAGCTTCATACACAATCATCGGGAAGAAAATGTGAACATGGAGAGGTGTTTTCATTCTCATGATGTATTCTGAGAGATCTTGGGTATTGGTGTACTTCGGTTCTTGAGCTTCATACACGATCATCCGAAGAAAAATGAACATGGGAAGGTGTTTTTCATTCCCCCATGATGTATTCCTGAGAGTTCTTGAGCATTATACAAAGAAGCTGACTGCACTTCACCAACTACTTGGGGAATTGTTCTCTTGACACCTTTTGGAATGGATCGCCTGACTTCAAGTTGGTATGGAAATCGAGAAGATTATTTTAAATGGATGATAATGAAGTTGTTGTTCTATTGATGATATAACCTCAACTAAGAATCACTGGATTATTCTGGTAGCGACAAAGATGATCGATGATAAATGGTGTGCTTCTGCACCGCTAATGGAAGTTTAGAGAAAGCTTTGAATCAGCTAAAGGATTTTCGGTTTGGGGGAAGTCTGCCAATGTCTCACATTCTTAAGGGCTCACTTCTTCTTTCAAGAGCCTCTAAGCTTTGGTGGTGGATGTTTAAGAGATGACGATTTATCTTCTACAACGGGTGCTTCGACATCCTTATCTCTCTACATCAGATTATCATCTTTTAACTATATCATCTTCTCTATCTTTGTATATATTTATCAAAAAAATCAAAATACAAAATTAGAAAACCAACAAAACAAAATAGAAAAATATAAAACCTTCAAAAATCCATAAAAATCAGAAAATTTGAAAATACCAAAAATATTGTTAGGTCACTAGTTTTACAAACACAAGTTATAGAGAAAGAGATGAAGGCGGATGAACAAGTAAATCACACACACATACATGTAAATAATAATACGGTTTAGGCAAAGAGTATGAATGAGAGAAAAACTTGAACAACCAACCCTCAAATGAGGGTTATTACATGGTTTATATAGGCAAGGAGCTAGGGCAACACTCACTCTCCTTCCCTATTCCTTATTGGGCTTGGGCCTAAGCTTATGGGCCTTCTACATAAGCTTGACCTTAAACAAACATAAAGGCCATAATAAAGCTACCTATTACATATGAAATATAAATACTTGAAATACTGTTTAGGAGTGATTCCAACAATCTCCCCTCAAGTATATATGAATGTAAACAGTGAAGGCGTTGATGTAATAGTAGTAGCGTTGACGCTCTTCCGACATTCTTCTTCTTGTGAGAAGAATTGCCTTGATTCAACAATCTCCCAGAGAGATAGTTATCTTTGAACGCTTATGCTTTGACGCCATCTTTAACTTTGTTCTTTGATCATTGTTCTTTGTGGTGAAAGTGATAGTATGTTGTTGTTCCGTGATCACCGCCTCTCGTGTCTCCGCTCACGCTCCAGTTGTTCCACGCCATTCTTCAACATGCTCACACGCGCTTTGACGTTGGAAATCAATACTGATGAAGTTTTGTAAGTCTTTGACTTTGTAGATTCTTTGATGGATGAAGAATCATTCCGATCGTTGTGTTGCATTGAGATAGAACTTCCATTAGTGATGATGTTGGCGTGAGCATGAGAAGAATCAGGACGATCATCCCGCTCCAGAGCTTCCATAAGAAGAAAACATTTCAAACGGTTAGTAATAAGCGGTTTCCGTCACTTACAAGTTTGAACTTCGAGAGTGTCAACAGCATAGTGTGAAGACACAACTCTAATTTTACAAAGGCCGTTCTCAACCGAGTCCCACAAGTGAGATAACGCGATGTACCGGTACATCTACATCCAGATGAGTCGCCGAGGTACATCAAGCATCACCTCACGATCGTAGACCGTTTGAGACACACTGCGCAATCCACGGGAGTTACCGGCGACCACCGACAGGTCGTTTGATGTTGACCAAGAGTTTCCATTCAATCATCGAGGATCACAGATGTGAACCTCTCATAAATGTTCTCGGCAGATTGCTAAGATCTGTGAAGGACTCGATATGAACCACCGATGATCTTATTAGTTGATCATCAAGTGATTAAATGTCAAGTGTTCCTAAGAGATCTTTTGATGAATCTCGTGGCTCTAGACTCAATAGTGCGTTTTGGTTTTCATGAGCGGAGACTAGGAGAGTCCTTCTTCAATACCAAAGAATCTCTAGAGAAAGCCGATAGTTTACGTAGGGTTCCCTGTGAGAATGAAACAAGCTTCTGTGGAGAGAAACTTGAGTGGATAAGAAGGTTTAGTGCATGCGCCACTGGGTCCATGACGACTTTTAATCTTCAATACCCGGCCACACTAAGTGACAACCAAGAGCATATGAATTGAACCATGGTTCCTAAGTTGAATAACTGAGGGCTATTTCTTTTCACCCTTTTCTTTACATTTCTTTTAATTCTTCAACTCCTTCTTTCTCCGATTCTCATTTTCTCCTTTTTATAATCATTCCTAAGGACTTCTAACACTAACTAATGGTAGTGTCCGTGGGTAGATCCCTCCGCTCAAGGGATCATAGGACGGTTATTCCTAACCTTAGTCACCTTATAACTCCATGACTAACCTATGTATGCCATTAAAACCACTCAGATGATAAAATATCTCTCAAAGGGTTTGTTAATGGAAAACATGTTTGAACCATTGTGAGAGATGATGTTTTGCATAAATACTCCCCTTCCACATGTGCTTAATAGTTTTAATGGTTAAATGCACAGTGAGGAAAGAGCGCACTTTTGAATTGATCCAATCAAGATAGACAACCCCCGCGAGACACGGTTACGTTGCATAGTTAAAGAGTTACATTGTCCGCTTTTAGGTGACAACTAGCTCTAATAACTACCTTGAAGGTGTAGACAAACCTTGGAAGGTTGTCAAACCCGCCAGAGTTCATGTCTATCAAAAGTTTCTCGAATGGTACATTCTACTCAGACAAGTCCTTTGAGACACGCTACATCACTAGCGAACTAGCTTGAAATTGTTACCCGTCCAAGACAAGTCTTTTCGAGTTACTAACTAGTACCGCCAATTCGTTGGTTAAGTTCGAGGTACACAGATTCATTTGCATTTTGTACAACATATTTCTTATCACACAATTTTCTCCCCTCAAAAATGGCATATTAAAGTGTTATTTTTGAAACGTTTGAGAATTAATATGACCATTTCGAAAGTTGCGGAAGAATGACCATCGTGAACAATTTGTGAACAGTTTTAATTTCAAATACTCCCCTCAACAAGTGATAAACGGTTGAGGTTTTGAAAAATCATTTGGGGAAGTACTTGTTCTTTTGAGCAAAACCTTGAAAAATGAAAGGTTTGATAGGTTTTACTCAAAAGTAAGAAGCTTTCGCTCATTTCTAAGGATTGTGGCACCGAGGCGTACCACGTGGTCCTTTATTGACAATTACGGGTTGTACAATGTTATGTGTGCACAAGCCATAGACATATTTAATCACACATCCAAAATTATGAAGGAAACAATTCAAGGGGTACCAGGAAGTGCTGATGTTCCTGTGAGTGCGCATTGCATGCTGGAAAGTTTGATTTCTCCGGGTCGACCACCAACATAGCTCTCCAATCGCTCAAACTGATCCCTTCAACAACCGCTCATCAATCATGGTGATGATCCTCTCACATCCCTCCTTTCCCGAGAATTCCAGCTTAGGAGACCCAACTTTCAGCGATATCCTTCAACCAGACGCCAATCCATCCCTAACCACTTCAAGTATGATCCCGAATTTGTGGAGATCACTACACGCCATTAAGCGCTTTGAAGTTCACTTGTAAACAACTTAAAGGTTTGCCGATGAGTGTATATTGAGAGAGCTGGTTGAGATCGGGAAGAGTAAGCTTTGGAGGAGTGAGGTTGACACCGCCCGATAAGATTCAATGACCATCCGGATATCTTCAACACGCTCTTTGATCACCGATGCCTAATGAAGATGAGAACCGACTTGATAAATTCACGTTGAACTTCAACGAGAATTGTCTCATACGACTCGCACTTTGGCAAGGTACATGTCTTCGATGTCGTTGAGGGACAAGTTCTCAAAGTCACCCTCGGAGAATCCATAGTCCTGTTCATCTTGTCGCTTGACTATGATATTCTTTAAGAATGTGTAGTCCCACTTAGACTTGAGATCAATGTGTTTGATGGCCACGATGTCCTTAGAACTTTACATTGCATGTTGAGACTTTCGAACGTGCACCAGAGTAGATTCTTCGGCGCTCGTGCCAATGATGAATCCCATACAATGCATCTTGGTCGTATGCTTGCACGTTGACAGAAAACAAGTGATTTGCAACGCTCGATAGCTATGCAGCTTTGAGTAAATAGTCACCGGGAATGGAAGAGTCAATGATGTAGCGTTTTTCGAACCATCGCTACCGTAAGAGAAAATCCAGTCTCGTTAAAGAAGTATCGGAAGGGAATCCGTGGTTCGTCTGTTTGGCCAATGGTCGGTATGGGTTTGGTCCAATCCGGTGTAATGGAGGGTTGTCCCTTTGTGTGAAGTCAATGTTTGCTTCCCGATTGAGCCAATCCATGTTGTTAGACATAGCTCGATCGATATTCTCAAGATGATATTCGACCTCGAGGGCGCTTTGAGTCTGTTTTAGAAGTTGAATGCTTCATTCTTGATTCGCTTCAACTCAGATTTCGCCATTTTCTTCACATGGAACTTTTCTTGCAAAAGTTTTTGCTGCTCCAATGTAGAACCGTCTACAATTCTTGACCTTCATCATGGTAGGAGTTTGATTGACAAGTGTGGAGAACCATTCAAACTCTTTGGTTTTATCGTCATCAAGCCATGAGACGACTCCAGCCGAATGCTCTCTTCTTCTTTTTGGAAGGCCTTGATGATGATATCGTTCTGACTTGTTGGGTGAGGTGGGTTGTTGTCTGGGCTCAAGGACCTCTTCATCGTCACCACCCGTATACTCAAAGTAATCACCGCTTTTTGAGTCGGGGTGGTAACTCGGAATCGCCCCGAGGTTTATCAAGAGAAGACCGAGGTGGAGGAGACTTTTGTTGAGAAGAAGTCCGTGGTGGAGGAGGTGGCATAGGTAGATTTACCGCATGCTCTCGACGCTTAGGTGCGTAGTCCTTATCCTTATCATCGTCATCTCTTGGTCGCTGGGTTGATCGGCCGACTCCTTGCATGATGATCTAAGTTGAAAATCAAGTAGATTTTCGAAAAATTTAGCTTCATCCGAAGTAAACGCTCCAGATCGCTTTGACATTTGTATCACAAGTTTAGCGATTAACCTGCATTCAGAGATCGCCTTCTTTGGCCATTGTATGTTTAACCAATGCTACGATGTTAGGGTGAGTTGTCCGAAAATACTTCTCTAGTCACACCGGGACAAGATCGGAAGAAACTTGTGAGTATGATCTCTTGCTGTCTTTTCCAGTTCCTTTTGGATTTTAGGAACGATATCCTAAAGGTACTTGTTAGTGTAACCTTCATCATTTCGCTCAGCCTTTTACGATGTTTCTTCATGAACTCTCAACAAATTCCTTTTTCTCCATCTTGTCTTTTCATCATTTAAGTACTGGATGGATCGCAAGAAAGAAATTTAGCTTTTGTAGTATGTCCTTCTTTTTCTCGACTTGTTTGACGCCTTTTGTGAATCTTTATGAGCTTGAGAAATCCAAGATTGAGGTGGTTTCTTCACAGATTTGGATGATGATTTTGTTGATCTTTTCGATGGTGGTGGTGATGAGTGAGATGAAGAATCTGATGATGGAGGGACATGAGGAGATTTGGGGTCCTTTGGAGGTGCGAGGTATCCTCCTTGAACGAGTTGGACTCCGAGAAGAAAGTCATCATAATCTTCTTTGTATAGTCATCCCTCGCCATCCTAGACTTTTTTTTTCTCACTTTTCCGGCTTCAAAATCATACCCATAGTGTCCTTCACAGGCTTTGTTGTTGCACAAGAGTGGTGGCACCGCATCCCTTATCGGTTGATTAACCGCGATCAGACCTGGAGAAGAGTGAGACACCACTGATCCTCCCGGCCACCCATTTGATCTTTGCAAATTCTTCGACTTTTGAATTTGTCTAACTAATTTAAACTTCTTCCTGTATGATTGATCCAATTGCTCTTCTTCTTCTTCAGAGCTTTCATCATGAGACACAAGTGCAGAGTCTTCCTTTTCCCTTTATTAGTTGGAGGATTTGAGGTTTTGTAGGAGGATTTTCATCCTTTGCGCTTCAGAGTAGGTAATCTCTTCATCTCTGCGGTGGCAGAGCATCGTAGTCCTCGCCCACAAGCTTTCTTTATGTTCAGTGAAAGGATTGGGGCTTCCTTAGAAGGAACCTTTCTTAGTGGAGGCTTCCTCTTGGAAAGTTCCTCTTTGGAACTTCTCCTGACTATCACAACTTGCGCATACTTCCAGACTTCCTTCTGGTTCTCCTTACTGTGGGTTCCGTAAGATTTTTCGTCGAGATGACCAACTTTGCCTTGTCCGGACGCCTGCATACCTTTTGTAACGTCGAGCTTTTCGACATCTTCGCTAGAAGGAAATCTCGCAAAGACAAAGACCTTGTTTCTTTGTAGACGCTTTCCTTGATTCTCGACAGATAGAATGGGTTCCGTCAACATGTCGCGGATTGTGGGGTCATTGAGCCTCTTGGGAATGTCAGGATGAAGTCCAAGTGCTCTCTGGATCAACAATTTAGTATATCTCATGTAGGGAATCTTTGAGCCAAGTTTGTTGAGAAATGACATCATGTCATCCCAAATCGGAGCTTCGATAATGATGTTCTTTGTTGACCAATGCCCGAATATTTGCGCTCCATGAGCTTAGGGTGCTCATAGTCAGCCGCCACGCACTTAAAACGACTTGGTGATGATCATGTAGAGAGTTCTCCGTGGTTGAGGAATACTCTTAAGCTCTCTACGGAGAATGCTTGGTGATTATTCCTCAGCCTCGCCATAACCGATATTGATTAAGAATGGAGAGTGAGCTCTTCAAAGTGTGGCATATAGTTTGGTTGGATCGACATCGAATTAGGAGAATGTTCTTAAGTCTGCAGTGTAATGGTGACTTGTTTGTGATTCGAGTCACCACGTGCCAGTTGTCCTTTGACCCTTTCCATAGTGTTCCGTGAACTGTTGGATGTAGATCTCAGAACAGCTGCAGAGTGTGAAAGCATGTTCGATACGGATGAGTCCTCTAATGTCAATAGCAATTAAACAAGAAGATTCGAGCAAGTGAGGTGTCAAAGTCAACACGAGATTATTCTTTCCTATCTTCATTGGATAGCCATGAGGATAGATAAAGAATGGAGAGAACTTCGTGTGCATCCATATTCATTTGTTCACCATGTCGCGGATCTAAATAACATTAGCCAAAAGAACCAACATATCGAAAGACATAATGTTAGTCAACAGAAGGTCTTATTGTCTAGTTATTGAATGTACAGGGTCAATGATTGTTACGAGTCCTAAGTCACTTGTTTGTTCAATAGTCCAATGACGTCGTGAAATGTTTTCATGAGTTAGTTAACTTTAAGTTTTAAAGTTTATTTTATCACTTATTGTTCACAACATATCAAACGATTTCAGTTTATTAGTGACATTTTAGGATTCGTGATGATATGATTAGTTTATTTACAAGTTTGTACACGTAACAATTCATAACGAAGGTATGATATCGGCTTATGCGTAGGGATTGGTAAAGTTGCGCGTAGACGAATGATATATGCGTAGGCTTAAACTTACGCGTAGGGTCTTAACTTACGCGTAAGAAGTGTTACGCGTGAGGAAGAGGACCTTATGCGATTACGCGTAGGCATATATTAACCTTACGCGTAAGGCTACCGTAAGAGTTGACCTTGCGCGTAGAGGTCATCGCTACGCATATCCTTCATGATATGCCAGTAGTCCCATATGTAGAACCTTATGCGAAGCTACGCTGAAGACAATCTTACGCGATAACAAGCTACGCGTAAGGTGATCCTTATGCGTAGATTAACAACAACCTTGATTCTGAATATTACGTGTTGCAAGCCTGAAATAAAGCATCATATCATCAAAGTTAAACACATAACATTCGTTTTATGACAAATCAAAACACATTTGGAAGCTTAATAGCTACGTAGAAATCATATACGCCAGTAGTCTAAACCCTAAATCTACGCGTATGAGATCTAGCCATGGAATATGCACCAAAGTTTTTTCTGGTATATCATAGATGTTGTGAGAGCATGTAGACCAAGTTTTAACACTTTTATGCAAAGGAATCAAAAATACCCAATTTTAGAACATTAAACCCTAATTCCAAATTCAATCAATTAAGGTTTCGGTGGTTATAAGGCATGGAAATCATCAATTCATCATCACATAAGCATAACACAACAATCTTTTTGACCAAAACACTTCACATTTGAAAATCCCCAAATCACATAAACCCTAATTCAAACCTTTATTTGTGATTGGGGTGTTTTAGGTGATGAAATTGGTATCATTGATGTATTAGAAACATTTTGACACAATGTTTTAACCACAACACCATTCTGATCGTGTGTTCATACGCATAGCGTAGAACACTAAATCAAGCATAGATCAAAATTAACCGCTGGTTTTGTATAAGAATCAAAACCTATGTTTAAAACATGTTAAGATCATAAAACCACTTAAAATGATGATCAAAACACAAAATCTTGAATGAATCTTAGGCGTAGGATGTGTTTAGGTTTAGTAATTAAATGTGAAGAGTAAGTTAGGTGGGAGGTGTTTTATTAAAATAACTTTAGCATTTTGACAGCTTTTGGTCCCTCCACCTTTTCCTTTTTCAAACAAAGCCTTTTAACTTCCATTTTGGTTACCAATCAAAGATTTTTGGAAAGAAACATGACGCACACCTCGACTTGAGAAAATAATGAAAGGTTATTAATTTAAGTCCAGGAGTGTCTTTGAACCGTAAAATGTACCACCATTTGTAAAAGAATCAACCGAGATATGATAACATGCAAGCATACGTGATGTTTTGAAGCAGTTAAAAGATTATTTTTCCCCTCAACACTTGATCGGAAAAATAATGAATTTTGAAAGATTAAAGTGTTGACGGAAGAAATGTACTTGCAATGTTGAAAGAAATATAGATTAGAAGAATATTTTTGTTGTTTTATCAGATTTTTATATTTTTGTATTTTGTTTTTGAAAAAGATATTTACAAAAGATGTTTTGGTGTTTGACGTGTTTTAAGACTGCTTTAGGAGGTCATCCAATTCCTCTTGAGTCAAACACCTCATACCAATCGGTGGACCAACTCATTAAACCTAGCGGGAGGCAAGGCTTTGGTGAGAACGTTTGCCAATTGGTATTCGCTCCACAAATATAATTCAACCGCATTCTGCTCCACGTGGTCCTTGATGAAATGATATCGAAGATCGATGTGCTTTGATTTCGAAAATGAATCGAAGTTGCACGAGATTGCAATGGCACTGATTGTCGAAACACGGGATTCTCAAATACGTAACCATAGTCTTTGAGTTGTGTTCTCATCCATATGACTTGAGCACAACATGCGGACGTGGCTACATATTCTGCCGTTGATGACGATGTACAATCCTCGCTTCTTTGATTGCCAAGACACCGGTTTATCACCAAGAAATTGTAAAGCTCTGAAGTACTTTTCCTGAGTCTAAGCATCCCGGGTCGCCTCAAAAGCGATTAGTTCAAAACCGTAATCCTTCGGATACCGGATCCCCAAGTTAATGGTTCCCTTTATGTATCGGAGGATTCTTTTAGCCACAGAGAGGTGGGTTTCATTGGTCGCGACCGATAACGGAGCATAGATAAACGGCAAAGACAATATCAGGTCCGCTAGCTGTTAGATACATGAGAGACCCAATAATACTTTTGTAGGGTCCACCAATTTCCCATGTAAATCAAAGTCTAATTTCTTGGTATGAGCCATTGGTGTGGCATAGGTGTCACTGTGTTTTCATTCCAAATTTGTTTAACAATTCAAGGGCATATTTGGACTGACTCAAGAAAATACCACGGGTGATTGATGAACTTGTAGTCCTAGAAAGAACGTAAGTTCACCCATCATGGACATTTCAAAATTTTTCTTCATTAGTTTTGCAAAAGCGATTGAAAACTTTTTATGTGTAGACCCAAAAATGATGTCATCCACGTGAATTTGAACAATTAAGATATGTGCCCCGTGATATTGTATAAAAAGAGTTGGGTCAACCGAGGCTTTGGTGAAATTATTGGCAATGAGGAAAGATGATAGCTTATCGTACCATGCCCGAGGAGCTTGTTTGAGACCATAAAGAGCTTTGTTGAGTTTGTAGACATGGTTCGAACTCGTGGATCAACGAATCCATCCGGTTGGCGACATAAACCGCTTTTTGTTGTTGTCCATTGAGAAACGCCGCTTTGACATCCATCCGATAGACCGTCATATTCATATGAGCGCGAACGCTGAAATATCCAATGCCTCAAGACGAGCAACCGGAGCAAAAGATTCTTCAAAGTCTATTCCCTCTTCCCGAAGATAACCCTTAGCAACTAGATGACTTGTTTCGATGACGTTCCTTCAAAGATCCAATTTGTTTTTCCAAATCCATTTTAGACCAATGACGAGACTCCCTTGGTCTTTCAACCGCTTCCCATACTTCAAGACGCTTGAATTGGTTGAGTTCTTCCTGCATGGATTCAATCCAGTTGTCTTTTGTCATTGGCCTTTGATGTTTTAGGTTCGATTGGCAGATCTGAGTGCATAAATGCAATGTTCACCGCCTGTGTGAAGACGCTTGTCTCGAACGACCGGTTGATTCGGGTTGCCAATAATGTTTTCCGAGGATGGTCTTTGTCCATCTATGTGTGAGGGTTGATGTTGGTATACATTGTGCGGTCGAGGATTCAAATGGTTTGTTGAAGATTCCGCGACATCCGGTGCGCAGTCTCATTAGCAAACGGTTGAAGAACGATTTGGATCAAAATCAGGTGGGGGTATTCATTCTAATATCATCACCGGTTCATCATTGTTGGAAGCTGTGTTCAATCTGTGTTGGAGTCAACGGTGTAGGTGCATCTTCAACAGTTGTTGTTGTATGTGTATCGTGTATAGGAATATTATCGCTGTGCAGCCGGAAACAGCGGATACACCGAGCACGCTCATCAATATCGCCACGAACGTAGGAGCAAATAACCTTTCCATTTGTTGACGAAAGTGTCGGGGCTTTCTTCACCGATGATGGGGTTTGAGGGAAGTTTAAGCGGTTGTGACCGGTTCTAAGTCGTTATACTCGTAGCCATTTCCGCGAAGTTCATCGAAATGAGCATGAATCGCTTCCATCACCTCCTTTGTTCGACGATTCCGTGATTCGAAACCTTTAGAATTATCACAAGATCCAATAAAGACTCCAATGTCGCCTTTGGCTTTGAGCTTCCAAAGTCATCACGATCATTATTCGTATAGCAAAGAGATCCAAATACATGAAAGTGTTTGAGATTCGGTTTAGGTTATGGACAAGCTCAAAGGTGTTTTGTTGTGGCGCTTTGTGATCATAGAACGGTTTTGAGTATAGCATGCAAGAGATACAACGCCCATAAGTAACTGAAGTTTAGCATTGATTAACATTGTTCTTGCAGCTTCCACTAACGTTCGGTTTCGTCTTTCGACAACTCCGCTTTGTTCGTGTACGCGCAATAGATGTTTGATGCTCAATTCCCACTTTCTCATAGAACTCACGAAGGGTTTTGTTAACAAATTCAGCCTTTTCTGCTCGATGATTCAATTGTTGGCGGAGTCGAACTCGATTTTTGTGAGAAAGGTGATGATCATTTGTGGAGCTTGGTCTTTGCTACTAAGAAAGTAGACCCAAGTCCATCGTGAGTAGTCATCAACAATTACTAAGATGTAGCGTTTGCCATTGATCGCTTGCACACGCATCGGGCCACACAAATCCATGTGAAGAAGATGAAGCACATGTTGAGAGTCGTGTTCCACCTTTGAAGGAAAATGAGCACGAGTGCTTTTCCCTTGTTCACAAGCAAAGGTGATCTTTGAATACCGAATCGAGTCCTTCAACTAGTTTGTGTCGAGCAAGGTTGGTGATGGTTTGAAAGTTTAGATGTGAGAGACGACGGTGCCATAGCCGTGATTTTGTTGATGTTGCCTTAGAAAGTAAGCAAATGGGAGAGGAAGCAACCATGTCTTGCATAGAGATAGTGAAGAGACTAGAATTACGAGCCGCATATAAGGTCATTTCCTTGTAGATCACTTAATGAAACAAGTTTTCCCCGAAAGCAACCTCCAAATCTCCATCACAAAATTGACCTATCGAAAACAGACAGACCGAGGCCTTCCACATAGTAAACCCCGCTAATTTCGATGTTCCCATTGACATAATCTCCAGTCCCATGATAGTCGCTGAAGTGATCATTCCCTAACCCGACAGTGCCAATGAACTTTGCAATAAAGTTTGATAACATTAAGATTGCTCGTCATGTGTCGGGAACATCCGCTATCAACAATCCAGAATGATCTGTATCACCTGCATTACAATGCATCTACAACGATGGAATAGAAGTAGATGTGGAACCCGAAATGTTAGAGGGTTCCATAGCAGCTATAGTAGATATACACACATCAATAGCTTTAGGTATCCACTTAAATCCTAGTGTGTTATATATCCATTTCCGCCATCTATAACTACTCTTTGCTTTAGTCTTAGTGAATGCACTAGGTGGTACTACAGTCCTAGGAGGTGAAACCGAGCTACTGTGGACAGAATGCGCTTCTTAGAATCTAAAGATGGCTCTACCAAGCACAATGCACTTAGAAAGATTAGGGCCTAGAGGTATTCCGGTGCTTAGGATTCCTTAAACGAGAGATGATAGCTTTAGCAACACATTTATCATGACAATCAGAATTCATACTTTTACGACAAATAACACAAGGTGCATCAGACTCAATATCAAAAGTACTTAACGGTTTAGCATTCGTTACATCACTATTTCTATTACATTTGCTAGACGCAATATCTATAGTGGAGGCAACGTGAGTCTTATTCATAGTCCTAGGGTGTTCTTCTACTTTAGCATTCTTGATTGATCTTTTCTTAGGTCGCAACTTCCTATTCTTCGATTGAGTGCTCTTAGGCCGTGAAGTGCGGACGTTTGGAAAAGGCTCAACTATTCCCCTGCCAAGAAGGAAGCACGCTAGCTACTTGTGATTTGGCAGGAGAGATTCTAGGTGCATGAGTACTAAGTGTTACGGGGGCTAATCTCTTAATGATTGTTGATGGAAGTTGTTCATACTTTCCTAACATTCCTCTTAACTTAATGATAGTGTGAATCGATCTTGATTTTCGCATCAACATTTCCAAAGAAAATGCATAACTTCTTTAGTGTGTGCAAGATAATGATCAAGTTCATTTGATGCTTCATCACGAGTCTTTTGAGTAAATCAAATATGACACCATATTCCTTTTAACTTTTACAAGTTCTTGTTCATATTTTGAGATTTGACACTTGAAAGACACGCTTTGATCATCCAGTTGCTCAATTTTAGAATCAAGGTTTTGCACGAATCGTTGATTTTGTGTTGAAAAGCAAGTTGTTGATCGTGAATATCTTTTTGACACCAATTAAGACGACGTATTGCATTTGAAAGTTCGCTTGACAATCGTTGTTTTCACTTTAAGGACTCGACCAAGCACATTATCGTTCTCAACATTTACCACGTATAACAAGATCGCCAGAGATATTATCAAATGCATATGACAAAGAATTCAATAACACAACATTTGAACATCGACAGATGACATCTTCCAAGAGTCGATCAACATCTTTTCAACATTTTCTTTTACGCTTAGTGTTTGAAATAGATGTTTCGCTTTCGAAAACGCCATGACCCCAAGTTCCTTATGAAAATCCTTTTCCTGTGCAATTGCACAACTTTTCAAGTTTTTAACATTAGGTAAAAGATTTTTTCTGAAAAATGTCTCTTTGTTCGCCAGAGGCGCATTGAAAATGTTCAACTTTGATTTCGTGATCGATATTCTATCTCATGTTGTAAAATTTGAGGTCAGCCATGAAAATGTCAAAATATCGAAGAATTTTTCGATTTTCATGTTGTGAGTTTACTTCACTAATGGAAGGTAAAGGACCATAAGTTTGTGCAAAGTCCGTTTTGGGATTAACAATAGAAGACTCGTGTGTTGATGATAACTCTTGTGTGTTAGAAGAATCCGCTGGTGTGACGAAAGTGACCGGTTTTGAATAATTAAAAGGTTTGTTGTAAACAACAGCTTTTAATTTTGATCGACTCTCGCCTTTCTCGTGATTCCTCTTGACGATGATATTCAACAACATTCATAAATGTAATTATCAATTTTATATTCTGCAACCGAAACTTCGATTTGGTTTGAATGCTTTTGGTTGAAAGCTTAGGTTTGTAATCAGGAAGATTCGGTCCATATCCATTTGGATTTGGTTTTAAAGTAAACTTTTCAATGGTCGTGACCGACTCGCCATGTTTGTAAACAATGCTTTAAACTCTTTAAGTTTGTTTTGCAAGCCGATGATTTCTTCAAGATGATCATCTATTCGCTTCGTTGAATGCTTTTTGTATGCAGAGAACTGTTTTTGACAAGTTAACAACTCTCTTTAGCTTTTTGATTTTCCAAGGTGAGAGCTGCTAATTTGCTTTTTATGTTCATGTTTCCGCTTGTTCTATTTCGCATAACAAAGCATTCTTCGCGCTAGATCAATACATCCGCTGCTCTAAATATTTTTCGCTTTGATAAGATTTGGCAAAGGTCGCTTCAAAACCGCTTTCACGCTTTTTCTTGAGTTTTGAAAAGTTGAGTTGCTTTTGTAAACATTCAAAATCCTTTGTTAACAGTGCATTATTACTTTTCAAGTCCCGATAATTGCACACATTCTTCCACTATGGTTTGTTGGTCTTGTATTAAACCAGCAAACTGGATGAGGCAAAGTTTGGCGGTTCAACGTGAGTCAACATGATCATTACCGAGATCCTCTGTCAACCACCGAGTCAATTTGATTATCAAGGGAAACCGCTTCGTCATCTTGATCGCCAAATATAAC
>OU343225.1:258119698-258182297 GCA_910596185.1 Chrysanthemum makinoi
CTACTAATACTGTTGATTCTGTGGTAAATGTTGAGAACACTGATTATGTGCTTCAGATCGAGTCTTTAAAAGTTGATAATGAACGATTGTCAAACGAGCTTTCTAATGCAAAACGTCGTCATAATTGGTGTCAAAAAGATATTCACGATCAACAACTTTCTTATCAAAACAAAATCGCCCAGCTTGCGGAAAAATCTTCTGATTCTAAATTTGAGCAACTGGATGATCAAAACGTGTCTTTTAAGTGTCAAATCTCAAAATATGAACAAGAACTTGTAAAAGTTAAAAAGGAATATGGTGTCATATTTGATTTACTCAAACAGACTCGTGATGAAGCATCAAACGCACTTGATCATTATCTTGCACACACTAAAGAAGTTATGCATTTTGCTGGAAATCTTTGGTCTGAAAATCAAGATCTGATTCACACTATCTTCAAGTTAAGAGAAATGTTAGGAAAGTATGAACAACTTCCGCCTTCCGTGATTAAGAGAATAGCACCAGTAACACTTAGTAATCGTGAACCTAGAATCCTTACTGCCAAATCACAAGTTGCTAACGTGCTTCCTTCTACTGAAACAGGAATAGTTGCCTCTTTTCCAAATGTCCGCACTTCACGCCTAGAGCAATACAAGGAATAATAGGAAGTTGCGACCTAAGAAAAGAACAATAACGAATGCTGAAGTAGAAGATCACCCTAGGACTATGAATAAGACTCACGTTGCTTCCACTATAGATATTAAGGTCCGCAAATGTAATAGAAATAGTGATGTAACGAATGCTAAACCTTTAAGCACTTTTGATATTCAGTCCGATGCACCTTGTGTTATTTGTCGTAAAAGTATGAATTCTGATTGTCATGATAAATGTGTTGCTAAACCTATCATCTCTCGTTTAAGGAATCCTAAGAACCGAAATACCTCTAGGCCCACTAATCTTTCTAAGTCTGTGCTTGGTAGACCGCCCCCTTTAGATTCTAAGAAATGCATTGTTGTCCCTGTAGCTCCAGTTTCAACTCCTAGGAATGTAGTACCACCTAGTGCATTCACTAAGACTAAAGCAAATACTAGTTGGAGATGGCAGAAATGGATATATAACATACTAGGATTTAAATGGATACCTAAAGCTATTGATGTGTGTATGTCTACTATAACTGCTCCGGAACCCTCTAACATTTTGGGTTCCACATCTACTTCTATTCCATCTGTGTCGTCTGGGTGTAATGCAGGTGATACAGATCATTCTCTGGATTGTTGATAGCGGATGTTCCCGACATATGACATGAAACCTTAAACTGTTATCAAACTTTATTGCAAAGTTCATTGGCACTGTCAGATTCGGGAATGATCACTTCGCAGCTATCATGGGCTACGGAGACTACATCAATGGGAACATCGAAATTAGCAGGGTTTATTATGTGGAACGCCTCGGTCACAATCTGTTTTCAGTAGGTCAGTTCTGTGATGGAGAATTGGAGGTTGCTTTCAGGGAGAAATCTTGTTTCATTAAGTGATCTACACGGAAACGATCTTATGTCTGGCTCGCGTAATTCAAGTCTTTACACTATCTCTATGCAAGACATGGTTGCTTCATCTCCCATTTGCTTACTTTCAAAGGCAACATCAACAAAATCCTGGCTATGGCACCGTCGTCTCTCACATCTAAACTTTCAAACCATCACCAACCTTGCTCGACACAAACTAGTTGAAGGACTCCCACGATTTTGGTATTCTAAAGATCACCTTTTCTCAGCTTGTGAACAAGGCAAAAGCACTCGTGCTCATTTTCCTTCAAAGGTGGAACACGACTCTCAACATGTGCTTCATCTTCTTCACATGGATTTGTGTGGCCCGATGCGCGTGCAAACGATCAATGGCAAACGCTACATCTTAGTAATTGTTGATGACTATTCACGCTGGACTTGGGTCTACTTTCTTCGAAGCAAAGACCAAGCTCCACAAATGATCATCACCTTCTCACAAAATACGTTCAGCTCAAACACCGCTTCGACAAATCGAACAGAGAGGAACTGAATTTGTTAACCAAACTCTTCGTGAATTTTATGAAAAGTGGGGATTCAAAGATCGGACATCTATTGCACGCATACCAGAACAAAACAGAGTTGTTGAAAGACGAAACCGAACGTTAGTGGAAGCTGCAAGAACAATGTTAATCAATGCTAAACTCCCAGATTACTTGTGGGCAGAAGCTGTATCTACTGCATGCTATACTCAAAACCGTTCTATGATTACAAAACGCCACAACAAAACGCCTTTCGAGCTTGTCCACAACAGAAAACCGAATCTCAAACACTTTCATGTATTTGGATCTCTTTGCTATCCGAATAAGGATCATGATGACTTTGGAAAGCTCAAAGCCAAAGCTGACATTTGAGTCTTTATTGGATATTGTGATAATTCTAAAGGTTTCCGAATCTGGAATCGTCGAACAAAGGAGGTTATGGAGACGATTCATGCTCATTTTGATGAACTTACGGAAATGGCTTCCGAGTATAACAGCTTGGAACCCGGTCACAACCGCTTAAACTTCCCCCCAAACCCCATCATCAGCTGAACAAAGCCCCCAGCTCACTCGTCAAAAAATGGAAAGGTTATTTGCTCCTCTGTTCAGTGACGATATTGATGAACGTGCTCAAGGTGTATCCGCTGTTTCCGCTGCTCAACCTGATACTACTCTTATACCTGATACACCTGCTACAACAACTACTGTTGAAGAAGCACCACCAGTTGACTCCACCACAACAGTTGAACAAACCGCTTCCAACAATGATGAACCGGCTGATGATGTTCTGAATGAAGTACCCCCACCTACAGATTTTGATCCAAATGCGTTCTTTAACCCGTTTGCTAATAAAACTGCTGCACCTGATGTCGCGGAATCATCAACAAGCCATTTGAATCCTCAAAATATGCACAATGTATACCAACATCAACCCTCTACACATAGATGGACAAAAGACCATCCTCTGAAAAATATTATTGGCAACCCGAATCAACCAGTCGTTACGAGACAACGTCTTCACACAGATGGTGAACATTGCATTTATGCACTCACCGTCTGCCAATCTGAGCCTAAAAACATTAAGGATGCAATGGCAAAAGATAACTGGATTGAATCCATGCAAGAAGAACTCAACCAATTCAAACGTCTTGAAGTATGGGAACTGGTTGAAAGACCAATAGGGGTCTACGTCATTGGTCTAAAATGGATTTAGAAAAACAAATTAGATGCTGAAAGGAACGTTATCTGAAACAAGACACGTCTGGTCGCTAAGGGTTATAGACAGGAAGAGGGTATTAACTTTGAAGAATCATTTGCTCCGGTTGCTCGTCTTGAGGCTGTTCGGATATTTCTAGCGTTCGCAGCTCATATGAACATAACGGTCTTTCAGATGGACGTCAAAACTGCTTTTCAATGGTCAACTGAAGAAACAGCTTTATGTCACCACCGAAGGATTCGTTGATCCCGCGCTTCCGAACCATGTTTACAAACCGAACAAAGCTCTGTATGGTCTCAAACAAGCTCCTCGGGCATGGTATGATAAGTTATCATCTTTCTTAATTGCCAATAATTTTACCAAAGGTTCGGTCGACCCAACTCTTTTCATACAATATCACGGGGAACATATTTTGATTATTCAAATTTATGTGGATGACATCATTTTTGGGTCAACTCATAAAAAGTACTCAATCGCTTTTGCAAAACTAATGAAGAAACATTTTGAAATGTCCATGATGGGTGAACTTACATTCTTTCTAGGACTGCAAGTTCATCAATCACCCCGTGGTATTTTCTTGAGTCAGTCTAAATATGCCCTTGAAATTCTGAACAAATTCGGAATGAATACTTGTGATACTTATACCACACCAATGTCACATACCAAGAAGCTAGACGCTGATTTACATGGGAAATTGGTTGATCCTACCAAATACCGTAGTATTATTGGGTGTCTCATGTATCTAACAGCCAGCAGACCTGATATTGTCTTTGCTGTTTATCTTTGCTCCCGTTAGCAGTCACGACCAACTGAAACCCACCTCTCAGAGGCTAAAAGAATCCTTCGATATATCAAGGGAACCATTAATTTGGGAATCTGGTATCCGAAGGATTCTGGTTTTGAACTAATTGCTTTTTCAGACGCTGACCACGCAGGATGCTTAGATTCACAGAAAAACACTTCCAGAGCTTTACAATTTCTTGGTGATAAACTGGTGTCATGGCAATCGAAGAAGTAGGATTGTACATCGCTGTCCTCAACCGAAGCAGGATATGTAGCCATGTCGGCGTGTTGTGCTCAAGTCATTTGGATGAGAACACAACTCAAAGACTATGGTTACGTATTTGACAGAATCCCGATGTACTGCGAAAATCGGAGTGCTATTGCGATCTCATGCAACTCAGCAAAGATTTGAAATCAAAGCACATCAATCTTTGATATCACTTCATCAAGGACCACGTGGAGCAGGGTACTGTTGAATTATACTTCGTGGGTACAGAATACCAATTGGCAGATCTTCTCACCAAAGCCTTAGCTCCTGCTAGGTTTAATGAGTTGGTCCACCGAATTGGTATGAGGTGTTTGACTCAAGAGGAACTGGATGAACTCTTAAAACATTCTTAAAACCAGTCAAACACCAAAACCTCTTTTGTAAATATTTTTCAAAACAAAATACAAAAATATAAAATCTGATAAAACAACAAAAATACTCTTCTATCTATATTTCTTTTAACATGGCAAGTACATTTCTTTCGTCAACACTCAAATCTTTCAAAATTTAGTATTTTTTCGATCAAGTGTTGAGGGGGAGAAAATTAATGCGTAACTGCTTCAAAATAATTGCGTACTTGCATGTTATCCTATCCCGGTTGTTTCTTTTATCAATGGTGGTAAATTTTCTGGTTCAAATGACACTCCTCGGACTAAAATTTATAAACTTTCATTATTTCTTAAGTCGAGGGGGAGTGTCGTCAAGTTTCTTTCTTAATATCCTTCATTTGGTAACCAAAATGGAAGTTAAAAGGCTTTGGATGAAAATGGAAAAGGTGGAGGGACTAAAACTACCAAATTCTTAAAGTTATTTTAATATAACCTTCCACCTAACCTTTCTCTTCACATTTATTACACTAACCAACTATATCCTACGCACAAAAATCATTCTTCATATCCGGTTATCTGATCTTCAATTTGTAAGTGGTTTTGTGTTCTTAACAAGTTTTTAAACAATGGTTTTGAATTTCTTACGAATCCAACGGTTAAAACTTAAGATTCAATGAATTTTGTGTTTTACGCGTAAGGGTTAGAACACATGATCATGTGTTGTGTGTTTGTGGTTGAAATGATAGTGTCAAAACGTTTTTCTAACATCTATGATTACATTTTGATCATCAAAACACACCCAGATACACGAATTGAGTGATTTTGAAAATTAGGGTTTATGCGTGGTTTGGGTGTTTTTCAAATGAGAGTGTTTCAGGTTAAAAAGATTGTTGTATGAGGTTGCTTTTATGTTGAATTGAGCTTATCCATAGCTAGAACTTGCCCAGAAACACCCAAAATGACAGAATTGAAATTTAGGGTTCTTGTTCATACGATTTGGGCATTTTTTATTCTTAACCTGTTTGATGTTAAAACTTGCATAAGACAACTTCATTGGCATCTTTGACTTACCAGAAAAACTTTGGTGCTAATCCTATGGCTAGAAATCATATGCGTAATTCTTGAACTTTAGGGTTTAGTCTTACGCGTAAGACTTTCTACGCATAAACTGATTGATGTAGTTTCATGCCAAGATCTGTTTTAGAATGAATGTATGGGTCAAAATTGATGTTATGATGATTTTATTTCAGGCTTGCTACTCGTATAACTCAGAATCAAGGTTATTGAAACTCTACGCGTAAGGATCATCTTACGCATAGAAAGTTATGCGTAAGAGAAATCTTACGCGTAAGGTTCTACAAAGGGACTATGCGTATCCTGTGAAGGATATACGTAAACAGTGACCTCTACGCATAAGGTCTACTCCTACGAGTAAGCCTTACGCGTAAGGTTTTATATACACCTACGCGTAAGCTTTACGCATAAGGTCCCCTTTTCCTACGCGTAACATTTCTTACGCGTAAGTAAGGATCCTACGCATAAGCTTGCGTCTACGCGTATACTTCTCCTGTTTACGCATAAGCTACCATTTCTACGCATAAGCCTTAAATATACCTTCATTATGAATTGTTAAGCGTGCAAACTTGTAAATAAATAAATCATAACGTCACGAAACCAATAATGTCACTAATAAGCTTAAACGTTCAATATGTTGTGTTAAATAAGTGATAACATAAACTTTAAAACTTAAAGTTAACTAACTCACGAAACTTATCGCGACGTCATTGGACTATTGAACAAACAAGTGACTTTGGACTCGTAACTATCATTGACATTGCACATTCAATAATTAGACAATACAACCTTCTGTTGACTAACATTATGTCTTTCGATATGTTGGTTCTTTTGGCTAATGTTATTTCAGATCACGACATGGCTGCTCAAATGAATGTGGATGCACCTGAGGTTCTCACAGTTGCCGATATCTTCCCTAATGGCTATCCGAGGAAGGTTGGAAAGAACAATCTCAGAGTTGACTTTGAAACTCTCACCGCTTCGAATCTTCATGTCTCTTTGCTGTGGATGTTCTAAAGAATCATCCCTACCAGAACATGCTCTCACACTCGCCACTCGTTCCAGAGATCTACATACAGCAATTCGGAATACAATGCATGGTCAAAGGTCAAAATGATGTGACAGTGACGCTCAATCACAAGCAACTCACCATCACTCCTGCTGACTTAAGGGTTGTTATCCTCATTCCCGACATCATACCAACTGAATTCTCTGCTGCACCTACCAAGAGACGGTTCGCAATTCTTGATCAATATTGGGTATGACGAAGCTTCGTGGGTTATCATTAAGCTTTCTAACGTGGATCTCAAGAACATCCCTCAGCCTTGGAGAACCCTTTATATCATCATCACAAAATCCATTTCTGGTCGTGACAGCGGCTATGAGCATCCCAAGCTCGTGGAACTGCAAATCTTTTGGGCTCTAATCAACATGAAGCACATCGAAGTTGAAGCTCTGATTTGGGATAACATGATAACATTCCTCAAAAAGCTTGGCTCAAAGATTCCCTAGATCATATATACTAAACTGTTGATCCAGAGAGCACTTGGGTACAGCCCTGACATCCCCAAAAGAAACAATGACCCCGACAATCATGACATGTTGACTGAACCCACTCTAACAGTCAGATTTAAGGAGTCAATGACTAAGAAACAAGGTGCTGTGTTGCCAGATCACCTTCTCTCAGATGAACTCAAACAGCTCTACTCCTATAAAAGATATTTGGTCGCTTTAGAAGAGAACAAAGTTGGTTTTCTTGATGAAAAATCTTCTGGTACGCCTTTAAGAAAAACCAGAAGAGGAAGTCCAGGAAGTGTTGCAAGCACTGAGAGTCAGAGGAAGTTCCCCAGGAGGAATCCTCCACGAAAGAGGATAGTTCCCACCAAGGAAGCTGTTCCTATTCTCGTATCTAAACCTGAACCTCAAAGAAAGCTAACAGACGAAGACTCGGAGGGTACTGCATCAGATGAAGAGATTTTCTACTCTGAAACTACTAAAGATGACACTACAACGGTATCTAAACCTCCTAGTCCTCCAGCTGATCAAGGAAAAGGGAAGACTCCAGTACTTGTGCCTTATGAAGAAAGCTCAGATGAAGGAAAAAGTTCAAATTCCTTAGACTCCAACACGTGGCAAAAGAATTTGCTAAGGATCAAATGGGTGGCCCCGGAGGGTCAAGTGGTGGAGTTCAACCTACACCAAATCCCGATGTGGTTAATCGACCCGATAAGGGATCTGATGCCACCACTTTGGTACAACAACAAACACGTTTGGAGGACACTCTTGAGTATGACTTTGAAGAACCTGAGAAGGAAAAGACTTAAAAGACTTCTGGTGATGAAACAAAGACTGATGATACGACTAAGTCTGGAAAAGATGATGACGCTGATTATGATAAGCTTCTTCTAGACAGTCCAACACGTCCTAAGGAGAAAACCTCAGAACCTCCTAAAGACCCCGAGTCTCCTCATGTCTCTTCGTCATCAGATTCTTCTTCTCATTCTTCACCACCACCATCAAAAAGACCAACCAAATCATCATCCAAATCAGTGAAGAAGCCAACTGCATCTTGGATGTCTCATGCAAAGTCACGAATCGTTAAAGCTGTCAAACAGGTCAGAGAGAAAAACATTACTAAGAAGAAGTTAGATTTTCTTGCTGACCAGATACAGTATCTTCATGATGAGCAAGACGAGATGAAATTTGAAAGGGAGTATGTCCAGAAGCTCATGAAAGATGATCTTCAAGGGAAAATGGACGAGATGATCAAAGGATAATCTCACAAGTTCCTCATGGAGGTCGTTCCTAAACTGACAAAGGAGATGTATACCAGACAACTTTATCCGAATCTCTTACACCTAGCCAAACAAGCCATGAAATCAACTCCAATGAATTTGAGCATCAATCCAGCTGAATCCACAATCTTCTCAGATGATGAATTGGAGAACCGGCTAGTAGCTCAAATGTTGAAACGCTCTGCAACGTTTGCCTCTCACGAAGCTAAATTGTTTGAAGCATTGCTGAATACCAACTCAGTCAAGATTCGAGAAGAAGTCAGTAAGGCCTAAACGTTCACGAGACGACGAAGACAAAGATCAGGATAAGGATAACGATCCCAAACACACGAAGAAGTCTGGTGAATCATCCTCCATTCATTACTCAATGCAATCTCCACCCCAAAAGACTCCAGCTCAACAAAGATCCCCTCCTCGCTCTTCTGCAGATAAACCTCAGGATTCTCCGAGCTACCCTGCAGACTCAAAAACCGGTGATCACTTTGAGTATACGGGTGGTGACGATGAGGAATACCATGAGCCCCAACAACAACCCGCCTCTCCGGACAAAGTACAGAAACCAGAACCCTCATCTAGGCCTAAGAAAAAGAAGAAGAAGGCCCAAGGCCGACGCCCTATCATGGCTAGATGAAGATAACACAGAGGAATTTGAATGGTTTTCTACACTTGTTAATTCCACTCCCTACCCTGCTGAAGGTCAAGATCTGGTAGACGGTAATACATTGGAGCATGCTAAGTTACTGCAAGAAAAATTCCGAGTAAAGAAGATGACGAAATCTGAGTTGCTGCGAATCAAGAATGATGCTTTTCAACTGTTAAAAGATAGCTCAGAAAGTGCCATTGAGGTCAAATATCACCTTGAAAACATTGCTCGAGCTATGTCTAACAACATGGATTGGCTCAACCCAGAAGCAAACATCGACTTCAAAAACCGGGACAACCCTCCATATTACACCGACTGGTCTAAACCTTTACCAACAATTGGCCAACCAGATGAGCCTCGAATTCCATTCCGATATTTCTTCAACAAAGACTTGGATTTTCTTCTACACGGTGGCGATGGTTCAAGGAAATACGCTACATCTTTGACACTTCCATTCCCGGCAGCAATATACTCTAACTGCAAGCCATCGAGGAAGATCTAACCACTTGTTCTCTAACAAAGTGGAAGAGTATGACCGTGATGCAATGTATGGGATTCACCATTGGCCGGAACGCCAAAGAATCTACTACAGAAGCTGCCAAGTTCAGAAATCTCAACATGAAGTGTTCAGTACTAAGAGTATCGTTGCCATCAAACACGTTGATCTTTCGTCCAAATGGGACTACACTTTTCTCAAGAATATTGTGGTCAAAAGGCAAGACGAAAGGGATTATGCATTCTCTGAAGCTGACTTTGAGAATTTGTCTATCAATGACATTGAAGACATGTACCTTGCCAAAGTACTGGGTCGCATGAGACAATTTTCAACTGAAGTACAACGTGAATTCATCAAGTCATTGCTCATCTTCATCTGATGCATAGTCATCAAAGAACGTGTAGAAGATCTCCAGCTTGCAGTTGAATCTTATCGCACCGTGTCAACTTCACTACACCGCAGCTTGATCTTCCCGACATCAACCAGCTCTCACAATATACACTCATCAACAAACCATTCGGCGTCATTTACCGCAGTGAACTTCAAAGAAATTGCTTAATGGCGTGTAGAGATCATCACAAGTTTGGGGATCACACTTTGAAGATGGTTAGGGACGGATTGGCTTATCGGTTGAAGGATATACATCAAAAGATTGGGTCTCCCAAGCGATGGAATTCTCAGGATCGCAGGGATGTGAAGAGGATCATCACGATGATTGATGAACGGTTGTATCGAAGGGATCGCCGTAAGATTGGAAAGCTTTATTGGTGGTCGACCCAGGATTAACATCACCGGCTTTCAACGCCCGGTTCACACTCCTGGCAACATCACTGGACTACCTGGTACCCCTTGAACTGCTTCTTTCATTATAACTTTGGATGTATGATTTATTATGTCAATAGCTTGTGCACACATTACAGTGTACAACCCGTTCTTGTCAAGAAAGGACCATGTGGTACGCTTCAGTGCCACAATCCTTATAAAAGAAGCAAAAGCTTCTTACTTTTGAGTAAAACCTATCAAACCTTTCACTTTTCAAGGTTTTGCTCAAAAGAACAAGTACTTTCCCTTATGATTTTCAAAACCTCAACCGTTTATATCACTCGTTGAGGGGGAGTACTTGACTAAAATCTTTGTTCACAAATTGTTCTTAGTGGTTATCTTCCCACAAAACTCAAAATGGTCATATTTATTCTCAACATTTCTTCAAAAATAACATTTATATGCCATTTTTGAGGGGGAGAAAAATACGTGATAAGAAATATGTTGTGTTTTGCTATATGAACTCTCATGTGAAAAGACTTCAACCCACGAATTGACAAGATCTTAACTGTTAGTAACTCGAAAAGACTTGTCCGGGACGGGTAATAATTTCAAGCTAGTTCGCTAGTGATGTAAACGTGTCTCGCAAAGGACTTGTCCGAGTAGAATGTACCATTCGAGAAACTCTTGGTAGATATGAACTTTGACGGGTTTGACAACCTTTCGGGGTTGTCCACACCTTCAAGATAGTTATTAGATCTAGTTGTCACCTAAAAGCTGACAATGTAACTCTTTAACTATACCACGTAACCGTGTCTGGCGGGGGAATGTCTATCTTGAGTCGATCAATTCAAAAGTGCGCGCTTTTTCCTCATCACCGTGCGATTTCCGCAAAACTCTTAAGCACATGTTGAAGGGGAGTATTTCTGAAAATCTAAAACTCTTGAAGTGTTCAAACATGTTTTCATTTACAAAAACTTTGAGAGATTTTCATGAAAATGGTTTTATGGCAATGGAGTTATAAGGAGATTAAGGTTAGGAATAACCGTCCTATGATCCGCCAGAGCCGGAGGGATCTACCCAAGGACACTACCAATAGTTAGAATTTAGAAGTCCTTAGGTATGATTATAAAAAGGAGAAAATGAGAATCGGAGAAAGAAGGAGTTGAAGAATTAAAAAGAAATGCAAAGAAAAGGGTGAAAAGAAATAGCCCTCCAGATTATTCAACTTAGGGCGATACGGGTTCAATTCATATACTATTGGTTGTCACTAGATGACACCGGTATTGAAGATTAAAAGTCGTCATGGACCCGGTGACGCATGCACTAAACCTTCTTAGCCACTCAAGTTTCTCTCAACAGAAGCTTGTTTCATTCTCACAGGGAACCCTACGTAAACTATCGGCTTTCTCTTAGAGATTGCGGGTATTGAAGAAGGAGACCCTCTCCCTAGTCTCCGCTCCAGAAAACCAAAACGCACTATTGAGTCTAGAGCCACGAGATTCATCAAAAGATCTCTTAGGTACACTTGACATTTCATCACTTGTGGTTCAACAATAAGAACAACAGTGGTACGTTATCGAGTCCTTCACAGATCTTAGCAATCTGTCGAGAAAATTTATGAGAGGTTCACAATTGTGATCCTCAGTGATTGAATGGAAACTCCGCCGGGTCAACATCAAACGTGCCGACAGCAGTCACTTCGGTAACTCCTCGTGGATTACGCTTAGTGGTCTCAAACGGTCTACAGTCGTGAGGTGATGCTTCGTTGTACCTCAGCGACTCATCTGAACCGTAGATGTACTTCGGTACATCGCGTTATCTCACTTGTGGGACTCCGGTTCAGAAACGGCCTTTGTGAGAATTAGAGTTGTGTTTTCACACTATGTTGTTAACACTCTCGAAGTTCAAACTTGTAAGTGTCGGTACCCGCTTATTACTAACCGTTTTCATGTTTTCTTCTTATGGAAGCTCTGGAGCGGAATGACCGTGCAGATTCTTCACATGCTCAAGCCAACATCATCACTAATCGAAGTTCTATCTAAAAGCAACACAAAAGTCAGAATGATTTTTGGTCAAACCAAAGAATCTACAAAGTTAAAGACTTAAAGAACTTCATCAAGATCTGAAATCCAACTTCAAAGAGTGTATGAGCTGTTGAAGAATGACGTGAAGACACTGAGCAATGAAGCAGTCTGAGGCGACTTGATGCGACAACAACAACATACTATAACTACCATCACAAAGAACAATGATCAAAGAACAAAGATTAATTATGACGTCAAAGCAGAACTGTTCAAAGAAGACAATTTCTCTACACTAGAGAGATTGTTCGAATCAAGGCAATTCTTCTCACAAGAAAGAAGAATGTCAGAAGACGTCAAAGCTTCTATTACATCAACGCCTTCATCATTCATATTCATTCATCACCAACACTTAGGGGGAGATTGTTGGAATCACTACTAAACCTTAATCAAGTGTTAGTGATTCACATGTAATAGTTAGCTTAATTATGGCCTTTATGTTTGTTATTAGCCTTAGGCTTATGTAGAAGGCCCATAAGCCTAGGCCTAGCCCAATAAGGAAAAGGATGGGAACTAGGAGTGTTGCCCTAGCTTCCCTCCTATAAATACTCTTGTATAACCCTCACTTGAGGGTTGGTTGTTCAATTTATTCTTTCACTCACATCTCTACGCATAACCGGTTTATTACTTTGTGTGTGTGTGTTTGTTTATTGTTCAACCAACTCTATCTCCTCTCTATTTCTTGTGTTGTTACTTGTGTTGCATATTTGGGAACCTATCAGATGGTTTGTAAGAGGGCTCAGAAATAGTTTTTGTAAAACAGTCTTAAAGCACTCAGTGTCCTCATTAGCTTTAGCATTGGAAAAACCTTTGTTTCTTTTTATAAACCTCCGAGAGTTAGCAAAGAGTGCCATTTCCTGAAATTCGATGTTCAGGTCATTTAGGTACTCCTCACTTGATCTCTCATCAGGCTCATCATCTGAATTTTCTTGAAAATCTTGAACCACACTGCTAGAATAAAAAGCAGTAAAGATTGGTGTTGAAGTGGTAGTCAGGGACTTCTTGACTTCCTGAGACTTCTTTAAGTCAGGGTATCGTCTGTTGATAAGGTTTTCCTCATAGACAAATTTCCCGTATATTTCAGGAAGTTCAAGATTCTGGATATGGTTAGCATTCCTGAGTCCCTGAGAGAAATTCAACCACTTCTCAAGAAGACTATTGACAAAACCAACATTGATTTCATGCTTGGACAACTTTACACCATCATTTGACAGTTCATTTAACAGAGTTTTGTACCGGGTGTAAGTTTGAGACAGGGTTTCTGAGTCCTTAGCCCTGAAGGTGTTATACTCAAGTTTTAGGTCCATTATCCTGTTTTCCTAGGTATCAGATGGACCTTCATGACTATGGACCAGGTCTTCCCAGGTTTGTTTAGTTGTACTACAGCTTATAACATACTCCATAATATCATCAGGAAGACAAGATATGATGATACTTTTGAGCCTTTGGTCCTGGTTGACCAGTCTTCTTTCATCCTGAGTCCACTAAATCTCAGGTTTATGCAAACCTTCAGCAGTCTTTGGGATAAATGGACCTTCATTAATACACTTTATGTAGTAAGGTTCCATCCCAGTCAAATAGCAAAGCATTCGCTTTTTCCATTTGTTAAATTTACCAACTTCGAGTCGAGGGGCAACAACTGAATAAGCTCCACCCTTTTTATCGACAAGTTAGGGCACATCAATTTTAGCCATTTGGATCCTGATTTAAAAACATTTTTTTGCGGCTTAAAGAAGAGTTTTATAATCAGCCTGCTCTGATCCGTTTCACAATCGTATTAAGACAGTTAAAAGCAATAAACAACCAACTTGTGAATAATGACTGAAATCAAGTAAGTAAAAACACACTGATAAATTTTCAATGTTTATATTCTTTATTAGAAATGAATAAAAAAGAATACATTACCCAAGTACTTGCGGAATAGTACTTGGGATTGAAATGACAAGTATGGTATCTCCTCACTAAGCTCAGGCTAAGTCTGAGCACAACTACAAAGGAACCACTGAGCTATCTCAGGGACAGAGTTGTATTTGGAGGAGTGAAAGATGGCTTGTGTGTGTGTAGGATCATACATATTATGTTGTTTGATGATTCGGGTGGTCTAGGATGGTGATAAATCAAGATAGCCATGTTAGAGAGATGAAGAGAGTAGAGAGGGAGTTCTTGAGAGAGAAAGTAAAACAAAAAAGAAAACGTTAGATTAAGAAGCTCAACCCCTTCCAAGGATGGAAGGGGTATTTATAGTTACAACCTAAACGCCCTCCTGTCGGACTGTGGATCAGGCATACGGTGGGTAAAGACCCGTCCTTCCTCCACGATGTTACTCTAAACTAATAACTAAGCTAATAACTAACTAATTAACTACTAAATAACGTAAATAATGATATGTCTACGAGCTAACTTATGCTAGATTATATTTGGGGTGACCGACTCTTCACTATGGATTTTCTAAAACCTAACAATCTCCCCCTAAGGGAGGTCACCCCATGTTTTACATTTTGAATCCTAACATTCTATTTTATCTTCAGTCTTGAGCTCGTAAACTTTAATTCTTCAACTTCCGTATCTTTGTGCTTTAGCAGTGACTCTTCATAGTCCGATTATTTTGTACTTTCAGTGGAGCTCTTTGAACTGATCCACATCTTGATGATCTTCGAGCTTTCTTTGAGATCATCAGCCACACAAATCTCTGGATCACCCTTTGTTGTGTTTCCTTCATGTGATGTTGTGACTTTTGGACCGACATGCTCATAATTTATGGATCATGACATCTTTTCATTAGAGTAGCGGAAGCATCTTTGATGTATGTCTTTGATGTTCATGATTTTCTTCAATTAAGTGCGAATGCTGTGAGCATGCGGCTGTGAATTGACTCCTCAATATCGATCAGCTGCAACCGTCCAATTTTCTTGCAAACAACAGTTAGCACTAAAACATACGAAAGTGTCTTTGTTCACTTTTGTTGAATATAGTTGCAAGAACCATGGTTCCCCGTTGATCAGTATAAATACTGCCTTTAATTAGGTAGAGTTTTGAAGAATCTCCTTGACAGGGTTTCGCAGCTATTCAAGCTGTTCTCAAACCGGAGCGTCCTAAAGTAGACAACACGGAGTGAGTGAACCAGCAAATTGAGATTCACTAATTGATTGAAAATGATTTGAAAACAATCGCGTATTGCTTAAAAGAAAGAGTTTTGCAATACAACGAAGGTTTATAAGAAGAAATCAATTTTCAATCAGAAATACTTTTTGTGTTTGAAAATGAATACACATTCGATGTGCTAGAAAAAAGAAGATTTGCACATCGAACGGTTTTTCCAAAAGTATTCATCAATTCCATTCATGGACAAAGGTTGATTCAAGAGTGAATCGCCCCGTCGTTTCTATCCAGTTGTCACAAGCTTGATCTTTAGAAAAAATCTCACATGTCACCCACCAAGAGCTTGTTTGATGTTAGCTCTAGAAGGATTTCCATCTTCATTGTGAATACTTTACATATCACTCGGATGTTCTGGCAATACCACAAGGATAATGCGTAGGACTCTTAGTATATGCTTACTTTTCACATTGTGTGAAACACTAAGTCTTCATTAATTTTGTGTCCTAATGAGATATTGTGGATGATCTCTTGGCTCTAGACTCAATTGTACACATTTGGTTTCCTATGCCGGAGACTAGGGAGAGGGTCTCCTTCTTCAATATCAACAATCTCTAAGAGAAAGTCGATAGATTATGTAGGCTCCCCATGAGAATGAAACAAGTCCTTTCAAGAGGAACTTGAGTAGCTTGGGAATTTTAGTGCAGTGTGTCACTGGGTCCATGACGTCTTGTCTTCAATACCGGCGTTACCTTGGTAACAACCAGTAGCATATGTATTGAACCCGGTTTCTGCCCTAAGGTTGAATTAATGGAGGGCTTTTTCTTTTCACCCTTTTCACATTCAATTATTTTTCATTCTTCAACCCCTTCAGTGCTTACCAAGACTTCATTGTTAGAACCTTGTTGGGTTTATTCCAGTTCTAGCTCTTTCTCAGTCCGCACTCTTCCCATTTCTCACTTTTCTCCTTTTTTTTCATCATACCTAAGGACTTCTACACTATCTAGTGGATTGTCCCTGGGTAGATCCCCCCGGCTCTGGCGGGATCATGAGAACGAATACCTAGCCTAACCATCCTTATAACACCATGCATAAAGTAAATTGGTCGGTCTTTTGGTATTGTTCTTTTCTTCTTGAAACCAATTGAAAAATCATTTGGAAAATCAATCAAGGTACCTGTGATATAATATCAAAGCATTTTGTACCTTAATTGTTTTTTATCGTTTAGAAATGCTCCCCCTCAACATGTGAATATGATTTTGAAATTGTTTAGCACATGGAGGCAAGAGTTCATTGAAACAATTTCTTGATCACAATTTCCTTAGAAAAAGCCTTTTGATTTTCTTGGTAAATTCTCCCCCTCAAGATGTGCGTTGGTTGTTTAAAATCATTTAGCACATAGAGGAAAGAGTTCTTTGAAGTACTTTCACGATCACATTGCCATACAGAAAACCATTAGAAAATCAATCAAGGTACTTTATGTTGAAACATATAAATCTTTGTACCTTGATAGTTTATTTTATTTTGAAATGCTCCCCCTCAATATGTGCTTCTAGATTCGAAAGCGTTTAGCACATATGGGAGAGCAGCCTGCACAATTGAATCAAAACAATCACCTTTTATCAGATTTCATATTAAATCACAAATTCTCCCCCGATCAAAAATATCAAACCCTTTGAGATTTTGGATCTCAAGTGATTTAATTAGGTTTAGAAAACATGGGAAAAAATGTGGCCTGGTTTAAATTTTCATCTTGTTTTTGGATAAGTGCTCCTCTTCAATCATGTGCATCATGTATTAGAAATCGTTTGGCACATGGAAGCAGGAGTGCCTTTAAAGGAATAAAACCAATTCCATTTAAACAGATTTGAGATTTAAATCACGATCTCTCCCCCGATCAAAAATTTCAAACCTTTTGAGATTTGTGATCTCAATTGATTTAAATCATTTGGAAAATTTTGGGGAAAGACGTCACTTGATTTAATTTTGAAAATAGCTGATAAGGATCAATTTTAGACATTAAAGATTGTTAGTGTCAGGTATGATAGTTTTAAGAGGTCTTTTATTAAAATAAAACAATTTCACAATCAAACAAGAACAGAAAAAATTTCATTTTGAAAGATCTTTGAGTTTTAAAGAAAGTCATACCATGACATAACATTAAATCTTTAGATCACCACTTTATTTCGATTTGGACTCTGATTCATTTGATGATATATTGTTTGAAAATATTTAACTTGAAATCACTCTCCCCCTCAATCGATGACCATGGTTTTTGATTGAGTGACTTATGTTTTATCAAAATGAAGTCCGGATGATTTCCATAATTTAAGCCCAATTTATTTTCAAAATAATATTTTTCCATTTTTCTAACAATATTTTCAAAATTGTTAAGAAAATGGTATTATCCACTACTTGTCCTGCACAAAGATACGTTAGGTGGTTGAGTTGCTTCTGTTGTTGTTGTAAGGCTTGAAGAAAACCATATGCTGATGCAGTGAGACCTCTGACGTTGCATCTATCATGCCAACTCTTCATAGAGATCCAATTAAGCTCTGTTTCTTCTTTGGTCGACCCAAGAAATAATTTCCCTTTCCTTTCGGCATCCAATCATCTTCTATTGTGGGATCCGGATCGGGAACATTCTTATAAACCATCTTATTTGCATACGTTAGTCAACACAAACAGATATATGGTGGTCGACATCACCCAAACAACAATCGACTAATACAAGTCAATCCAACATATCAATCATATCATGTAAAGCATAGGAATAATGTGTTTATCAAACTATAGTAATCTAATCCTAACAATACTATCCTAGGCTCCTAGTCCTTCGACGTAGGCAAACATCTTTTACATTTAAGTATATAGCATAATTAGATAAGCCCGATAGATGATATAGATTTGAAAACATTCTCCCCCTCAATCAATGACTCAGTTTTGAAAAGTTTAAAAATGCTGAAGTCATTGATTGAGTTTGCAAATTTATGTAAACACCAATTCTGATTGATTTTCAAGCAACTCATTTTCCACCATTTTTTGAACAACAAATATTTTTCTGAAGAATTTATAGAAAAACATTTGTGTAGGAACAGCAGTCTTTTTGTCGACATGCTTTTCTCATTTTATTTTAGGATAAGTGCACGAAATTTATGAAAATTGTTTTAGCGCAGCACTTTCCTTCTTTGAAGAGCGGGTTGCTATCTAAAATAATAGCAAACCATAGTTTTAGCACGGGTTACAGTATGAAATAACTGCAAGCCGTAATTTGAGACATGTTTTGAAAAGAATATTTACACCTCTTGCTCGAACTTCATTTATGGTCCCGTGCCATTGTTGAATGACATTTCTAAGACCGTAGATGTTATCGATACCAGAAGACATGTCTTGAGAAAACATATTTTTGGTATTTTTCAAATTTTCTGATTTTTATGGGTTTTTGTTGGTTTTATATTTTCTATTTTCTTTTTGTTGGTTTTATATTTTTGTATTTTGTTTTTGATAAATATTTACAGATAGAGTAGATGATATAGTTTAAGAAGATGATGATACGGGTACCGAGATAAGGATATCGAATGCAGCCGTTGTAGAAGATAGAAATCGTCATCTCTTAAAACATCCACCACCAAAGCTTGTGAGGCTCTTGAAAAGAAAGAATTGAGCCTTTAAGAATGCGAGACTTTGGCAGCTTCCCCCCAAACCGAAAATCCTTTAGCTGAGCAGATTCAAAGCTTTCTTTCAAGCTTACCTTAGCCAGGTGCACAAAGAATCACACCATTATCATCGATCTTGATGCTCCTTGTAAGAATGATCTTTGTGATTCTTCGTTCGGGGTTATATCATCAAGATTGAACAGCAACGTATCATCTCACACTTGAATGAATTTTCTCATATTTCTTTTCCACTGAAGTCTGAAGCGATGCATCCCCAAAAGGTGTCAAGAAACCAATTCCCACAAGTAGTTGAATTGATGCAGCCAGTCTCTTAGAATAAATGCTCAAGAACCCGAATACACATATACCAAAAGAGAGAGAAACTTGTAACATCGAAGTAGCAGATTAGTCCGATATGCAAAGAATAACCCCGAAGTATACTTTTCTCTCCCCTGAAGAAAGTGTATGAAGCTCAAGAACCTGAAGTACCCAAATGTCCTTTCTATGGAGAATAACCGATAACATTGAAGTAGCAGGCTGAATCACTGATTATCTCTGCGGATGTCAACTCCGGAATAAGTGATTATCACTGAATCACAGATTAAGCTCTCAAGTGAAGCAGTTGAGCGTCCCTAATGTACACAATTTCTCTCCCCTGATGATTGCGATATCATCGAAATCATCACACACTTGTGTACCTCTTTTATCACCAGAAACTAACCCTTCCATCTCTTTCCCCACATAGTTGGAGTAAGAACACTAAACGCCATGAGTCAAACCTTGATATTAATACAAATAAGCCGTAAAAACATTTATTTATATTTTACGATCTTCTATTGTTTTGTCGATAACAAACGTAAAATCATATTAACGAAACAAATAAAATACGTAAATGGTTTGAACAAATAGTTTCTAACATATTCACATTTTCACATAAAACACTAAAACAAGTATAAGTGATTTTATGATTTAAGTAATACATATGTACAACAACTAGTGTTTACATATTGGGATAAAATATACACATAACTAGCATGTAGTATATTGGATAATATAAATGGGTAGAAACTTAAGTATCACAACTCATTGGGCAAATACATTGAATGTAGTTGGGTACAACTCAAAGCCCATAACCCATGGATCTTGACCCATAACCCATTGCATGACATCATGCTTATATCACATATGGATAATACCCATAACCCATGGATCAACCCATACCCAAGTGACTAAGTGCAATGCACTCAAAGATACATTGTAACTAGCCAAAGATCCATGGTTCAACCCATGACCCATGACCCATGACCCATAACCAAAATACCCATGGGCAAAGAGGAGCGTTCCACGGATCCCTAGCTTTGTACTAGCCAGATCCCAAGTGGAAGGGATCCGTGGGATCCGGGGAACAGTAGGATTTTTCCTCTATAAATAGTGAGCCATTTCTTCATTATTCATCATCCCTCTCTAGCACACTTTCCTCCCTGAGTTAAATCTCACTAACCTTAGATCCAAGAGATCTATGTTTATAGTTTTGTTTTTGTGTGATCTTTTAGGTTCCTCTTAAAGGCAAGATCACCACCTTTGAAGTCGAGCAAGCTCAAGTCCATGAGTTGCCATGCTTCCTCATCATCAAGGCTACTGAAGTCTTCTTGTTGATGATTCCTTTCTTTCTTCAAAGAAGTGAAGTGTTGAAGACATTGGTGAAAGATGTCTCAAGTGTCAAGACGAAGATATTAGTGAAGGGTATCTATCGTCTATAGGATAAGCATTAGTGAAAGGTGCTTAGAAGTCAAGACATAGAAGCATTAGTGAAAGGTGCTTAGAAGTCAAGACAAAGAAGCATTAGTGAAAGGTGCTTAGAAGTGAAGACATAAGACATTAGTGAAAGGTGTCTTGTAGATCTAGTCAAAGGCATTAGTGAAAGGTGCCTTAGATGTACATTCGATATGGTGTGTTTCGATGTACAAGATAGACTAGTATTAGATCCAAGGATATTGATATCCTTGATGATGTTGTAAAGGAGTAGATCTCCTTTGGGATTAGTCGTTGGTGTAGTGTGGTAGTAGTTCCTCCATTGCAATGGAACTAGGTGCTTAGCCTAGTACCTAATAAAGGGTAGGCAACGTTGTGTAGGTGTAGTTCACCTTGGAGTGAAAGAACTAGGTACTTAGCCTAGTACCTTATAAAGGGTAGGCGACGTTGTGTAGGTGTGGTTCACCTTGGTGTGAAAGAACCCGGTGGTTAGTCTAGCACCGAATAAAGGGTAGGCGACGTTGTGAAGGCTTCTCCGCCATAAGGAGATTGGTGTAGTGATTACGAACTCTCGAGTAGGTGACTCGGGAGTGGAGTAGGGCAAGGAAGGTGTCCTTGTAGCCGAAACACTATAAATACCGTGTTGTGGTTTTGTGCTTCTTACTCTTATCTTTTTATTACTTACCTTTATATGCTTGTTTATCAACATCCAACACACACATCCAAATAGATTGTCATAAGTCAATCTAAATAGATTAAAAGGAAGTTTTAATTGGCAAAACTATTCAACCCCCCCTTCTAGTTTTCCACACTTGAGTTTCTCTGCGGTAATGACATTTGTCTTCCCGGGATATCTTCAATCACTTAGAAGTATTAAGTTCATCAATTTTACTCACGTTTAGATGCGTGTCTCCTTCCCGCTTGCTGGTTTTGATACTTCAGAATCATCAACATATTCAAAGCCCATATACTTGAAATCTTTTGAGAAGAACATTTTTAATCTTTGTGAGAATCAACTTGCTGAAGAATGTGAGCAAGTATAATTGGGGATTAAATCTTACATTTCACTCTCCCCCAGTTAGTGCTCTCCCCTAATCTGACAGTCTTTCTAATAACTGCCCGGAATATGAAGAAGTCTTTAGATCGTTAAATGCAACTCGGCTTTGGTCTTCTTACATGCAGCAGAAAATGTAGAATAGACTGTGGACTCGACCTTCTTCAAGATTGTCCGTTTGGGGAATATAAAGTTAACATCTTCTTCTCACCAAATGCATTCTCGTTAACTTGTATATAGCAAATCCCCTTAACTAAAATCCCTCCCAATCAAACAAAAACAGAAAAATGTTCATCAAGGAAATCAGCCCCACAACTGGAAGCACTTTGTCGTTAAACTCATCAGTCCGTGAGAAGATGTCAACCAACGGCTCTTAGAAGAAACTCCATGTGAAGATGACCCGATAGGAAGAAGCTCGGTTCTTACATGAGTTTGGAGCCGTTTGACCATTTATTCTCAGATATAACTCAACATGCAGCAGTTTCACACTTCTTCTCCCCCTTTAAGAATTGCATACGGAGTTGCCATTCTTGATTAAACAAGTGAGTATCATCCAAATGTCGTCTATTCACACTTCTCCCCCTCAAAGGTTGCATATGATGTCGCCATCGCCATATTAATTGAGCAAGTGGAATAAGATTACTAGCAACGATAACTCGGTTCACTTGAAGATTGAGTGCGCATGGAAAAAGCATGAAGCATGTTGATGAGAATGGTCATATATAAGAAGATTTCTCTTTTGCCGAAGATAATGCGCACTGAAGCGTACACATTTCTTTTCTTTGAGGTATGAGGCTTGAACTGTTGTGTTCAAACATCATGAGAAGATTTCTCTTCTTTCGAAGATAAAGCGCACTGAGACATACACTTTTCTTTTCTTTAAAGAACGAGGCTTGAACTGTTGTGTTCAAACGTCATAATCTCTCTCTTTTCAGATCTCTTGGCAAAACTTGTAATCAACCCCATTATCATTCAGGAGGCTCTTTGTCGTGACAGCTGATGGAGAAAACCCAATATGATGAATTTGATCCTGAAGTGAATTTACCCGAACTCGTGACTTAAACTTGCACACATGTAACAAAGAGCCGTGCCGATAGTTCATCCCCCTTTGAATCCCTAAGTACTCTATACTCTTCATCCAACCAACCATCAAGTATAAGACGTACATCACCTCTTGAAAATCCACAATTCAATGTGACACTGAGCACTACAATGTAACTCCTTAAAGTGATAGTTATTTTGTGGTGGTAAAAGGAAAAGAAAAATCACCCAAAAATAACTAGATTTCCAAGTCTTCATCTTTGAAAATGTTAAAAGCTCAAACAAGGATCTTGAAGAATCTTAATCCAACCATCCCCGATACATTCAGATACTAACTACACTTGCCCGTGAAATTTCACTTCAACCTCAAATAGATAATAATGAATTAACGCTGTTGTCACATCTTCTGGTTAAAAGCTCGAATCTAGCCTCCTTTGTCGTTATAAGTGAACTATGATAATGGATTCATCCCGACCATGGTTAAATGAGCATAACCCCGTAAAACTTTGAAATAACCAAACTGCCATGAAGAATATCCAAACAATCATCCAATTCATGAAGTACACCCTTTATCCCTTCTTCGAAGAAGAAACCGTAGCACCAACATTAGATAAGATCCCAAAATACACTTTCCTTTCTCCAGGATGGTTCCATCATTACGGGATTTTACAATTCTATGGTTTAAACCGAGAAATAGATTCTTTCGCGGGATTTTACAAAACCAAGAATAAACCGTAAGATAGATCCGGAAATGCACTTTACTATTACCAGGATGTTTCCATTTTCACGGGATTTTACAAATCTATGATTTAAACCGAGAAATAGTTTCTTTCGCGGGATTTTACAAAATCAAGATTAAACCGTAAACAATGTCAGCTTGAATGTGTTATGACAACTTTGGTTTTGGTGATTATCTATTTTAGGGAACATGCAACGGTTCATCAACGGTTCATTTTCCATCATCAACAATTCTTCTCCCATATGTAGAATACTTCACAAACCATACTACAAACATCAAAGTACATGTTTCTCCCCCATGATGGTTTTGAACTTTTGGAAGCATCAATAACGTGTATGACCATTTGCACGAGAAGTTATTGTCATAAGCAAACATCTCGAAAAATCATGAATGACACTGAAGATTCTTGACATATTTTGCTTAGACTGTGAAGTATCATTGACATTATGTGGCACTGAATATTCTATGAGAATTGCTGATCACATCTCATCCAATAAACTATTTGGTAAACACATCTTCCACATATTATGTCGGCTAACGCTGTGACCACTTGGTGAAGTAAACCCGATATACCAAACTTGATCATGAAGTAGAATTCCCCATATTTGTTACTTAAACTTGTACCCTCGTGGAAAATAAACGGTGTACCTAATGTAAAAAACCTCTTGACATTCTCAATTGTGTGAGACACCGAAGTGATAGCTACATTGTGGGTTAAGCGAGAAAGAATCACAAAAGTAACTAAATAGACAAGTCTTTATCACACTTTATAAATGCCCAAATAAGTCATTGATAACATCAAATTATCCTGAATATTAAGTATCAATTTCCCTCAATAATGCTTGTAATTTATATCATTTATATGGATTTACGCTTGTTTTCAATTATATTCCACTTTCAGGTAAATTACGAGCATTGGAGCTAAAGAGACGCGGAATTGGAGAATTATTAAAGATTTATCATAGTATGCTCACTTTGAAGAAGTTATGGCATAACTCATCTCTCACATTACGCCGTAACTAAAGCATGACTCAGAAAGCCAACTTATCATAAGATTACAGCGTAACTCTCTCAAAAGATTACGACGTAACTATATTAGGTCAAATGAGGTTCCGCGCCGCTGATAATTACGTCGTAACTCGTGCATAAACTACGGAGTAACCAAGAATTATTGAAGATACGGCGTAACCACTTCTAAGGTTACGTCGTAACCAGCAGATCTAGTGCAATTTACGAAGAATTAGATGATTACGGCGTAACTATTTTATTAGTTACGCCGTAACCAAGATCTGGCCTATAAATACCCCATGATTTCCAGAATTTCAAATCATCCAATTTCACACACCACAACCAAAGAACGTGCCAAGAAGCCAAAGGCAGGTCTAGAGGAGCATACGGAGCTATCTCCAAGGGAGAAATCACTCCTCTACGATAAGCAATAGCATTTTATCTTTTCTTTACTTTCGATTCACGTATTTCGTAACATTAAATATTGAATTGATTTGTATGGTTAGTATGAGCGGCTAAGCACCTCTTAGTGTTGTCCTAGTTATGATTCCTTAATTGTTTTGTTTGCGTTTACATTACTTCCGCATAATTATTTCTAAGTGTATGCATGCATAGTTTATTGGTAGCTACCCTTGTTTCGGTAGTTTTGAATGGTGGTAGAGGCTAGTTGCTTAGGAGATATGACCAACTGAACCTAAGTGAGTAGACTGAGACGGAAGGGTAAGATATGACCAACTGACGACCCTTTCTACTTGTGCGATTTGACCAACCGATCACCTACCATTTGGATGAACTTAAGAATTAGGGGTGAGTGTCTAAGATGCTAGTGCCCTGGCACTCACTATTATAAGTCTAGCATGTAGCGGAACTTAATGACTCGGCTTAGGGGACCAGGAACAACTGGACTTATGAGGGGACACCTAACTTCTCCAGTGGTGGCATCTTTGCTGATAGGTTAGGGCGAACTGACCAGATGCTATCCCCTCGACTTTGACCCCACCTGAAGTAATTGGAAGAAATTAGACGTAGACATTACTAGCTAGGATGAATAACAAGGTTAGCACCACTCTCCTCTATTGATTACACATTTGCCTTTATTTTCTTTAGTAGTTTATTAGTTAATCGATATCAATATCATATTAAATTATGTGACACCTAGACTTAGTATTAATCCAACACACATAGCTCTTGGGGCGACCTCGGTTTTACCGAATACTACACTACACACGACCGGGTACACTACCTGTTAGTTCATTAGGGTAGACCATAGGTATAACGAGACATTATAAATATTAAAACTGTCAAGAAAACTTGCATCAAGTTTTTAGCACCGCTGCCGGGGAGTTATATTAGGATTGCTATTAAGTCTTTCATTTTCGTTTTGTTTTAAAATTTTCTCAAATTCTCACGATCTCTTTTCAAGTTTTCAGGTACCATGGAAGTCGTTAACATTGATAACCTCACTCTCGAGGAATATTTGGCGTTAACAAAATAAGAACAAGGACCAGGGATTGTTAGGCCGTCCATCGCAGAAGATGCTCAATTCGAAATCAAACCTCAATTTATGAGAGAATTGCGTGAAAATCCTTTCTCTGGAAGCATTACCGATGATGCTCATGAGCATATAGACAACGTGGAATACATTGTCAGCCTATTCAAAATTCCTAGAGTCTCAAACGATGCTGTCATGTTTTGGGTGTTCCCTATTTCTCTTACTGGAGCTGCTAAAAGGTGGGTTGATCGATTACACTGCCGAACAAATACAACACCTGGCCTATCCTAAAAAAGTATTTCATTCAGAGATACTGTCCTCCATCCAGAACTGCTAAGCAATTAGAAGAAATCCATAACTTCAAGCAAGAGGGTGATGAAACGTTGTACCAAGCATGGGAAAGGTATAACGAATTATCATAAAAATGCCCTACTCATGTTGAAAACTAACAGAGCTTGATAGATCTTGAGCTTCGTAGATCGTTAGTATTGCTTGTGTAATCACAAACAAACTAAAAGAAAATCTCTACAACTTGTATTCTTTAGCGGAATATAAACACAAGTATAAAACACAGATAACTAAGAACTCTTTAATCCTCTATGGATCGTTATATTAATAATATGTAAACGTCTAATACATAATTCATTCTATTGTGTTCCTCTTATAGACAAGGAACCCTAAATAAAACCCTAAACCGTTTCCCAAGAAACCTATAAACATAAAACTAAATAAGATATACACAATCACTTCCTAATAAAGCTCATGTATATCCAAACTAAATATACTAAACACGGAATAACAACTTCCTAAACAAACTATTCTTCAACAGAACTATGTCTTCTAGAATCCATACACTTCGGCAGAATCCATTCAGCAGAAACAATAGCATAATTCGTACTTCACATAATTCCCAACAATCCTCCCCTAAAATGGAATTTGACTTGGTTAAGTTCCAGTTTCTTGATAGATCTGTAAACTTTGTAGCACTAGAGGATTGTACTCGAACATCATCAGCAAAGAATCAAAACAAAAACATCTCTTTGATGAAAAAACTCTGAAACTCCAGATCTTTGCAGCAACAAATGACAACATGTACATCAAAACATTTTAGTTTCATACTATTCTCATCACATCCAGGTGTGTTAACTCCTGTTAGAGGTGAATCATTGAAAATAATGGATTTGATGTCTCTTTACCAATAGCCATCACTACTGGAGTAGCCAAATGTTTAAGTTCGAAAACCATGGTACACTGATAACCATCTGATTTATTAGCAAATCAGCAACCATGAACGGATTTGAAATGTCTTTACCTGTAGCAGTTTGCTCAGGACTAGTCAATTCTTAAAATTGGTGAACTGATTACCAAATATGGTATTCCACTGCCTTTACCACAAGCCATATACATGTGGGCTAGTCAATTCTTGGATTCAAAAAAGGAATAAACCATGGTGAATTGAGGACCATACAACACTCAGCAATTAAGCATGGGTGGTTGCAAACCCTATGATTTTGAGCAAACCATTACAGCTATCAACAGATTTGATGTGTCTTTACCAAAGTTGTACCCTTTGGACTAGCCAACTCTTTGACATACACAAGGTATATCTGGTGAGTTAATAACCATCAATAATATACAACAAACCTGCAATAAAAGTTAGTTAAACAAAGAATATACATAGTTTTTTTTAACTAAGAAATAAAGAAAACAAATATTACAAAAGATACAAAATACCACAATCAAGATAAACCTTTATGTTGCGAAATGAGTTTTAATCAATCCACCACATTGTTCTGCATGAAGGTCATCATTGCCAACTGGATTAGGAGGTACTTCCAACTTTTGTCTAAGCATTCTTTCCATTAACGAAACAGACAAAGGATAAGTCTTATCCGAGAACATACACAAAATCATGCCACATTTTGTCTGAACCACATGGACACATGGCATAGGATAAAATCTCCAACTCTCAATCTCCCACTAATGTGAATTCTTCCAAATAGAATACCCTTTACCATCTGGAGAATGAGAATCAAACAAGACTTGAAGATCACCCAATAAATATAAACCAAAACCCTGTGGTGAATGAATAGTATAATGCTGAGTGACATGTTCTAACAGCATCTTCAAATCATGTCTATCCACCAAATGAAAGATTTCCTTCAAGAAGTTGAATCAGATAGTAGATTTATCCAAATCGATAAATAGTGTTAAGCTTCCCAGCTGTCCAATTGATCAATACAGCATGTGTTCCTTCAAGAAAAACATCAACAGATCCTACTTTAATAAAAGTTGACTCAGCAGCCTTGAGATCTAAAGAGATACTCTTGGAAAGATGTTTCCTAGCTAGTCTCACAGATCTCCGTAAGGAACGAAGTTTCCTTTTAGTCATCCTTTTCTTACTCAATGTATCACCTAAATTATCAATAGATTCAACACTAGGCGAAACTTCAGAAGAAACAGTAGAAGGTTCAGCAGATAAAACCATATCATCTGAACTTTTCTCCTCAACATCAGTATTAACTACAGAAGAACTTAATTTTGGTGTCACATCATCAAAATTATCTACAATCTCAACTGTCTTTGGTCTCTTTGCTTTAGGAACATCAGACGTATTAGCAATCCTTTCCAATGTAGAAGAAGTAGAACCGGATGAAGAAAACTTCATAATCATATTATACTTTTTTATCAAAGCATCATCAGATAAAGCTAAGATTTGCTTCATTGACATGCCAGTAGTGTATACAGTAGTACTATGATTCTTCACAATCCTCCTCATATGAGCTCTCTTCTGAGCTACAGTCATTGGTTTTTCCCTTTTTGCTTTATTCCTTTGAGCAACAATAGCATTCCTCTTTGCATCTGCTTCTAGCTTCTTTTGTTTTCCAAGAGCCACCATTTGAGCCACAAAATTCTCACTATCATAGGCTGCACCTAAAACGCGTTTAGCAAGATTAGGATCAGATGCACCTTGATTAGTATAGGCATCCCATTGAGCATCATGATCTTAGGAAATAATTTATCAAGCTCTAGTTGTCTCTCCATAGACAAATTAGAATCAGATTGAGCATGAAGAAATTCCCACTTGCACGACTCTGCATATTTTCATAATTAGCAAACATCCTAGCTTGAGCATACCTTTCTTCTTCAGACACCAGATCTGAACCAATCACTTCATCAATCACAATTTCCTTTCCTTTGTCAGAAGGTTCCATAGCTGAATCAGTTTGAGGAATATGCACAAAAAGAACTTCAAAAGAAACATCCATATCAACATCAGAAGAAACATGTTGAGAAAACGCTTCAACAGGTGTAGAAAAGACTTCAACATTAGCATCCAAGTTAAAACTTCTGCCAGCAAGAAACACTGTAGAATCATCTGCTAAAGGTTGAGAACTTGGTGGTTCTTGTACAAATGAAGCTTGACCGTGTTCAACAGCAACATCCTCCATTTGAACATCAGCAGACACATTTGCAACAATTTGTCCCTTTGAAGCTTCAGTAGATTCCTTATTCAAATATAGTCTTTTCCTTTTGCTAGTGTATCGAATAGGTTCCTTTTTCTTTGAAGATTCAGCAGCAATATGAGAAGAAACATGAGTTGTTAGAGCTGCATCAGCCAAGATTCCTAGTGATGCAAGCTGAGTCTCTGCTTGCTCCTCATCAGAAGAAACCAAAATTCTCCGTTTGCCCCTTTTTCCAAGTTGTTCCTCCAAGTTCTTAACTTTATTCTACAACTCCAAAATCTTACCACCAAGAGTAGATTTAGTCTCTGCAAGATCCTTCTTGAGATCAGTAACCTCAGCTACATACCTATTCACTAGAGCATACAAAGATGTAACTGTAATAGGGTCCTCAGCTCCACCAGCAGATTGCTCTGTAGGAATGGGAGCATCATTGGGCCTTTCAGAATAAATATCAACATGCTCAAAGAATGGAACATGATCATCAACTGAATCTCTAACAGGACTAGGAGTAGGCAACCTATTAAACTCAGTCTCAAACTCAGCATGAGGAACCTGTGTAGGTGGTGGACTAGATCTAGGTGAAGGAGTGGATAAAGGTTGTTCAGGAGTAACAGTAGTAGAAGGTGGAGAACCAACAACATTAGAAGGGCCTTCATCTATTGTCACTGATGGATTCCCATCAGCAGCAACAGTAGTAGAAGGTGGAGAACCAAAAACATTCCCCTCATCAGCAGATTCATTGCCTTGAGGAAACATAGCCGCTAGCAAAGGATGATGTGCCCCCTCATACTTAGTTCTCATTGAAGCAAATAATTTAGCAGATAAAGCTCCTATGGGATAAAAAGCTTGGATTTGGGTAGTAACATCTAAGATCATCTGTAAAAACCTAGGGTACATTAAAAACTTGTTCTTTTTCCTAGTTATATTTTCAACCATATTATCAAAAATAAACTTAGAAAAATTATAAGTTAAACCCTGAGATAAACATATAATACCACATCCCAATTGAGTAGAAAATTGGTCCCATCCTCCTGATTTATTGCTTAAACACTGAAGCAAGGTATGAACCAAAAACCTCCACATAGGACAAAGCTGATTCTTTAACCACATGTATGTCCTAGTATCTTGATAGCCAATCGCTCTTAGCCCATCAAGTACCATAGCAGCATTAGAATGATAAACCCCATTCTCATCATCCAAATGAAGTTGTCTTCTTATCAGCTCCTCTGTCACCACATGCTCTGTTCCGTCAATCATTGCAACAATATCTGTATCACTCCATTTTGTAGCAGTCACCCAAAATTGAGTAACCAACGATTCATATATTGCATTCGGAGAATGTGTTAAAGCATAATGAATTTTGGACCTCTGTAAGAATTCTACCATCGGTCTATACAACTCATCACCCTTAGCCGTTCCTATAAAAGCGACTTTATTATGATCATGCTTGAATTGAAGCGCCGTGAGAAAAATCTTAAGTTAGGGTTAAGATTCACACAAGTGGAAGTGTTTTGAACGTGAGTAAAGAGGGAATCGTTTAATATGAGACAAAGATATGCGAGTAGAGAATAAGTAGTAGTTTCCCAATTTTGGTCAAATTGTTGACCAGTGCTGACGTGTACTTCTACTTTTACCTAATTAAACTTTCAACTACGGTAGAAACACTAGTCATTCTGCTGAAGAATACCAATCAGCAGAAATAGATCACGTATTCAAGAAGCTTCTGTAAATATCTTTTTACTGTTTCACCCATACGCATTAAATCTCATTAAGTCTTGAAACTGTCTATAAAACAATCCCAATGCATACATAACTCTTCATCAAAAACCCCCAAATATCATCACAAACCCTAATTTCATCAATGCTTCAAAATTAACCACAATCAATCATGAGTACTAAACCTGAGATCATAGATCTCACAACATCATCCTCATCATCATCAAGTGATGATTCAAACCCATGGCTTCATTACTTTCCTCAACCATATCCACGATCAAGTAAATCACCCTTTCTCCCTTCTTCAGAAGATGATAGTGTAGTGAATCCAAGTGAATCTGCTGATGATTCTGATGACTCCTATAAGGAGAGAACATCTTACTCCCAACCTCCAGCACCTCAACCTCAACGAAGGCCACGAGCCAGAAATCCGCCACACCCTAAGAACAGAGAGGTGGTTCTTGGTCTTTCTCGCACTGTGTTTTGGTGCATCATCACATATCGTATAGAGGAAATGCTTAAGGATGGTAGATGGATTGCATTTTGGTTGAAATCAGTAGATGAATCACAAAGGACATATTATTTTTCTTCATCATCATGTGTGGTCATCGTCATTATCATCGTTTTCATCAATCCATCCTTCCCATTTTGATCCTTAGCTTTCTCGTCGTACAGGTCATGCATATCCAGCCATCAAGATAGAAGGAATGGGTTGTTATGCAAGTCCTCGATAAATGCATATCCAACATCTAGTGTGAAAGATGTGAGCGATCATGCATATCCAATGACCTGTTAGATGTTGGAAAAGATGATATGAACTAGATTTGGATTAGTAGATCATGTAAAGCTCTTTTCTTGTAGTTGCATTTGATGTTGATTGTACTCTGTAAGCTGTAAGCTGTAAACTGTTTCTCGAATGAATGAATGAACAATTTGCTTCAGTACTTCTCTTAAATGAACATTGTAACTTCAGTACATTGTCTTCAGTGGAAACAAATAGCTCACTTCAGCACTTTAAATTCAGTAGAAACAAGCTTTCTTGACCATATTCCAAATTAACAACCATGGTAAATTCCAACTTGAATAACCAATCTGCAAAACAGAACAAACACAGAGAAACACACAAACCAACAAAGAAAAACAAACTATCATTACATTAGCTGGTTAGTGTTAGAAAACAGAATCAAAAAGTATACACAAAACAAAATTTACATAAGAAAATGCAAAGTATACACAAATCCTCCCCTGAGGCATATGCCTCCCCTGAGGCCTATGCCTCCCCTTAAACTTTGCAGTTAAGGGTTAAGCATACCAATATGGACCACAAGGTGTTGAAACCTTGGTCCATCAAAAGCTTTTGTTAACAAATCTGCCACATTATCATCAGTGTAAATTTTAACCACTTTTATCAAATGTTTGTCATATGCATCTCTTATAAAGTGGTGCCTGATTTCAATATGTTTTGTTCGACTGTGAAAAACTGGATTTTTAACAATGCATATGGTACTTTGATTATCAATAAAAATTGTTGTGTTCATGAAGTTATACCCATAATCCAACAATTGATTTTGTATCCAAAGAACCTGTCCACAGCAATTTGCAGCAGCAACGTACTCTGCTTCAGTAGATGAGGTAGCCACAATAGTCTGTTTCTTGCATTGCCAAGAAATCAATCTCTTCCCAAGGAATTGGCAACCTCCAGTGGTGGACCTCCTATCCAGATTTGCACCAGCATAGTCACTATCACTATATGCTTCCAGCTTAAATGGAGATTCTTTTGGATACCAAAGGCCTAAATGAGGTTGGCCTTTGAGGTACTTAAAGATCTTCTTAACAGCATTGAGATGGGAAGTAAGTGGAGTAACTTGATGTCGAGAACAAACACTCACAGCAAAAGTAATATCAGGCCTTGAAGCTGTTAAATACATCAAAGAACCAATCATAGATCTGTAAAGATGTACATTCACTGGTGGATCTATTTCATTGTTGGTCTTTGACTTTGGAGCTTCATAAGGTGTAGTGGCAGTCCTTACACTCTCCATACCAAACTTCTTCAAGATGTCCCTCACATATTTGTCCTGACTTATAAAGATACCATCAGGTTTCTGCTGAACTTGAAGACCCAAAAAGAAAGTCATTTCTCCCATGGCACTCATCTGAAACTCTCCCTTCATAAGCTCCTCAAACTCCCTGCACCAAGCTTCCTTTGTGGATCCAAAAATAATGTCATCCACATACACTTGCACAAGAATAATATCTGTGGAATTCTTCTTCAGGAAAAGTGTTTTATCAATAGCACCTCTTCGATATCCATGCTTCAGCAGAAATGATGAAAGCCTAGCATACCAAGCTCGTGGTGCCTGATGTAGTCCATAGAGAGCTTTGACAACCTTGTAAACATGAGTAGGATGATCAGGATCTTCAAATCCTTTAGGTTGAGTGACATAAACCTCCTCTTCTATTTCACCATACAGGAAGGCTCCTTTAACATCCATCTGATATACCATAAAACCCATATAGGATGCATAAGCCAAGAAAATCCGTATGGCCTCAAATCTTGCCACAGGTGCAAACACTTCATCATAATCAATCCCCTCCTCTTGTCTATAACCCTGAGCAACCAATCTTGCTTTGTTTTTAATTACAACACCCCTTGCATCTCTCTTATTCTTCAGAATCCATTTAGTCCCAATTGCATACTTGCCATCAGGTAGTGGTACCAATATCCAAACTTGCGGATTTTGAAATTGTTGCATCTCTTCCTGCATTGCCTCAAGCCAACTTGAATCTTCAAGAGCCTGAGTAACACTGGTTGGTTCCACTTGAGAAAGAAAACAAGCAAACAGACAATGTTCATAGTCTGTGTGATTGTCTCTTTGCTGATTTGAGACATAAGAGATAAAAGCCACTTGACCATATTTAGAACTTGCCACAATACCCCTTGTTCTAACAGGTGCATTAGGATCACCAATAATATTGGACTGTGGATGAGTATTGTGAATCCTTTTTGTAGCAGTGGTGTTGACTTCAATGGAAGAATCAAGATTAGTCACAGTAGGTTCAAAATCAGTGTCATAAGAAGGTGAGGTGAAGATTCCAGCTTTAGGTTGATGATGACCAAGATCTGAAGGTTTTGGAAAACGTGTATAAGGTTCTCCAAAGTCTGTTGACACTCTAGTGGAAATAGGAGTAGAAACAGCATGTCTTTCAGCAGAATTGGTGATGGTAGGAGAAACAGAATCACATTCAGCAGCATTGATGTTTCCACTGATTGCTTCACTGGCACTCTCCTCAGCATTCCTCTCAGCATCTAGATTAGCTGCATACTCTTGTTTCTTCAGCCTAGCAAGGTCTTCTGCATAGTGTGAATCATCTTCACTCTCATCAGTATAATCTCTAGAAGTGTCACCTGTAAAATTGTTAGGGGAGAAAGAAGGCACTACAATGGGTTGTTCATCATCTTCAAACTCACTGTCAGAATCAGCATCCAGGGTATCTGCACTGTTAGTTGGAGACTCTTGAGTACTTGCATTTTGGTTAGCCACATGTCTAGAATAACCCAAATAATCAGTTAAGTAATCAAGGTCAAAAGACCAAACATGACCCTGTCCTTGAACATTAGGTTTGTCTTCTAGAAACCTCAGGTTCAATGTCTCCTCAATCTTCTTGGCAGATAAATTGTAAACTCTGTACGCCTTACTATGAGCTGAATATCCCACAATGTAACCATCATCAGCTTTTTCATCAAATTTGCCCAATGGATCACTCGTATTCAGAATGGTCACTTGACATCCAAAAGGTTTAAGGTAATGAATAGCAGGAACTTTCCCATAGAGAAGTTCATATGGTGTTTTGAAGTGTGGTCTAGTAATGGATACCCTATTCAGTACATAACAAGCTGTGCCAACAGCTTCAGTCCAAAACATGGTGGGTAGCTTAGAGTCTGCCAGCATTGATCTTGCAGCCTCTATTAAGGTCCTATTTTTTTTTGGCCACCCCATTTTGTTGTGGGGTTCTTGGAGTGCTATAGTCCCTTTTGATTCCTTTAGACCTACAGAGTTCTATAAGTATAGCATTCTTGAACTCTGTCCCATTATCACACCGAATTCCTTTAACCTTTTTGTTCAACTGATTCTCAATAAGGGTAATGAACTCTTTCAGCACTGGAGATGTTTCATCTTTGGTCCTTAGAAAGAATACCCAACAAAATCTGCTATAACCATCAGTGATAACCAGACAAAAATACTTTTGATCAATGCTTCTAACTTGAGTTGGACCAAACAGATCCATATGAAGCAACTGAAGAGGTTCAGAAATAATACTCACAGCAGTAACAATTTTGTATGAGGCTCTGTGTTGCTTTCCTTTGTTGCAGGCAACACAGTTATGATCATTAGTGAAGACTTTGGAAGGAAGACCTTCAACAAGACCCAGTTTAGAGAGTTTGTTTATGGTCTTGAAGTTGACATGGGCCATCCTCCTATGCCATTTGGTAGACTCATCCAAGGATGCTTTAGCCACCAAACAAGTTAAATCACCTTCTGGTTTAACATCAGTTAAGTTGAATGTATAAAGATTGTGATTCCGAGGAACTTTCAGCAGAATTGAAGTGTCTTCTGGGAGTTTGAAGTCTTTAGACAACACAAGACATTCATCCTCTGTGAAGAGTACTTTGTTCTTGGTGTCACAAATTTGTGAGACTGAGAACAAGTTGAAGTGTTGGAGTTCCTTGACATAGTATACATTCTCAAAGTCCAGTTGAGGTGTTTTGATGGTCCCTTTCCCAGTAATCCTTCCATCACTTCCTCCAAAGGTTACATTGCCTCCTCCTTCAATTGATACAAAGTTATGCATCATATCCCTGTTTCCGGACATACTTCTTGAACAACCACTATCAACAATGCCAACATCTTTATGCTTAAGAGGATGATTCTACAACAACAAAAATATACAAAATATTAGTACACTATAGAGGCTCAAGTCATTGCTGACTTGAACCTGCCTTGTGGATCATATGAGTTATGCCATGCAGATGTATAAGATCCACTATTGTTCTTGGGTTTCCATTGAAATTTAGGTCCCTTTTTATTCCAAGAACAACCTACTGAGGACTTGACAGCAGTATCCCAGTACCCTTTCCCATCAGTCATTGAGTCAACATATCCAGGCCAATAACCATTCTTAAAATATGAACTTGTTGGTTGTACATATGGTCTTGCAACTGGTCTTCTCCAAGGAAAAGGAGAATTAGTATAAGTTGCTTGTGGAACATAAGGTGGTATAGCATTAACATTGGTCCACATTGGTCTAGATGTCCTAGAATCACCACACCTACCCATCCTTTGCTCATGAAAATCACAATCCTTAATTAAATGAAATTTACTTCTACACACAAAACATGTCTTCTGTTTAGAAGATTTATTCAAACCAAAAGATGTTCTATTACAAGCAAAAGTATTCAAACCAAAACCATGAAAAGAATTGTTTTTAACAGTATTATTATGCAAAGAATTAAAAGGCAAGTCTTCAGAGACAACTGTCTTGGAAGAGGATTCCTTGGCAGCAACTATGACATGCTTATTGGTAGTCTTGGGTGCAGGCAGGGGTGTAGACTTGGAAAGGTCAGACTTGTCATTTGAATCACACTCTGTAGACCCTTGCTCGGAGGACTTGTCACTGTTAACACAAGAGACAAAGTCATTAGAAGAAGTATCAGGGTCGGGCAAGTCATTTGACTTTTTGCCATAGAGATGATGTGATCCATCAAAGTCAACATAAATGGAAAGGTCAATGGGCATGTGCTCACCTCTAATAGGTCCACGTACAGCATGTAGGGCACCTTCTTTCACAAAATTAGCTAGGCCTACTGGTGTAGATTTGCGTGTGTCATCCCTAGCTTCTAACCCTACATACTTCTTAAAGCCTAATCCTATAGAAGTATTTGGAGTTTGACTAGCATAGATGTGACTAGCTAACTTATTTCCATTTAACAACCATTCTTTATGCCTAGCAATTTCCTCATCTAGTTTCACTTTTAGCTCTAGATTTTCTGACACTACATCTGCTCTTAACTTCTCAGAATATTTTAACTCATTTTTAGCACATTCAAGATCCCTTTCTAACACACTTATTTTCTCATCATAAGCTATTTGATTCTTCTGAAACCAAACCTTTTGTCTTTCTAGTGTTTTTAAAGCCTGTTTATAAGCTTCAACTTCTACAAAGCATTCATTATATTTAGGTTTCAAAATATCATAAGCTTCTTTGAGTTCATTATAACGCTCACTGCAACCAAACAAACAGTTTTGTACCTGAGAGATGCCCATCAAGGCAATCTGATCATGCCTATCCTCTGAAGTACAGCATGCAATCAAACCAACATTATCAGGACCATCATTATCCTGCTCATGATGCTTCCAGTCCACATTGCTGTCAAGAGTGACCAAAGCTGCTGATCCCTTTGAAGTTCCAGACTCCTCGATTCTGCTGATAAGTAGAGTATCTTGTCTCATCACCAGCTTTCCTATCTTTGCACTCTCTGGAAAAGTGACCCATCTGTTGACATGTGAAGCACTTGACCTTCCTTTTGTCAAACCTCGCTGGATCTCTTCCTTGGAAGCCAAACCTTCTGCTAGCTTTGCGCTCAAAATTCTTGATATCCATGGACAGCATAGCCACCTGCCACTTCAGCTTCATCTCTTCCATCTCCAGTGGATCCACCTTATCTAAATCCTCATAGGCCAGTTCCTGCTGAGGATCATAATCAGCAAAGAAGGATCCAAGCACATCTTCCATTATACCTCCATATTGAGAACTTGATGGAGTGGTAGTGTAAGATGATGATGAGTAAGTTGGACTTGGACCATGACTCATCTTAGGGGTAGAGGCTCCAACGAATGCTGTGTGACTTGCAGTAGATGATGATCTAAAAGGACTTCTTATATCATGTTCAAGAGCTTTAATTTTGTTGTACAGCTCATCAAAAGTAAGCATATCTAGGCCACCTTTAGATTTTAAAGTAATGCTTACTTGTAGCCAGGATGGAGGTAATGATCTCAAGAACTTAGAATTACAATCATCATTATCTGGCTTTGCCTGCAGCTGATTTAACTGACTTAAAATCTTGTGAAACTTGTCATATCCCTTATGAATTCCTTCCTCTTCAGAGATTTGAAAGTCTTGAAACTGTTGTCGCAGCATGGACTTTCTCATTCTCCTAGACTCCTCATTCCCACCGAACTTCGCCTTTATTGCTAACCATATGTCCTTAGCATCTTGCATGAAGTGAAAATCACTCAAGTGATCCTCAGGAATAGCTTGAAGAAGAATGGTTTTAACCTTGGTTTCTCTCTGAACTGCCAGTAACTCTTCAGCAGTTTTGGGAGGAACATAAGTCATCTTACCAGCAGCATCTATGGTAGTTTTCTTCAAACTGTTTCCCTTCAGTACTATCTCCCATAGATTCCAATCAATGTTGGAGATCCAGTTTTGCATCTTCATCGCCCAAAGATCATACTCCTCCCTTTTAAGGTAAGGAAACTTAGCATTGTTGTTAGAGAGACTTAGGTGTTGCAGATGGGTGGTGTTTTGGTTGTTGGTGATTTCAACATCAACGTCGATCCGGCATGGTGAGTTTTGTTTTGGTTGTATTGGTGTTTAGAAATACATGTCCTTAGTATCGTAGAGACTCTCACGAGGCTCTGATACCACTTGTTGAAAACTAACAGACCTTGATAGATCTTGAACTTCGTAGATCGTTAGTATTGCTTGTGTAATCACAAACAAACTAAAAGAAAATCTCTACAACTTGTATTCTTTAGCGAAATATAAACACAAGTATAAAACACAGATAACTAAGAACTCTTTGATCCTCTATGGATCGTTATATTAATAATATGTAAACGTCTAATACATAATTCATTCTATTGTGTTCCTTTTATAGACAAGGAACCCTAAATAAAACCTAAACCGTTTCCCAAGAAACGTATAAACATAAAACTAAATAAGATATACACAATCACTTCCTAATAAAGCTCATGTATATCCAAACTAAATATACTAAACACGGAATAACAACTTCCGCAGAAACAAACTATTCTTCAACAGAACTATGTCTTCGGCAGAATCCATACACTTCGGCAGAATCCATTCAGCAGAAACAACAGCATAATTCGTACTTCACATAATTCCCAACAACTCACGACCTCAACAGCCAACAAAAGGTGAACGTCTTTTACAAAGGTCTGAACATCTCCTCAAGGAAAATGATCGATTCTTACAGGCCGATTCCTGGGATGACTCCAACATTGGCTTTGGAAACTATTCAAAAGATGGCTGACCACTCTCACAAATGGCACAATGGGGGAAGCAACCGAAGTAAGAATGGAAATATGGAAGGCCTTGCAATAAACAACAAATTATAAAGTCTCGGAAGAGACATGAAGAAGCTCAAGGAAAATGTGCATTCCATACAAGTGGAACGAAGTAGACACAATGGAGCTCCCCCTACTAAGGAATGTTCCTCCAACGAGGAAGTTAAAAGGATCGAGGAAGTAAAATATGGAAATGGGAGCCCTTTCAACGGATACAATGGTAACGGGCCCAGATACCGAGAAAAGTCCCCAGGGTTCTACACAAGAGTCAACAACAATCCTCCTAGACCAAGCCTTGAAGAAATAATGTATAGGCAAATCGAGGAATCTACAAAAAAGGGAGATAGACTCAAGGAATGGATGGTCAAGGTAAAAGAAGACACCAACATGAACTTGCGAAACCAAGATGCTGCAATTAAAAACCTCAAAACACAAATTGGGCAATTAGCTAAAAACCTTGAGACCAGTAATGCCAAAGCCATTGCCTGCAAAGCCATATTTGCGCAAGATAAGCCAAAGAAGGATCAGTGCACCTCCTCTATCACCAATGATCTGTCCGGGATTAACTACCTAAAAGAAGATGATAAATCAAAAAACGACGAGGACCTGCCAAGCCAACTTACTGAGAAGCAACAATACCAGGAAAGTTTTCTTCTTCCATGCACTATCGGTAATCTTAAAATTCCCGCATTAGCTGATTTGGGGGTTGGGGTAAATCTTATTTCTACCACTTTGTTTGATAAAATAAAACTTACCAATTTAAAAAGAAACAACAATGATGATAGAAATGGCTGATTCCTCTAAGGCTGTACCAAGGGGAGTAGTAAATAATGTGCTCCTTAAAATTGGAAAATTCCTTTTCCTCACTGATTTTGTGGTTATTGACATGGGAAAAAGGGAGACTTACAACTTAATTATTGGAAGACCTTTTCTGCCACTTGTCGGCTCAAATTAAGGTTTTGAAAACAAATTTCTTTTGGAACTGAAACTGAACAAATAACTTTCAGCATGAAAGAGCATTTAAACCCAAAATTAGAAGTTTCAAATAAAGTTAATGTTGTTAATGTTCAATCACTCGATCCACTTTTATGTTATGATCCTAGTACTAATAATAGTGGAGAAAATGTTGATAGTTGCAAGCAGAAACAGGAAAAGGTTGTCCAGGTCAAAGGTATTAAGGAAGCTCTGATTCCAAACAAACATTATTGCAACCCCATATTAATCAAGGATAACGAATCAATGACAGCATGGCCCTCGTGTAACCCTTTTCGAGAATTTTCTGAGGAAAAGGCAGATGAACGGATATGCCCTCACGAGGCTGAAAGACATGATATTAAATTTGGGAAATTAGCATTTGAAGATTGGTACAAGATAAGATTTGGAGACTCAAAAATCAATACGGGATTGGTAAAACAACAAATGCAATTACGTTAACTATCGCCTTACTGATGCAATAACCAATGATGAAAGATCAAACATGAGTACAACAATTAGTCCTATAGCTGAAGGTAACGACTGGGGAAATTCATGTATATCATTTAATGAGTGGCTCTCACAAAAATTTGGAACATGTAGCATCGGTAACACTGCAAGAAAAAAGATTTTTATCAAATGGATGAATGCTTGCCGCCAACTAGTAGAGGAAGTTGGCCAAGTCCAAAGGCCACCATAAAGCCCGAGGCTCAATATAACTTAAAGACTCGTAAATAAAGAAAGTGCTCTTTCGGGAGACAACCCGAATTATCCCTTTATTTTATTTTATTTCCATTTCATTTGGGTTTTGTGTTTTTAACAATTTTTTCGTGAAACGAAGAGGATTGCTGCTGCAGCATGCTGATCTGACTATAGTTACGGCGTAACTCATCTCAGTGGTCACGCCATAACAAACCCCTTGCAGCAGAATTTCGGATGCATTACCAATTACGGCGTAATTCCATCTCAGTGGTTACGCCGTAGCTACACTCTTGCAGCGTATGCCAGGTTTTGCCTAATTACGGCGTAACTCCTTATAAGAGTTACGACATAACTATCCTCTGCATTACTTCTTTCATTTTAAACACAATAACCTTGTATTAGTAGTTTAAATGAACTTTGTGGGTGTGTTCCCTGTAAACCCTCACGAGACTTCACTCGTCCACTTGGGACACCAAGTGGTTTAAAAGGATTGTTGCATGTGCTAAATGCAACCGTGATTCCTACGAAAGTGAGTTAGGTTTGTTTTTCATTTTTCATTTTTTTCTTTTTAGAATTATGCTTGTCGGTAGTGTGATTTCAAGGATTGAAGTTTTCTCATGGATGCTTATACGAAGGCACGACTCTTTTTCATGGACCTTCTTTCTTTTTAGAGCAAATTTCAGGGAAGTTCTCGCTCTAATTCTACTTTTCTCTTCACCTTTATTTAACGCTTAGTACAAAAGGGACTTTGTACAATTCAAGTGGGGGGACGGGAGTAGAATTGTCTCTTGAACTTTATTTTGCCCTCGTTTTTCTAGTTTCTTTTGAAAAATTATGCCATTTTTAAAATTTTGACATGTTTTTCTTAACCTAACAAGATTAGACCTTAGCCGAGCACATACAACCCTTGATATTATATGGTGAGATTAGCCTTATCCATTTCCAATATTTTACCCCAAATCCACCAAATTATGAGTGTGCCGGTAGCTTGTAAACTTTAGAACTTGGACTTTGCATCATTTCGAGACCATAGACGAGGTATGTTGAGTTAGCTCGATGTATTTGGACTTTTCATTTTAAGAAGGCAGTAGTATAGGATTATCACCCAAATAGCCTACCATTGTGTGTCTATCGATTAGTAACCTCGACTTCTCGACCCCCATGTGAAACCCTTTTGTTGCACTCACCTTTAGTGCAAGATACCCCTAGATACACCCATCTGAGCCATTCCTTTCATTTTGTTAACCCAATATATTGTTTCAATACACCTATACACCTTAGCCTACCCTGTAGTCTTTATTTGCGATTGGGAAGTCATAATTTGCCTAAGTTCAAGGTTCAAGTGGAAAGGTTCGGGAATTATGCTTTCGTCGACAATGTATTTTTAAAGATCATTGAAGACCCCCCGAATTCCCGTTGTTCATCTCAAGTGGGGGGATGTTATGTTTTTTTGTTATGTTTATGATTAAAAAAATAAAAAATAATAAAAGAAAAATTGTGATTCGAATATATATATATATATATATATATATATATATATATATATATATATATATATATATATATATATATATATATATATATATATATATAGCTATGTTATTCAGTTTATTGTAAAGTGCGATGTTATAAGCACTATGTTATGAGCTTTATATAGATTTAGTATCGAGGATGCCACCTCGGTCACATGAGAAGATTAGAGTTGGTAATTGCGCCAACAGTTGAAGAAAAGGTAGTGTGCCTATCATTACGTCCTCTAATGACACATCTACCTAGTATTTCATGATCCGGTTTCTTAACTTCAAAGCTTGAACTTTGGGCTGACGATAAGTGGTGATGACTTGGTTATAGATTTAGACTATCTGCTTGATTTTTATTTTACACCATTTATATATCCCATGTCTTATCCTACCCTTTAGTCATGAAGCGTGTCTAGGCGATGCAGCGAGCAATCTTTGGTGTCTTGGCCATGGATTTGGTAATGTATCATTGATTTTGTCCACTTCACCGTGACATGTTAGTAATGACGAGTCACCCTTAACCTTTGTCGTGTCTATCCATATTGCCTTCGAAAATTGTTTAGCCCTTAACTCTAGTGGAGGAGATTTGTGTAACCGCCAAGCTTATGATAGAATACATGCTATGACTGTGCGATTGAGTGATCACCCTGAAATTGACACTTAGAATAGTTGAGAGATTTGAGTGTTTCGTTCCCATTTCGTGAGGTGTTTGGCTTTGTTTTATTCTAGCATAAGGGATTTGTAAACTTATATATTACAGGTTATGGGAGATATCCTTTTAGGAATCTATCTAATAAGGTCTACTTTAGGGCAAGTGGAGTTCAAGTGGGGAGATATTTGATAACATCAAATTATCCTGAATATTAAGTGTCAATTTCCCCCGCTAATGCTTGTAATTTATATCATTTATATGGATTTACGCTTGTTTTCCATTATATTCATAGTATGCTCACTTTGAAGAAGTTACGGCGTAACTCATCTCTCACATTACGCCGTAACTAAAGCGTGACTCAGAAAGCCAACTTATCAGAAGATTACGGCGTAACTCTCTCAAAAGATTACGACGTAACTATATTAGGTCAAATGAGGTTCTGCGCCGCTGATAATTACGCCGTAACTCGTGCATAAACTACGGCGTAACCAAGAATTATTGAAGATACGGCGTAACCACTTCTAAAGTTACGCCGTAACCAGCAGATCTAGTGCAATTTACGAAGAATTAGATGTTTACGGCGTAACTATTTTATTAGTTACGCCGTAACCAAGATCTGGCATATAAATACCCCACGATTTCCAGCATTTCAAATCATCCAATTTCACACACCACAACCAAAGAACGTGAGAAGAAGCCAAAGGCAGGTCTAGAGAAGCATACGAAGCTATCTCCAAGGGAGAAATCACTCCCCTACGATAAGCATTAGCATTTTATCTTTTCTTTACTTTCGATTCATGTATTTCGTAACATTAAATATTGAATTGATTTGTATGGTTAGTATGAGCGGCTAAGCACCTCTTCGTGCTGGCCTAGTTATGATTCCTTAATTGTTTAATTTGTGTTTACATTACTTCCGTATAATTATTTCTAAGTGTATGCATGCATAGTTTATTGGTAGCTACCCTTGTTTCGGTAGTTTGAATGGCGGTAGAGGCTACTTGCTTAGAGATATGACCAACTCTGACCCTAAGTGAGTAGACTGAGACTGGAAAGGTAAGATATGACCAACTGACGACCCTTTCTACTTGTGCGATTTGACCAACTGATCACCTACCGTTTGGATGAACTTAAGAATTAGGGGTGAGTGTCTAAGATGCAAGTGCCCGGGCACTCACTATTATAAGTCTAGCATGTAGCGGAACTTAATGACTCGGCTTAGGGGACCAGGAACAACTGGACTTATGAGGGGACACCGGACTTCTCCAGTGGTGGCATCTTTGCTGATAGGTTAGGGCGAAATTTAACTGACCAAATGTTTACCTCTCGACTTTGACCCCACCTGAAGTAATTGGAAGTAATTAGACGTAAACATTACTAGCTAGGATGAATAACTAGGTTAGCACCACTCTCCTCTATTGATTACACCTTTGCCTTTATTTGCTTTAGTAGTTTATTAGTTAATCGATATTAATATTATATTAAATTCTGTGACACCTAGACTTAGTATTAATCCAACACACATAGCTCTTGGGACGACCTCGGTTTTACCGAATACTACACTACACACGACTGGGAACACTGCCCGTTAGTGGATTAGGGTAGACCATAGGTATAACGAAACATAATAAATATTAAAACCTGGTCAGTAAAACCTGCATCACTCATCTTCGCGGAAAGGTATAAAGAAAGAAGACAAAATTAGTAAATGCCCCCGAAAAACTTCACTTCAAATCATAATGAGAAATATCGTACAAACATCCCCGTAGTCAACGTTGATCAGTCATCAATTCAAGCCGCAACATATTATCCTTCGTGTAAATGTATATACCAAAGTATTAAGCCTCATAATGTAACGACTCATCAACAAATCTCAAATCTCAAAATCAAAACTCATCATCATACAAAACATACCCCGGATCCAGTTTAAGCCCATATCAGAATCCAATCCAAGTACAGTAAAAAATATCCGGCAATAAACTTTTGTTCTCAACACACTATGCCCTTAAACGACCACGGTTATACCACTCAAGTTTATCCAATGAAAATACCAAGTCATGAATGCGTAGTCTCCTTGAAAATTTAATCCGATTAAGATACCATTTTGCAAATAAAAATTGGATACCAACTTTTGTGAGTTAAAGCAATGTTACCGGCATTTGTCAACAATTAACAGCCTATGATTATATTCGACTAATTAAGTGACCAAATCAATAACAGTTGCACGTATCCAATCCGTCAGCCCAAATACACGTATGCAATACTGGCCCAGTCCAATCGTCCAAACACTTTGAGCTAATATCAAAAGTCAGGAGGCCCGTGTGCAGCCCAAGAAAACCAATACTGATCCATGTGACAAAATAGATAACGTTTACAATACTACAACCCTAATATTGGGTATATAAAACGCAGCATAAAAATCTCTTGCCCTAATAAAACTCACAAAGAAAGTACGCCTCCCACTTTATCTGCTCACTTCAAACCTCTCCTCCTACTATCAGAATAAATCCGCTCCCCTTATGATATTTTCTCCCAAGATCTGAGAAAACAACTAATATATGACCCTCATCACGTGAATCTTTCCAGCTTAATCTCCTTTTGATCTTTATTCAGCATGACCTCGCCACAGGGATGGCATGAGGCTCATCGTCATAGCCATAGGGATGGCAACGAGTAATAATTTGTGCCATAGGGATGGTGAGATGTTGAGAAGGCTTCTTGATCATTACAAGGTGTCGGGTAGGTATTAATTCGATTCAATCTTGTTAAGAGTTTAAACGATCCAAATGAATGATTTAACATGATTGTTAATCTCATTTGTTTAATTCGTATATTATCACCTACATAGATCAATGAAGAGGTTTGTTTATCTCATATGTGTGGCCCTTGATGTCCTTTAAAAATATGATAAACAAATCTGAGATCTAAAAACGACATCCATTTAATTCGGTCTGAGATTGATTTTGTATCTTTTTCTTTAATATGAACGAACCAAGATGGAGTTATAACACACTTGTTATGAACTTTAACTATTGTTTCGGATATAAACATGGAAGTTACATCTTCAACAAGGATCTGTGATGGTGAATACTCGTGATTAAGGACCTTGAGTCTTGATATATCTTGAATATCACACGAGTCAAAAATTGAGGTCAATTACTTTATGAATGATTACTTTGTTAGATTCGAGAGTAGAACGATGAGACTCGATAGATTGATGTAGATTCTTTTGTGGTTGGATGATTGTTTATGATTGTAATCTGTGTATGTGGTATATATTGTTTGTGATAGATGAATGTTAGTGATGATGTTTGTGATATAGATTATGGTATGAATCTGTTGGAAAATGATCTTGCTTTTAGACAAGGTTTTGATGTTAGTAAGATGAGTCAACAAAATGCATTGGTTGGGTCAAGACTCTATTTTCTAATAGACCTCAAATCGCCTGATTATCTTTCCAACTCGCATGAGTAAACCAACCTGAACAAATCACACTTACTTTATCATCAAAACGCTTTCTTTTATCAAATTGCTCTTTTGGACAAAACGCATCTTAGATTTGTAGCAAACCGCATAGCATGATCAAAACGCTTTTCAATAGATAATTGATAAACCGCTTCTTCTCTTTACAAACCGCATGTGTTAACAAACCGCATAACTAACATACCGCAGTTGACTTCAAGATTTGGTGCTGAACCGGGTTGGCAGACATGTACACGACACTAAGATCATCATAATATACTACTGTAGCACTGAATAAGGACATATGTAGCTTTCGAAGTAGGTTACGAATCCAAGCAGTCTCAGCAACAACATGGACATCCCCTATGTATTCTGCTTCAACACTAGATCGGGACAATGTGTCCCACATTTAGAAGACCAGGTGAGCAAGTTATCCCTAAGAAAGACACGGTAACCGGACCTGAAATGATGGGTGGCATTTGGGTCCAAATCACAAAATCTAACAGTTAAATGTTTTATTAAAGGCCAAACGTGTGATCTAAAGGAAAAAATAAGTCATCTAACCATAACAATTCAACCAAATCTATCCTTTAAGCATAAACCCTAAATCGTGTTCTTAATCATACTTTACACAAACAAAATCAAAGATTCAAACAAAAGGAATGGATGAAAACACAAACTGTTAAAAACCATTATAATCAATAAAACAAGTTTAGAATCTTACTTTGAAGCTCGAAATACAAGAATAAAGGATTAAAAATCGAGTTCGTGAGTGAAAAGGGTGTTTGGGTTTGCAGATGACTCTCGTGACAATTTTGTGGGAAAAAGAAAAGTTTTGACTTACTTGACTGTATATAAGATTTTCTTAAAATTAAAGGGGTGGGATTCTATGTTTTCACATTGCATATAACTCCCCTTTAATTAGACAAAAAATTCTCACAAAGTCCAAACAAAGTTAACTTTTTGTAACAAACTATATTTTTGAAAACTTTTGTGATCTTTTTGGCAACCTTTGTTTCTTTCATTAAAAAGGTTTTGTAAAAAGTATCACTCTTCCTCGAAGTGAATGTAAGTTTTTCATTTATTTTATTTTATTTTCAAAAACAATCTTTTTGTTATTTTTCTTTTAAACACTTTTACTCCCCCTCAAAATATCATAACTTAAAACTTTTTTTGATCTATCTTGAGTGTTTTGGGAAATGATGTTTCTGATATCTTTTGAAGTACAAGTTAAAATCTGATGTAATTGTAAGCCATTGTATTGAGCACAAATGTTTTTGAAGAAATTTGATAAAATTGCTCAAAACCAAGAAGACTTCTTTTCTTGTCATAAAGGATTGTTACACTGAAACGTACAATTATCCTTTCTTTTAAGTACGGGTCTCTTAATGAAGTATAATGTTAATACAGATATCTCGTAAAAACGTTATTTCTATTTTAAGGCCTCTCAATGTTTTGATAATAACAAACATAAAATTATACGACGTAAAAGTTTACGTAAACAAGTTATTAGCCATAAGTTTCCATTTCGAAATCGATCATTTAAGGTATGAATAATGTGATTATAAAACATGGTGAACGATCATTTAAGGTATGAATAATGTGATTATAATCCATTTCGAAATCGATCATTTAAATCGACCATTTCGAAATCGATCATTTAAGCCATAAGTTTCCATTTCGAAATTGCTCAAACTAATGCAAAAGTTACTTACACTTAAACTAAACAAATGTTTTTCACATAAGCAAAATGTTTTCCAAGTATCCAACACTTAAAATATTAACTAATCACTTAAGTGAATAGCACAAATTTTAAGCATGTAGCACAAAACTAATCACTAGTGATTAAACTATTTTTGGAAACAAATCTTACCAAATCTAGCAATTTTTTCCTTATTAGTATATGGGTTTGTCTAACGGGTGCCCTCAGGGCAAGGTTTAAGGTGATTACAAAATAAAAGTTTAAGTTTATTAAATTACAAATCAGACTTAATTATGGTAATTTGTAAGTTTAATTAATATGTATTAAAAACAATTTGTAAAATAGAAGAAAAGTTTGTGTTTAATAAATATACATTAATCAATGCCCTAGGGCACTAGTTAGACGATCCCTTAGTATATAAGAAGATTAACCTTCTAGAAATAAGATTTAATCATATCTTAAATAGATTACATAGTACATAAGAATGATTCGAAAAGATTTTTGGATTACAAAAATGACAAATATTTGTCTGATGGCAGCCCACGGCTCTGAAAACATCAGAGATGGATCCAATATCTTGGATCCGTGGATCCGCCAATGTTTGAAAAATGGGCATGGAATTTTGGCTATAAATATTAGTTGTTTCTCACACAATTTAATCATTGATTTGTATTCTTCTCTGACCTCTTTCTAAATAAAACAGTTTGAAAGTAATGCAATCTTAGATAAATACACTTCCCCCATATAAGAAGTTTTTGCCATTTTACTTTTCTTGTTTATTTAATTTTTCGCTTATTAGTTTAATTAGTAGTTTATGTTGGAAAATTTAGTGCACTTGTGGGAATAGTTCACACCTTGTAATGGGTTAGGAGGTACGGAGTGTACACCCATAAGGTCCATGAACACCCTGACTCTTGTAGTGGTTTGTATTGGTAGTGCTTGGTGAAAGTACTGCTTGTGTTACCACTGATTATCAGTGTTTCCATGAAGCATACTTCCACCGATCAGTGTTTCCACTGGTGTTTCACTGAAGTAGTGTTTACACTGAAGCAGTGGTGTTTCCACTGAAGCAGTGTAACCACTGATAGCACTATGAAAGTACTGATGAAAGTACTGCTTGTAACGGTCTTGACCTATTCAAGTGGCAGTTTCAACTGCTTAATGACCACGTTTAATTGGTCATGTAACCACTAACGGCTATAATGGGGATAATTATGAGGCTATTAATGGGCCGATTAATACTCATAATTCCATTTGAACTAGCTAAGAGTATTATCCTATAAATAGGATATCTGATGATGTATGAAGGAGACACAGAAAACACTAAACACTTATAAGCGCAAGGGTTATAGAATTGTGCCTAATTCTCTAACTGTATTTGGTCTTATCCCAAGTAGATATTCGTGATACCCAGGCATTAGGGTCGAATAGTTTACTTTGGAAAGTGATCACACGATTCCAAGTGATATCCGGTAACCACCTAGTGGTATTTGTTACTGCTGACCGATTGTTTGTTTCTGCTGAAGAGTTGCACATTACTGCTGAAATTGATTATCTTACCCTGTTTTGGGAGATACACCCCAACAATCAAAGTAAACTATTTTGTGATAATCAATGGCAACTGCTGCAATGAAACACATGGCTTCAAACTTTGCTAAGCTGGACAAGTTTGAAGGGGTGGACTTTAGGAGGTGGCAGAAGAAGATGCATTTCTTGCTGTCAAGCATGAGTGTGGTGTATGTGCTAACCACACTTATTCCTGATGATGGTGATGATGCTACTGTGGAGCAGATCAGGAGGAGGAGCAAATGGGAGAATGATGACTACATATGTAGAGGTCTTATTCTCAATGGTATGTCTGATTCTCTGTTTGATATTTATCAGAACTTTGAATCTTCCAAAGAACTGTGGGATTCCTTGGATGCCAAATATATGGCTGAGGATGCATCAAGTAAGAAGTTTCTTGTTAGTAATTTCACAAATTACAAAATGACTGATTCAAGACCAGTCATGGAACAATACAATGAACTTCTTGGAATACTTGGAAGGTTTACACAACACAATATGAACCTAGATGAGGCCATTAAAGTCTCATGTGTCATTGACAAACTCCCTCCTTCTTGGAAAGATTTCAAGCATACCTTGAAACATAAGAAAGAGGAGTTAACTCTGGTTGAATTGGGCAGTCATCTGCGCATTGAGGAATCTCTCAAGATGCAGAATAATGACAAGCCAAAGAGCAGCAATGCTGCTGGTGCATCGGTTGTCAATATGGTGGAGCATAACAACTCCACCAGGTACAATGACAACAAAGGCAAACGCAAATTTCATGATAACACAAGGGCAGATCCCAACAAGAAGGAAACACCTACTTGTTGGAAATGTGGCAAGACTGGTCACATTAAAAGGGACTGCAAGGGTGTTAAAGTTGGTGGTAAAGCCAATGGATCAGGCACTAATGGTTCAGGGAGTGGTGGTTCAGCCAACTCACTGAAAGGTCAGAATATGATTAATAAGTCTTTTCAGATTTATTATGTTACATATGTATCTGAATCTTTTTATGTGCAGGATGATGATGTTGCGTGGTGGGTTGACTCTGGTGCAACAGTTCATGTGTGTAAAGATAGAAGCTGGTTCAAGACTTATGAGTCACTGAATGATGGTTCTATTCTTCACATGGGAAATGAGTCAACAGCCTTGGTGCATGGTCGTGGTTGTGTAGATCTTAATTTTAGTTCTGGAAATATTGTAACTTTGTTTAATGTTATTCATGTTCCTGATATAAGGAAGAACTTGGTTTCAAGTAGTGTATTGAATAATCATGGATATAAACAAGTTATTGAGTATGATAAATTTGTGCTTTCTAAGCATGGTGTTTTTATTGGTTTTGGTTATTTATGTAATCAAATGTTCAGGCATAATATTTCTACTAACAGTGTTAATTCAGCTTTTGTGACCACCACTGACACTGATTCTAGCCTATGGCATGCAAGACTTGGCCATGTACACTATAAAAGAATGCAATATATGTCTAAGGATGGGTTGATCCCAGCTTTTGACATGGACACTGAAAAATGTAAAACTTGCATGTTGACCAAGATAACCAAGAAACCCTTTCAGGGTGTTAGTCGTGAGACTAAGGTCTTGGAGCTAATTCACAGTGACCTGTGTGATTTGCATGCCACTCCTTCTTTGGGGAATAAGAAGTACTTTGTGACGTTTATTGATGATGCTTCTAGATTTTGTTATGTCTATTTGTTACATACCAAGGATGAAGCATTAGATAAATTCAAAGTGTTTAAAACTGAAGTTGAATTACAACTTGGGTCTTTGATCAAAGATTAAGGACTGATAGGGGAGGTGAGTACATGGATACTCTGTATTTTCAGTCTGTTGGTATAATCCATGAAACAATCTGCCCTTATACTCCTCACAAAATGGCATTTCTGAAAGGAAAAACAGGGTGCTGAAGGAGATGGTTAATTCCATGTTGTCCTATTCAGGACTGAGTCAAGGGTTCTGGGGTGAAGCTATGTTAACAGCTTGCTATTTATTAAATAGGGTTCCCAACAAAAGGAACAAGGTTACCCCTTATGAACTCTGGACTAAAAGAAAACCCAACCTGAACTATCTCAAGGTTTGGGGTTGTAGGGCTGTTGTAAGACTCCCTTATCCAAAGCAAAAGACTTTGGGTGAAAGAGGCATTGACTGCATCTTTGTTGGATATGCTGAGCATTCCAAGGCTTATAGGTTCTATGTTATTGAACCTAATGAATATGTTTCGGTTAACTCTATAATTGAATCAAGGGATGCAAACTTTGATGAGAATAGATTCTCATCACTCCCTAGACCAAGTATGAGGATTCCTAATGGAACTCATGATACTGGTGTGTCAGAGGTCCCTGATGATGAACCATCAGTGGTCCCTGATGAGGTTGTGGTTCAACAACCTGAACTTATGCTCAGGAAGAGCAAAAGGGTCAGGACTCCAAAGTCATTTGGACCTGAGTTTCAACTATACTTAGTTGAAGGTACCAGGGATGAGGTCTCAGACCAATACTCCTATTGCTTCATTGTTGAGGATGACCCCAAAACATTTGAAGAAGCAATGAAGTCCCAGGACATTGCTTTCTGGAAAGAAGCAATCAATGATGAGATGGATTCCATCATGGGCAACAACACTTGGGTGTTGGTTGATCTACCACCTGGTTGCAAACCTTTGGGTTGCAAATGGATTTTCAAAAAGAAAATGAAGGTAGATGGAACTATTGAAAAGTTCAAGGCTAGACTAGTCATTCAGGGCTTTAAACAAAAGTCAGGGATAGACTATTTTGATACTTATGCCCCTGTGGCTCGTATCAGTACCATAAGACTGCTGATTGCTATGGCATCTATTCATAATCTGATTATTCATCAGATGGATGTGAAGACAGCTTTCTTGAATGGTGAATTGGATGAGGAGGTTTATATGAACCAACCTCAGGGCTTCATCATGTCTGGCAATGAAAACAAGGTGTGTAAACTGATTAAGTCTCTTTATGGACTTAAGCAGGCACCTTAGCAATGGCATCAAAAATTTGATGAAGTGGTTTTGTCTAGTGGTTATGTTCTTAACCAAGCTGACAAATGTGTGTATATCAAATTTGATGAATCTGGTAAAGGAGTCATCATTTGTCTATATGTTGATGACATGTTGATCTTTGGCACTGACCAAAATCAGGTTGACTTGACAAAGGAATTTTTTCATCAAGGTTCTCCATGAAGGACATGGGGGAGGCTGATGTTATCCTTGGTATAAGGATTAAACATGAAAGTAAAAGAATTTCTATCTCTCAGTCTCATTATATTGAGGGTGTACGAGGAAATTCAATTACTTTGATTGTACCTGAGTACACCTATGGATACTTGTGAGAAGTGATGCCTAATCATGGCAAGGTCGTATCTCAACTTGAGTATTCTAGGGTAATGGTCTGCTGATGTATGCCATGACTTGTACAAGACCGATATTGGTTTTAGTGGGAAAATTGAGGGTATACTAGTAATCCTAGTGCTCATCATGGCAAGCGTTCAAAGGGTACTGAAGTATTTGAAGAGAACTATGGATTATAGTCTCTCATATAATCGGTTACCCATCGTGTTGGAAGGATACACGATGCAAGTTGGATCAGAACAATGAAGACAATTCGCCCACCAATGGTCGGGTATTCCTACTTGGTGGAGGTGCAATTTCTTGGGCATCCAAGAAGCAAACTTGCATCACCATTTCAACAATGGAATCTGAATTTGTGGTTTTGCACCGGAAAAGAAGTGAATGGTTGAAAAACATGATTCTTGAGATTCCATTGTGGCCTAAACCTATAGCACCTATTTCTATCCGATGTGATAGTGCGGCTACATTGGCTAAGGCTTATAGCCAGATGTACAATGGTAAGTCTAGACACTTAGGTGTCGGACATAGCATGATTCGTGAGCTTATCATGAATGGGGTGGTATCTATAGAGTTTGTGAGATCTCAAAAGAACTTAGCTGATCACTTGACGGGGGTCGGCTAGAGACTTGGTTATAAAGTTTCTAAAGGGATGGGTTTAAGTCCAACTTAGTCATGAATGCTAGGACACCCAACTCCCGCCTAAGAAAACTTGGGAGCTGAGTTCAATGTGGAAAGCTGAACATTCAGTGGACTGGAGCACATGTTTTTTATTACATCCCAAGGTTGTGCTCGAACTGCTGAAGGAGGATGAAGTCTTTGCTTCTTAATGGTTAATTGAAAAAGTGCTTGGCAGGAGCATGACTAAAGAGGAACCACCTATGTAAATGTTGAAGTTTTGCCGCTTCAGAAAGCTTTGGACTTTAGCTTTTACAACATTTATGAATTTGGATATGGACACATGGCTTGTATAGTGTCAGGAGTGATAAGTGTTTGAATACTTGTGTGTATTTTATCTTCAGGTATTCAAATGGGTTGAAGGGTTCAATTCTTAGAACACCCCTGATTCTCGAATATTTGAACGTGTAATTTACTAAGATGGAAATTCAATCCTCATGACATTTTCATTTATGCACATGTTTTGCTTGATGTTTATTTTTCATGCAAAGGAAGTGAACTAAATTTGGGGAGGATTGATGGAAAATTTAGTGCACTTGTGGGAATAGTTCACACCTTGTAATGGGTTAGGAGGTACGAAGTGTACACCCATAAGGTCCATGAACACCTTGACTCTTGTAGTGGTTTGTATTGGTAGTGCTTGGTGAAAGTACTGCTGTGGTTACCACTCGATTATTAGTGTTTCCATCGGCAGATTTCCAATCGATTAGTGTTTCCAATGAAGTGGTGTTTCAATCAAGTAGTGTTACACCGGGCGTGGTGTTTCCATGAAAGATAACCACCGATAGCACTATGAAAGTAATCGGAAAGTATCTTGTAACGGTCTTGACCTATTCAAGTGGCAGTTTAACCGCTTAATGACCACGCTAATTGGTCATGTAATCACTAACAGCTATAATGGGGATAATTATGAGGCTATTAATGGGCCGATTAATACTCATAATTCCATTTGAACTAGCTAAGAGTATTATCCTATAAATAGGATATCCGATGATATGTAAGGAGACAAGAAAACACTAAACACTTATAAGCGAAAGGGTTATAGAATTGTGCCTAATTCTCTAACTACATTTGGTCTTATCCCAAGTAGATATTCGTGATACCAGGCATTAGGGTCGAATAGTTTACTTTGGAAAGTGATCACACGATTCCAAGTGATATCCGGTAACCACCTAGTGGTATTTGTTATCACACCGATTGTTTGTTTCTCACAAGAGTTGCACATATCGGCGAACTTGATTATCTTACCCCTGCTCGAGATACACCCCAACAGTTTAAAATACAACCCTTCTAAAAACCCGTAATTTTACTTGCTTAAAAAAAATATAAAAAAAATAAAATAACTCTTCTCTCAGCCTTTAGACTTAATCTGAAATACACTTCGAGCCCTCACTATTCCCTTATTCTATGATCAACCCCCGGGACTTGTCTTAACTGTTGATGCAAATAATGTCTAAAACGTTATTTATATCTTTCGATATCTCTACGTTTTGATGATAACAAAATGTAAAAACACGTTACGTCAAAATTAACGTAAACAAGTTTTTAATCGAAATATCCCGTTTCTACATATATTACTCTAGGTAAGAACAAACAAATTTACAACTTGACAAATAATCAAAGAAATGAATTTTTGTTTCAAGCTTCACATTTCTAATGTGACAAAACATTTTTCAAAAATACATTTTACAAATTATTTTTGAATAATAAAGAAATATTTTAATTGAAAAATAATTTGTAAAATCCCAACAGCCTATCCCCTAAAACACCCTAACTTCTCCAAATAAACTTTCACCACTAAAAACAAAAATAGGAGCGTTTTTGAAACTGACGGCACTACACGGTACCACTAAATTTATGTGGTACTGGCAGGTATTTAGTGGTATTGTGCAATCAGAATCTGTCGAAATTTTTGTTCCTATAAATACCAGCCCACTTCACAGCTTTTGGGTATCGTTTTTCACACAAACCTTTCTGAGTTTAATTCTCCACACACACACTCCTTTGATCATTTAGATAGTTTTCTGAGTGATCCTTTCTTCTAACCAAGTGATCACCTTCATTCTTCTCCTAGTGCAAGAGAAGAACACATTATATCAAGAACACTTTTAACACTTGTTACATACTTGTTGTATCTTGATATACATCAAGTACTCTTGAGTCTTGTTTAGAGAACTTGTGTGGATCATTATGATCTTGTTGAGATCTTGAAGATCTCTTGTAGCTTGTGAGTTAGTGTGTTGATCAAGTGGATTAAGTCTAGATTGTGGTGATCTAGTAGGTTGTGTGATTAGCAAGGATCGGGTAGATCGTGAGTGAGATTGGTACTAGCTATATTAGTACTTGACATTTAGCTTAGTGTCATAAATTGTGATAAGCGACGTTGTACGGTTTTCTCCACCTCAAGGGAGTTTGTTGACAGAGTGCTTAGAACTCTCGAGTTGGGTACTCAAGGAGTGGAGTAGGGCAAAGAAGAGCTTCGTGACCGAACCACTATAAATCTCTTTGTCTTGCTTTGATCTTTCCATCTCTTACTCTTTACTTTTATTACTTACTTTCAATTGTTATAGTGTGTTTATTGTAGTCTACTTTTATTACTTACTTTCAATTGTTATAGTGTGTTTATTGTAGTCTTATTAAGTAAGATTCATATTGTTGTGGTTTGATTTCACTAAGGATTGAATTGAAGTTTTTCACAAGTAAACGTTTATAACTACATTAAAAAGTGTTGAAACTATTCAACCCCCCTTCTAGTTGCTCACAATTGGTACCAGAGCCATGTGAGTCAAGATTTTTAAAATAAACTTTATTTTAAAGCTTGAATCGGTCAATAGATTTCGATAAATATCAAGAAGGGCAATTTATGCAAAAACAACCACTTTTTGAAACCAATTATTTTATTTATTGGAAAACAAGATTCAAAACCTATGTAAAATCAAAAGATATTGATCTTTGGCATGTTATTACAGAGGGTAATTTTAAACCTATTGAAAAGAATCCGGAAACTAACAAGAATGAAATTATTCCTTACGAAAAACAAAGTGATACTCTTAAAAGAAAACTAGCCAAAAATGATGAGGCTAAAATGATAAAGCAATGAAGGATGATAGTTGGGTAGTTGCTATGCTAGAAGAATTAAACTAATTCACCGCAAATCAAGTTTGGGTTTTAGTACCTTCACCTAGGAACCAAACCATGATAGGAACTAAATGGGTGTTTTGAAATAAACTCGATGAAAATGGCGTCGTATCTAGTAATAAGGCTAGGTTCGTAGCACAAGGCTATAACCAACAAGAAGGAATAGACTACGATGAAACCTATGCCCCCGTTGCTAGATTAAAGTCTATTAGGATACTCAACGAGGAGGTATACGGTGCACAACCTCCAGGATTCGTTGATTTCGAAAAACCGAATTATGTTTATAAGCTCAAGAAAGCATTATATGGCCTCAAACAATCCCCTAAAGCTTGGTATGATAGATTGAAGGCTTTCTTACTTAAACATGAGTATACCATGGGAATGGTAGATAATACACTTTTCACGAAGCAATGAAATTCACATCTCATCACCATTCAAATATATGTTAATGACATTATATTCGGTTCAACCTGTCAAGAACTATGCGATGATTTTGCTAAGATCATGCATGATGAGTTTGAGATGAGCATGATGGGCGAATTAAATTTCTTCCTTGCTCTACAAATAAAACAAATGGAAGATGGTATCTTCTTTAATCAATCTAAGTATATTAAAGAGATGCTTAAGAAATTTATTTTAGAAGAGTCTTTCTCTTTAAAGCGATTTTCTTTAAAACGATTTTCCGCTTCTCCAAATTGATCCAATACGCAGCAGCCAGATCCATCTTCTTCGTATTAATACCGAGAAATTTAAATTCTTCCAAACGCGTTATCATCTAGTCTTTTTCTTTAGCCGCCTCGTACGCCACTTGGGCCGCTTCTCATGTAAGTCGAATCTCGGATGACATAGCTTCCAAATTGCTTGACGCACTTCCCTAATGCTAGTCGTGGTATCCATTTTTCCCCGCCGCGGGTTCACGCCGACGTGGTCGTTCATCATCATCGAATAGCTCTTGGTTGCTTTCACCGGGGACGTCTCCGGTTAAGTCAATCGGTTTCGGAGCGTCCCATTTTGGACACGCCTCAAAATTTCCCACACTTCCTCTTGACTAAACGAAACACCTTCATGCTCGTCACGATACATTTGTCTAGCATGTTTCATATTATCCAGTTCACTTTCACCAATTTTTTCCAAACGTTTAACAAGTTTGTAAACCGCTTGAAACTTTTGGCAATTTTTGTTCACCATATGCCACATGCTTGTTAGCATATCCTTGTTATGAAGTTGAAATTTTTCTTGTTGAACTCATTCATAACCCGATAGCAAAACATGGTGCACTTTTGAGAAACTCCAACCAATCGAACCTCAGAAACGGCCACGTAACACTTGGCAAGTAATAGTTCCTCCTTTGGTGCCCAACATAACGTAGTACTACTCACGCCGGGATTTCTTTCATCATACGGCTCGGGTTCTTTGGATTTTTTTGCTATACGTTTACCTCCACGTTTGTGTTTTTGAGGAGACGTAGCTTCGGGGTCGACTTGACATTGTGATGATTGGGTTTGTGATGGTATTTGGGTTTGTTACTCAAATTGAGGCGGGTTTTGTTAGAAATTTTGTTGGCACATCATATACAATTGCTGTTGTTGTTCGGGTGTCAAATTAAGTGGGTTAGAGTTGGGGTTTGAAGAAGACCCGAAATTCGGATTAGGAAAGGATTTCCAAAACCCATTAAGTTCAAAAAAGCTCTCGTCACGTCCCGATATTTTTTTTTATTATTATTTTTGGGTGAGAATAGAAGTATATGAGTTATTTTTATGGTGAGAATAGAAGTATAAGTATAGTGGGTATATATAAGGGTTTAAAAAAATTGTTTTTTTTTTTAAATATTACCCTTGTTAAACGGTATGATTTTTTTTTTTTTTTTAGAAAGCTACTACTAGTCGTTGCCTTTAAATGTGAGGGGGTGAGGTGATTTGTTTCTTTTTTTTTATATCCGTTGCATTTAAATGTTGTGTTTCAACGTGAGTTGATAAACCAACGCAAACCATAACGCCAACATAACGCAAGGATGCTCGGAGTGGTAACACGTGTCTAACGCATGCCAACTCGGATGAAACGTCGTTGCTGCCACCCTTCATATACGAAGATCCAGAATTGATAGTGAAAAACAGGTGTACAACTTGCAACGAACCCAACTTACCAAGTCAATTGTATTAAGCAAGATTTAATGGAAAAATGTGATGTCCAACATGCACTGAACCCTGCAAATTAGGTGACGATTAAGTGGAGAACCCACTAAATATAATATTTTAATCACTTCAATTATTGTTATATAGTATAATTAGCGGTAATTTTAGAACTTTTTTTGTAAAGGGATAATGATATAAAAATGCATTAAACTTAACACATTTTGCTATTGAATGTACTTAACATCTTTCTATTGAATGTACCTAACTTTTAATTTCCCTATTGTTACCTCGTGCATCGATTTACTTTACTACTTATAATGAGTTCATTCTTTAAATTAATTGAGTAAAGTGTTTTGTCTATAATACATCTTACAAAACAAATTTAAATGGCAAGTTTTACTCACTGTAATTAATTCGGTTTAAATATAAGGTTGAACACAATGAAGACTTGGGGCGATCTGGGTTTTGCCTGCCACATCAACTTTCACTCTCCGGCGACCTGGCAACGACCAAGTTGTCACGGTGACGACCAAGTTATCATTTATTATTATTGTTATTATTATTATTATTATTATTATTATTATACTTTGGAATGAAAAATAGTAACAAAAATTAAAAATAAACACACAAACTTGTGCCAAAGTCGGTTGAGTAAACGATCTTTCTCTCCAAAATGTAGTCTGGCGACCGATGACGACCCAAAAGCCACAAAGGGACGACCTTAGTCGACCGATCAACAACCCAACCATTGTGTTCAACCTAAAGTTTTTAAAATATTTTTGAATACAAACAATAACAACATCTATCTATCATTAAATTTATATTTTGAATATTGTTTAATTCTTGAACTTTTATCATTCTTCGTTTGTAACTAACAAACTTTTCTTTTTTGCAATGACTACAAATTAAGCTTATAAGTATTACATCCAGTGTCACATCAAAACACAAATTCGCAAATATAATTATTTGCTAATATAAACCGTCGTTTTGCGCAGATATATATCTAGTATATATTACTGTAATTAACATGTGTTTCTATAGAGTAAACATTGTACCTGAAACAAATAACTAAAAACAACGATGTGGGATTAAATCCCGATGATGAATCGGTCAAAATGTTAAAATTATGAACTATGCACACGCTACTTTAAAAACCATAAATTTAGAAAGTGTTTCGAGATGTAATCGTGAAACTTAAGTATTGACGCTATTCTAACTCAAAAAGAAAATCAATGCTTGAAATTGTAAAGTGGAATTCCAGGATTATTGGTTAAGCTTACTAAGAAAATTGGAGATAAACAATTCAAAAAACTCGTTCTACAAACTTAAAAGTTCAAAATGACTGTATAGGCGTATATTTATTAAAAATTGAAAACATAAACATTCAAAACATTGTATTCGATACATGATATGGCGCAACCACATATCACCATTAAGATGACTTCATGTTATCCTGTTATTCCTTTGTCTCCAGAGCATGCGGTGGCCGGTCGACGTGGTACTCAAAGCGCTGAATTAAGGAGCTGTTGTTACCATAAAGAAATAAATCAGTATGTTTAATCTGAATAAGAATTTACTATAAGTTTTTCAGCAAATCGATGAAATAATACTATTAGTTAAGGCGAGCAAGCATAACAAGGAAAAACTAGTTTCATGCACTAGTCCTTAATTGTAAAAGCTATAGTCAACTAATGTATACAAAACGTGATAGGTTTTGTAGTAATTTTGAACTAATTAATACGTTGAAACTCTTGAATAGAAATGATCTTTTTTCTTACCGCATGGCGTCTCTCCCCAACAACCCCAACTACCGCCCCATCGTGGTGGTGGTGGGCGTGGTGGTGGTGGTGGTGATGATGATGGTGGTTGTGCTACAACTTGTGCTTTGGAAGAAACAAGAGCAAGTGCAAATAATATAGCCAAGAAGAAAACAATGACACTATTCAATCTCATCATCATGACTAATTAAAAACACAACTAGATTTAGCTTTTGTTATATCATGGGTGTGTATATATAGACACACGTTTGATGGACTTGGACTTTTGCGAGTCTTGTTCAAGAAATTCAGGTTGTATTTCATTGCCATTGCCAAGTTTGCGGGGTTAAAATGATTGAATAATAGAGATAGAGAGATGATTTCAAACAATGAGTTTTAAAACTAGTAGGATCCACGAAGACATTTCAAACTCATTACCACATGTATTTAAAATCAATGCGTTTACTTTGTCGTACCAAACAATGTTTACTTTGTCGCATCAAACGATGTTTTTCAACAAGCTTACCAACTTCTTTAAACTAACCCTCTACACCAATATGATAAAAGACGATCACTCCCCCGTTTTAAGTGTGTAGAGTGTGAGGAAACCATTCTATATTACAGTACTCTTTTCGTTTCAAAATAATTGTCCGTCGACAAAAATCACACAGTTTAACAAAACCAAAGCTATTACTGCTTTCTTTTTCTTACTTCTTTCAGAAAGACAATTTTACCTTTAACCAATTAGTTAACTTTTCTGTCAACTTTGTAATATTAATTTCAATTTCAGATATATTTCAGACACAATTCCAGCATAAGATGTATTTGCAATATTAGCAGATTCAGTACCAGTTTCAGATATCGTTCCAGTATCAGATTCAGTCCCAGTTCAACTCTAGATTTAGTTTTAGTACAATTATTAGCTCACGTTAGAGTGACAAGAATATAGTCTCAATTTAGCTTTAGATACATTTTAGTAAGGATATTCAGTAACCAGATCAACGAGAATATGATTTGTAGCTAGTGTTAATGATTACGGCATGTTTCAGCTTACGTTTTATATTTAGTTTCGATACTCACTAAGTCATTATG
>OU343225.1:258182397-258228377 GCA_910596185.1 Chrysanthemum makinoi
AGATATAATCAGATGCATATGACAAAGAATTCAATAACACAACATTATGGACATCAGCACAGATGACATCTTCCAAGAGTCGATCAACATCTTTTCTCAACATTTTCTTTTTACGTTTAGTATTAGAAATAGATGTTTCTGTTTTCTCAAAAACAACCTTCATCAATCCAAGTTCCTTATGAAAGTCCCGTTCCCAAGACAATGCACAATTTTTCAAATTTTTAACATTTGGTAAAAGATTTTTCTGAAAAATGTCTCTTTGTTCTCGCGCCAGAGGCGATTGAAAATGTTGAACTTTTAAGAATGATATTCTATCTCATGTTGTAAAGTTTTGAGGTCAACCATGAAAATGTCAAAATATCTAAGAATTTTGCGATTTTCAGGTTTTGAGTTTACTTCACCGATGGAAGGTAAAGGACCATAAGTTTGTGCATAATCTGGTTTGGGATTAACATTAGAAGACTCGATGTTTTGTGATAATCCTTGGTGTGTTAGAAGAATCGTTGGTGTGTGAAAGTGACCGCTTTTGAATAGTTAAAAGGTTTGTTGTAAACAACTTTTCTAATTTTGATCGACTCTCGTCTACGCATCTAATTCTTCTTGACGATGATCTTCAACAACACTCATAACAGAATTATCAATTTTATATTCACCTTGGAAACTTCGGGATTTGGTTTGAATGCTTTGGTTGAAAGCTTAGGTTTGTAATCAGCAAGATTTGGTCCATAGCCATTTGGATTTGGTTTTAAAGTAAACTTTTCAATAGCTGTGACCGACTCACCATGTTTGTAAACAACAGTTTTAAACTCTTTAAGTTTGTTTTGCAAGCCGATGATTTCTTCAAGATGATCATCTATTCGTTTCGTTGAATACTTTTTGTATGCAGAGTACTGTTTTTGACAAGTTAACAACTCAGCCTTAGCTTTTTGATTTTCCAAGGTGAGAGCGTTAATTTGCTCTTTATGTTCATGTTTCATTGTTCTATTTGAATGACAAAGGCATTCTTCGAAGCGGCTAGATCACGCATCTGTCTCTCTAAATATTTTTCGTTTTGATGAGATTTGGCAAAGGCTGCTTCAAAACCTTTTTCACGGTTTTCTTGAGTTTTGAAAAGTTGAGTTGCTTTTGTAAACATTCAAAATCCTTGGTTAACAGTGCATTTTTACTTTTCAAGTCTTGATTAATTGCACGACATTCTTCCACTATGGTTTGTTGGTCTTGTATTAAGCGAGCAAAATCTGGATGAGGCAAAAGTTCGGCGTGTTCAACGTGAGTCACAACATGATCATTACCGAGATCCTCAAGTATAACCACGGAGTCAATTTGATTATCAAGGGAAACCATTTGGTCATCTTGATCGTCAAATATAACTACGGGTCTAGTTGAAAATCGTCGGAATGAGATGTGGACGACTCATTTTGAACATTCGAGCCTGCGGATTGGATGTTGGCGGAGATATTAGATCAGAGATGAATATGGTTTGTTCGGTACCTGAGACAAGCCATCAGTGTCATACTTGGGCTGTGTCACTCATATGTAACTCATGCATGTTAGCCATCAACATAACACCGTGCATTGGCTGCAAGTCCTCCATATCATCATCGAGTCAGGGCATTTGCCAAAACTTTGTTCCTTGCGTGAGAGTTCCACCAGCTTCATCCTTAAGAGACAAAAGTAAAGCCTCCTTGTGATAAGCACGGCCCCTAGTCCTCGGCTTTGGGCATGCATTAGCAGTGTCCTTCTCATTGCAATTGTAGCATCGAAGACCATTCAACCCATTCGAGCATTTCCCTGTTGCGCCACTTGAGCTCGTTGTTATTCCTACCCATAGCAGTAAACCCTAGACCACTACCCATCTGACGACCATAACTATGATTCTGAACTTCAACTCTTCCATTGTTCACAACAGCTTGATTCCTTGTGTTAGATGAGGAACGAATACGGTTGTTGGATTTGTTGGTATAACGGCTAAAAGCATTAGCAATCATAGCAACTCCTTGTTGCAATGCTTGAATGGATCGATTCCTCATTAGCTTCACCGACAAGTGCTTGAGCATTGTTGTTGTTGTATGGAACCAATTGAGTTTGTTGAGATTGAGGCTGTGAAGGATCATATGGTGTGTTTGTAGCAGTTGGTTGGAGTTCTTTGGTTGAGGAGAATAATATTTTGAGCATATAAGGCAAGTTGTTGATTTTCCGGATGTGAAGGTGAAGCAATTTGAGCACGGAGAATCCTTTCCCTATCAACTTCGTTTTCATGAAGCTTCAAGTAATCGTACAACAATCCGTATGTAGAATGATGCATGTTCTTCGCTTGACAGAGAAAAATGACATACTTCTCCCATTCAAGACCAAGACTACTCAGGAACTTAGTATTAACTGCAATTCTTGGCATGATGATGTTGTGTTTATCCAAATCATTTATGATGTCTGAGAATCGATGATGATAAGACTCTAGTGTCTCTCCAGGTTCAATCATGAAGTGTTCATAAGCCAAGTAAATTTTGGATTCCATATCCTCCTGATTGAGTGCAGATCCTTCCATAAGAAGATGAATATGTTCCCACATTGCCTTTGTAGTCTTTTGAGCATCAACACTTCGAAGAATTGGGTTAGGTAATCCTAAGAGGATATATTGCATTGCAAGCTCATCAGCTTCATAGTGTAGAAGTTCCTCTGCATTCAAGTCTGCAAAAGTAGCAATGTTTGATTGTGCATCTCTTGGTGGATTAGCATTTGGATCGCCGGGTACGATGACAGTAGGCTTCTTCAGATAACCTTCTTTAAGAACTTTCCATGTGGCTTCTTCAGATCACAAAACCTAAAGAACCTAATCACCCATTGATCGTTGTTTCCTGGAGTGAGCATTGGAGGTCTATCAAGTGATCCAACCTCATGAATTGATTGTTGGCTGCTTAACGCTTCACACATCTTTGCAAACCAAGTGGGTTCCTTCATAGTGTTCCTTGATGGATGTTGGTTGAATTCATTTGTGTAGAGTTGAACTTGAAGACTTGGTGGTGGTTGAACCATTTAAGATTGTGGAATTGCAGCTAGTTGTGGAGTATGTTGTTGATTAAATTGTTGTTGATAAATTGCTTGTTGTTGATTCCATTGTTGATGTTGTGGACTTAGTTGTTGTTGACGTTGAGAATAAGTGTAAGGAAAATAGTTAGCGTATGGTGGTTGTGACATGTTGAAAACTTGTGTTGGTAAAAATGGATCTTTGTAGTCGAATGAACCTTTGTTGATGAAGTGTCCTTAGGCGTAGAAATCACAATAAACCAAGTAGGACTTATGCGTAAAAACACCAAAGTTACGCATAACAGATAGAGTTACGCGTAGTTTTAGCTTACGCTTAAGTAGGGAAAAAGCACTAAAGTTATGCGTAAAACAAGAAGTTAGGCGTAGAAAACTTAGGCGTAGGATGACCTTATGCGTAAGACTAAGCTTAGGCGTAAGATAAATCTTATGCGTAGGATTTTCTACGCGTAAGCTTTATGCTTATGCGTAATTTTAGGGTTTTATCCCAAATGATCTTTTACACTATCACAGTGCAAAAGATATCCAAAGTCGACGTATTTTCAGGCTTATCCAAGCAAGAAAACACGGAGTAAACCACGAGAAGATCAAACCAAGGATAAAGTTAGGCGTAATATTAGGGTTTTGTTACGCGTAGCTTTACTCGTAAAAAATGATTTTGCCCAAAGATGTTTCTAAAACAGATTTTTGTGATGAGATAGCTTCAATATCACCAAAATAACACAAAAGTGTGAAACTTGATGAGCCAAAAACTCCTAAAATGGTTCGCAGCGTCACGATGAAACCCTCGACAAAACAAGCTTAAAAGCGTAGATCCACGCATAAAGTTTGAAACTTTTTGCCAAAACAGTTATTTTAACACCTTAAAACATTGAAAGTACAAGAATCTTGGATTAAAAAGTGTAAAAACGTGTTTTTAAGCAAACCAAAGTATCTCGTTAGCTTTACGCGTAGGACCGAAAACCCACTTCAAAAGCAATAACGATTCACCCAACTAGTAGGTGATTGATACCACTGATAGGTTCCCAAATATGCAACACAAGTAACAACACAAGAAATAGAGAGGAGATAGAGTCGGTTGAACAATAAACAAACACACACACACAAAGTAATAAACCGGTTATGCGTAGAGATGTGAGTGAAAGAATAAATTGAACAACCAACCCTCAAGTGAGGGTTATACAAGAGTATTTATAGGAGGGAAGCTAGGGCAACACTCCTAGTTCCCATCCTTTTCCTTATTGGGCTAGGCCTAGGCTTATGGGCCTTCTACATAAGCCTAAGGCTAATAACAAACATAAAGGCCATAATTAAGCTAACTATTACATGTGAATCACTAACACTTGATTAAGGTTTAGGAGTGATTCCAACACCATCAAGGTCAAATCAGTCCTCAGGCTTTAGCAAATTTCAACCAAAAATCTATCAGTCTCATCAAAATTTTCAAAACAAATCTGATCAAAACAAAACTGTAGATTTTGAAGCTAAGAACAGGAAAATCAAAGCCAAGCTAGCATTGCTTGAGGCCACTCCCTTAGAAACAACAAACACTGTTAAATCTGTGCAGGGTAAAAACAAGGGCCTAGTTGCTGAATTCTTCGACTGGGATGAAGAGCCAGTCTCCTCAGACAATGAAATGGTGCAAGTCAGTGCACTGATGGCTCTCTCAGAAGAGGACAAGCTAGCTGTTGGGAAAAATCATGCCAGGAATGGAGAATGGGTCAAGATCTCAATGAAGAAGGTAAATATTTTACTTTCTATGGATGATGACTCTGATTGGCAGTCTTATATGAACTATATCAATGTTGACCTTAAGTTTGTAGAAGAGCAACGATTAAATCTTTTTTCAAAATACAACAAGTTAAGTTTTGAACTGAACAAGTGTAGGGATGAACTGCTTCTTTTAAAACAAGCTAAGCTTGAGGTTGTCACATTGCAAATTCAAAACACTGAACTAGTTAAAAGAAATCAGGCTCTTCAAGATGAACTTAAAAAGGAAAAAGATATCATTGAAAGTTGGACTGCTAAGAATCCAAGGGTCTTTGATGCTGTGGGAGCCCCCAGTAGCAAAAAGAGAGTCATATGTGAAGATCATCTCCCTGAATCTCACATCAAAGACCAAAGTCCAAAGCCATTTATGTCTGGTGGCATGATTACCAATATGTTGTCAATTCCCAAGCATAGTGATTGGATTGAATGGGGTTAACCTTGAGAGTAAGCTTCCAAATTTTGATTCTGGAAGAATTCTAGAGCCTGAAAGCCAAGCTCCAACGAGCATGCTTGGACTCCCTGATGTGCCCAGTAGTACTGAACACATCTCACGAGTCTGCAGCGAATCTCAAGCACCAGCTTCCACCTGAAACCTCTTGGTGTTGCACCAAGCTTCGAGCTTACTCCATTGCAATTCAATCCTCATTCACCAAAAGAAAGGTCTAGACTTGGTAGAACCATCCGGAAAAGACCAACAAAACCAATCCAACAAGAGTCTACTCCCACTGAGACTTCCACATCTTCAGTCCCTACTGAAGCGGACCAAGTCGAAGACTGAACTTGTAAGGAAGGCGGCGATAAGATGGAATCCATGAAAAATCTCACGATTCAATCAAGGAAACTAAGTCAACCTCCTCTAGTTCATCACGGTCAAAATACACCAACAAGCCCGAGCGAAGTGTGATCGTTGCCATTATACCAGTCATACCACTGACAATTGCTACAAAATCATTTTTTGTATGATCTGCAAAAAGGATGATCACAGAACTTCTGATCACTTACAATATGTAAGTTCATTCAGTGAAGCAAAACATACCAAAGTTGGTCATCAATATGCTTCAACCTCCAAATCAGCTCACAGGAATAAAGCAAAACCTTTTCCTCCGTGCCCACACTTCAATGATCATCACCATGATGATTGTCTCATGAACACATGCTGTGATATTTTCGGAAATCCAGTTTACGAGACATCCCAGCATGACAGTGTCATCCAAGCAAGGAGAAGTTCAAAGAAACCCCGAATCACTGAGTCATCCTCAGTCATCAAATGCAAAACCTGTGGTAGCACAATGCACTCAACCACTGACCATGAATCAATTGCCAAATTCAAGCAGACCTTTAGACCCAAACCCACTAGTATGTGGGTCCCAGCAAGAAACTAACTTCGGTTTACTATTTGTGCGAGACACGCCAGAGAGCCTATTTGGCATCTAGATAGTGGATGCTCAAGAAGCATGACTGGCGTTAAGGAGTATCTGCACAAGTATGTAAATGAACCAGGACCCAAGGTAGTATTTGGTGATAACTCATCATGTCCCACTGAAGGTTATGATTCAATATACTACAATGGTATAGTTTTCTCTAGAATAGCTTATGTCAATGGTCTAAAATACAATCTCATCAGTGTTAGTCAATTATGTGATGCTAAGTACATTGTGCAATTTAATGACAAACAGGGCACCATTTTCAATGCCAACAAAGAAGTTGTTTTGATAGCTCCTACGAGAGATGATGTTTATGTCTTAGACATGTCAACACTCTCTCAAGATGGAACTTGTCTCTTTGCCAAAGCCACTGAAACTGTCAACTGGCTGTAGCACATGAGACTTTCTCACTTAAACTTCCAGAAAATAACAACTTGGCAAAACAAAATAAAGTCCTTGGCTTACCATCACTGGTTTTTGCAAAAGATAAACCATGCTCAGCTTGTGAAAAAGGAAAACACCACAGGGCATCATTCAAAACAAAACAAAAGTTTTCCATCAAAAGTTGCCTTCACCTCCTGCATATGGATCTCTTTGGACCAATCAGTCCTAGATCAATCCAGCGTGAGAAGTATACACTTTTTATTGTTGATGAGTTTTCAAGATACACTTGGGTATACTTTCTTTCCAAAAAAGGTCAGGTAGCTGATGCAATAATGTCATTCATCAGGAAAATTGAAAACCAGAATGACATTACTGTTAAGCAAATCAGAATTGACAATGGTGATGAGTTCAGAAATCAAGAGCTTGAGAATTTATGTGATGAAAAGGTTTTCATCTCCTTACACCCCTGAACAAAATGAGGTAGCTGAAAGGAAAAACAGAACTCTCATTGAGGCTGCCAGAACTATGTTAAATGGCTCAGCACTCTCAAAGCATTTCTGGACTGAAGCGGTCAAAATGCCTATTATACTCAAACAGGTCAATCATTGTCAAAAGACATAACAAAACCCCATATGAGATATTCAAAGGTAGACTTCCTGATATCAGCTACTTTCATGTGTTTGGGTGTCATGTGTTCATTCACAACCACAAAGATTACCTAGGCAAGTTTGATGCAAAAGCTGATAATGGGTATTTTCTAGGTTACTCACTGATCTCTAAAGCCTTCAGGATGTTTAACACTAGAAGACAACAAGTTGAGGAAACCTTACATGTCACCTTTGATGAAAATTCTGAAAGCATCAGATTTACCAATACCTCAGTGGAGGAAATAGGAATTGATAACTCATCAAGATATCCTCCTGATGAGGTCTACACTGAAATTAATTCCTCATATCAAGCTGATGTTGATATCTCATACTATGTCTTACCCCACAACCTTCCTCAACCAACCAACAGTGATTACATTGATAATTAATCAGTCCCTACTGGGATAGGTAATACTGAACCAAATGTTCAGGAACCTGTGATTCATGAACCTCAACCTAAACAAAGCATCTCAACAGATGATCCTAATGATTATGTGGCTCCTGCACCTGAACTCACTCCTGAGTTTCCAGTGACCTCTTCAAGCTCAGATCCTAGACCATAAAGTAAGTGGACAAAGTCTCAGGACATTGAGCTTGTAAATATCATTGGTGAACCCACTAAGGGCATGCTCACTAGAAGAATGGCTGCTAAGTTAACTGCTGCTTCAGCCAATGAATGTCTATATGCTAATTTTCTATCAGAAATAGAACCCAAAAGTGTCACTGAGGCTCTCAAACATCCAAGATGGGTTCAGGCTATGCAAGAAGAACTTCAACAGTTTGATAAAAACAAGATCATGACCTTGATCAAATGTCCCCAGGATGTCGTTGTCATAGGAATGAAGTGGGTTTTCAGAAACAAAACTGATGAAAACGACATTATCATTAAAAACAAAGCCAGACTTGTAGCCAAAGGTTACAGTCAACAAGAAGGCATTGACTATGATGAGACATTTTCTCCTGTTGCAAGAATGGAAGCCATCAAGATCTTCTTTGCATTTGCTACCTACATGAACTTTAAAGTTTACCAAATGGATGTAAAAAGTGCATTCTTAAATGGTGAACTCAAGGAAGATGTGTATGTTCAGCAACCTCCTGGCTTTGAGAGTAGTGAATTCTCTGACTATGTCTGCAAGCTTGACAAAGCCCTTTATGGACTTAAAGAAGCTCCCGAGGCATGGTATGAAACTCTCTTAGCCTTCCTGATTCAAAACAAGTTTGTCAGAGGAAAGATAGACAACACTTTGTTTATCTACAAGACAAAGCAAGATGTGATACTGGTCTAAGTATATGTTGATGACATCATCTTTGGCTCAACAAATTATACTATTTGCAAACAGTTTGAAAAACTGATGACAAAGAAGTTTGAAATGAGCATGATGGGTGAACTCACATACTTTCTTGGACTACAAATCAGCAAACTGATAAAGGAATCTCCATCAGTCAAGAGAAGTATACCAGAAATCTCTTGAAGAAATATGAGATATCTAACTGTGCCTCAGTGAAGACACCAATGGTCCCTCCTAACAACCTTGGACCTAATCTCACTGGAAAATCAGTAAATCAAACTCATTTAAGGGGGATTGTAGGTTCAGCGATGTATCTAAGCTGCTTCGGACCAGACATACGATTCTCACGTCTAATAGCAAGATATCAGTCCAATCCCAAAGAATCCCATCTCACTACAGCCAAAAGAATCCTCATATACCAGGGAACTCCAAGCCTTGGACTTTACTATCCAAAGTGCTCAGGGTTTGACCTCAAAGGGTATTCTGACTCTGATTATGTAGGCTGCAACATGGACAGAAAAAGTACCTCAGGGTCCTGTCAATTTCTTGGAGGAAAGCTGGTTTGTTGGAGTGCTAAAAAGCAACAATTGGTGGCTATGTCTTCAGTTTGGTGAGTATGTGGTACACTGTGGGATGATGTGCCAATGTTTTATGGATGAAAAGTCAACTCAGTGACATTGACATCCATTGCAAAATGGTACCCATCTTCTGTGATAACACTAGTGCTATTGCAATCTCCAACAACCCTGTCCTTCACCAAAGAACCAAAAACATTGATATCAGATATCATTTCATCAGGGAACACATAATGAAAGGAGACATAGAACTTCATTTCATCCCTACTTGTTAGGAATTGGAAATTCCATGTGAAAGTGTCAGTCACCCCAATTATGGTCTAGCATATGTTAGCTCGTAGACTTGTAGTTATTTACGTTGTTTTGTAGTTAATTAGTTAGTTAGTAGCGTAGATTAGTTTAGAGCAACACCGTGGAGGAAGGACGGGTCTTTACCCACTGTATGCCTGATCCACAGCCTGACAAGAGGGCGTATTATTTGTAACTATAAATACCCCTTCCATTCTTGGAAGGGGTGGTGCTTCTTTGATAATCTAACATTTTTTTCTTTTGGTTATCTCTCTAGAATCACCCTCTCTACTCTCTTCATCTCTCTAACCATGGCTTTCTTTATAATCACCATCCTAGACCACCCGAATCATCTAACAACATAAAATATACGATCCTACAATTGGTATCAGAGCCCAAGTTTTGTTGTTTATTGTGATTCTTGTGGTTCGATTCATGGTTTTTTTTGTATGCAGTTTGGTTGCCGGTTTATGTTGCGGTTTTGAGTTGGCTGTTGATACATTGATGTGTGTAGATTGAATCATGCCCTTTTAAAATGTTTGTTACTGATCTTAAATGTGTCATAATGTCATAAGTTTTTAACAGTTTTTCATTATTGTTCTCATATAATGAATATGGTCAATCTAGTGTTAACAAGTTTTGTTAGCCTTAATAGTTTTTATTAGAAGTGATGGTCATTCACATTTAGGAACTTTGTAACGTGTGTTAGATATCGTGATAGAATAGTCAACGGGCTCGTGGATTGGACTAAGCTAAATGGTTAGGCGTTATGATAATGCTAGCCGTTTGAAGCTTAAATATCCAAAGCCCAATCCATGTCCAACCCACGAAAAGCCCAAGCAAAGCCTTTTAGGGTTTTAAGTTACTTGTACTATATATACCCCTCAAAGTCTCATTTGAGGGGTGTGCTTGAAAGTGTGTGTGTGTGTGTGTATTTTCTCTCTCAAGGAATATACAACTTTATTATGTTTATCTTTATCCTCTCACATACACGAATATTACATCAAGTCACCATCTTTCTCATCTTATTTCTAAGCTTTGTTTGTGTTTGTGTTTCACGTTTTATACGCGTAACTTGGGTTACGGGTGTTGGGTTTGCTTGGTAAAGTGATAAGGTTGATATATCTCAGGTCCTACAATTGGTATCAATCGCCTAACAATGGTTTAGGAGTGGTTGGTTGAAGTTTTTTTGTGGTTTGTGGTATACACGTAAAGCTCTCGGTATTCAAAAGTGAAACGCTTAAAACTTTACTTTTTGCACTTTAATCTTCAAGATTCTTATGGTTTGAGGTTACTATAGTGTTAAGGAGTCTAGTTTTTGGAAAAAGTTTGAAGCTTTACACGTTTTACATCATTTTAAACTCGTGTTTTTGAAGGTGGTCATTTCTACTCGTAACTTTTATAAGCACTTTGGGTGAAAAAGGTCAATATTTTTGGGTTATTCGAAAGTGTTTTTAAGGCTATCTGTGCAAGAGAAATCGTTTGAATCATTGGAAAATTTTTACGAGTAGGTCAAAACCCTAGTTCTACGCGTAAGAAAGTCAAACTACGCGTAAGTTCCTACGCATAACTTTTTGGCTAAGAATCTTGAGCATCAGCGGTTACTCATGCTTCCCTCACTTGGATAAGTGTGTGGAACACTTCGACTTGTGGATATCCCTTACTGTTTGCTGCTTGATTGTAAAGGATTTTTGGTTCTTAAGCATAGTTTACGCATAAGCTAAAAGCTTACGAGTAACTCTCGCGCCAACTTCACAATTACGCGTAAGGTTTACGAGTAACTTTTTGTCTACGTATAAGCTTAAGGTTACGCGTAAGATACTATTTACGCATAAGGATTCCTACGCCTAAGCTGATTACGCATAAGATCCTACGCATAAGAAAAATCTCTACGCCTAAGCCTCGTCTACTCGTAACTTCTGTTTTTGGCGGGAAAACTTGAAAAAAATTCAAATTTTGAGGATACTAAACGTTCAATTTTTACGCGAGATTCAAATTTTGGTTTAACAGTGAAAATTTTGGTCAAAAATTCAAATTTTTGGGCCTAAATTCAAATTTTTCGGGTCAAATTTGGCGTCAAAATTGTCATAACTCAAATTTTTCATACGACCTTAGAATTGATTTTTATAGTGAATTTCAAATTTTGGGCGAAAATTTTTAAGAACCAAGGTTACGAGTACGACTTTCAGAAAACCTCAAACGGCAATATCTTCTCCAACACAACTCCTTTATCGTTGAATCGATCCTACATTAACTTTATCAGATCATACCTTCATCAATGGCAACTCAACAAGACATTCATGCAGCCGGTGCCGAAAACCGACCTCCTATGTTGGCAAAAGGTGGTTATCTTCAATGGACAAGTCGAATGCTCCGCTACATCAAGACCAACCTAATGGCAAACTCATGATTAAATCCATTCAGGATGGACCCTTCAAGCCTCGACAAGTTCATGTACATGGAAATGCTGATGCAACACCTCCCATCCCACCATCCTCTCATCTTCAAAGCTGAATCGAATACACTAAAGAGGATCGAAACAAGTCGATGCAGATGACATGGCAACTCATATTGTCCAACTGGGTTTACCAATAGACATTTTTTTGCTGTAGACGGTTGTGAAACCGCTTTCGATATGTGGGAGCGTGTTAGACGACTATGTTATGGAACAGAAATTGGTAAACAAGACATGGAGAACACGCTGCTAACTGAATTGGAGAAGTTTACATCTACACCGGGAGAATCCATTGAATCCTACTATGGAAGGTTTTGCACTTTGATGAATGAGCTTATCAGAAACAAGTTGGCACCCAGAACAATCGTTCAAAACATCAAGTTCCTGAATAATCTTCCGGAAGAATGGGGGACGATATGTCACTATTGTCAACCAAACAAAAGACTTACATCAGGTGAACTTTGATCAACTAAACGATTTTCTGAAACAAAACCAAGCTGAAGCGAATGAAGTCAGGCAAGAAAGATTGGCAAAGAATCATGATCCATTGGCACTCATTGCAAAGACTCAAACTCCAGTGAATAGACAACAACAAGCTTCATCATCTTCCACTAACAACAACTTGCAACAATACATTCCACAACCACAAGCTGTTATCCCTCAACAACAATTCTATCCACCAGAACAACAAGTCATTCAACAACAACGGTATCCACAATACCAGGAACAAGGAATCACGGATCCGGCTGAACAAGAAAATGCTTTGCCACAGGTATTTTCTTTATTGGATAAAGCATTTAGCATCGCATGGTGTAATCAGGCGGTTCCGTATCGGGGTAATCAGTGGGTCAGTATGTTGGAAATCAGATGGAACGAATGTTGGGAATAGAACGATGGGTAATCGAATGGCAATGTTGCGACTCCGATGGTTGGGAATTATGGAAATATAAATCGGGTAATCAGGTTACGTGTTACAAGCTGTCAAGAGTGGAGTCACATGGCAAGGAATTGTCCTACTAAGCCGAAAAAGAAGGATTTTGCGTATCTTAGAAAGCTATCCTGTTAGCACAAAAGGCAGAATCTGGAATGCGGTTGAGTGCTTTGAGGAACATGACTTTTTCGCTATTATGGATGATTTGGAAGACCGAGAGGACATCAATGCAAACTGCGTCTTAATGGCAAATCTTCAGGAGACTAAGTATGACCTTGACTCGCGCACCTCCTCTATAGACGCAAATCACAGTATCTAAGGTACCAATCATTGATCCATGCTATAACAATGTCATATGTGATGTGTTTACTCATGACGAACGGCATTCTGTGACGCCAGCAACTACTTATGATACATACATGGACAATCCGAGTTGTAGCAATACTAACTTCGAAACTCCAGATGTGGATCCTAGTGGAGGCTGTGTGGCACAAAATACTAAGACTGATGAGGAAACACGTGCTTATTTTGAATCATTAATCAATAACCGTGGCATTGAAATTGAGAAAGTTAGTAAGGTCAATCGCGAGGTTAAGGCCGCGAATAAGAAATTGACCGTTGAGCTTGAGAGTTACAAGGAGCACGCCAAAGCCTATGAATTTCATACAAACAAAATGTCTGAATTAGAAATTGGTTATCGAGATTCCGTTTTAAGAGAAAAGAATTGCAAATCAAGTATAACACACTTGATGTGAATTTGAACTTGAAAATAAAATCTTTAAACAAGGAAATTTCTGATCTTCAAAACCAACTTTCTAAACAACAAGCAACTTATTCTGATCTTGAAAAAGAGAAGAAACAGTTGATTGCTGATTTTCAAAACGAGAAGATTCTCTTCTTGATGAAATTCTGGATAAAAATGAAACTATCAAAAATTGGACAATTTGCTTCTTACAAGCGGGTCATTCACGCTAAAACAAACAAGATGCTTTCTAATCAAGCAAATCCGATTTTTCACACTGCAGATAAAATGGCTCTTGGTAACAACCCTTCTTCGTTCCTCAAGAAAGCTCAGAAATCTCAGAATGTGTTAAACAATGGAAAACCTTTGCATGAACCCATAATTGTTCGTGATTCTCTTGAAACGTTGGAACTATCTGAGGAGAGTAGATCAAAAATGAAACAAAAGAATCCAGATCTCAAACCAATTGATTATAACAAATGGAACAAAACTAATGGAATTACTTTTGTTAATCAAATAGAAAAGTCAAAGTTTTCCATCACACCAAGTGTTTCAAACAAAGTGTCAACACCTGTTTCAAAATCAGTTTCAAAACCAGTTGTAGTTTCCAAATCTCTTTCGAAAATTGAACAAATGTCTTCAAACAATCCTTTTAACACAAGTGATGCCCGAAGCATTTTAGATGACGTTAAAACTAGAATTGGGTATCTTCAAGAGACTGTCAAATCTAAAACCAATATTACTACTAACATCTGGTTTACTCGTCATGATGACGAAACGAAAAGTTTTTTGAAACTCAAATTGAACCTCCTTTAACGGCATCGCGAGGGTAATTCATTTCGAACAAGCATTTTTTAAAGAAACAGCTGACTTTGTCAAGGACCATAAATCCCTAGTAAAGCAAGCTAATGAAAGTGTTGAACACATCAAAGTTTTGGAAAATTTGAATGATTCTCTCTTTGAAGATGTTATGACTACTGATATCATGTCCATTATCCTTCAAACATATTCTGTTGAAGATCATGAAAGACTCCAGTCTGAGACCTCCACAATTGTTTCAAAATACGAAAAAGCTCTTGAAAAACTTGAAAAACTTGAAAAAGAAAACGTGTCCTATTTTAAACAACTTGATCGAAAACCGAGGAATGCAAGTATGACAACTGTCGTATGAGCGTGCCTACAAGGACATGCAAGAGCAAAATGATCTTTTGAGAGTTCAGCTGGAAAGTATAAAAGGAAAGGCTGTGGATACTAAGTTTGCAAAACCATTGAATGAGGAGAAAACAAATGTTCCCAAACCGGTTTTCAAACCAAAAATGTCTATTTCTCAGTTTCCTCCAAAAGTCAATGAGAAAAATGATTTGTCAAAAACAGTCACTCTACAGACTTTGCCTATCAAAAGAGAATTATCAAAGCTTTTGAAAAACCTGTTTTTGAGAAAGAAAAAGTGTTTACACCTGGCATCTCTAGGAATAGTAAACGGAATGTGACCACAAATCTAGTTAAAGAATCTGTTGGTTCTAACAACATGGTCAACAATCTCTATCTAGAAGAAGCTAGAAAAAAGGCACAGACTCGAAAAGACGGAATTTTAGGTGCAACATCTAGGGTGATGAATTCTACAAGATTTCAAGGCACTGCTAGTAGCAGTAAACCATTACCTAGGAACACTCTACAAATGACTAGGGATTGGCTTGCATATAAGAGTAGTTGCGCAAAAGAAAATGCTATGCCCTTAGATAACAACACTAGGAATTCTAAGTCTTTTTCGAACCAGAATCAATTTCCAAAAAACTGTAGTGACAAAGTTAAAGCTGCTGTTTTAAACAAGAATATTGAATTTGTCTGTACTACATGTAAAAATGTATCTTTTCAGCTAATCATGATGCACGTGCCTTACAATATCTCAAGAAAGATAATTCTCGTGCCAAGGCACAATCCACTAAGACACCAAATAGAAACAAGCCCGTTGATAAAATGTCAAACAAAAAGGAACCTAATAGGTGGATCTCTTCAGGACGTAGTTTTTCCAAAAATGAGTCTTCCGCTGCATCTGAAAAGAAAACAACTCCTAGATCTTACCTTAGGTGGATACCCACGGGCAAAGTTTTCAACAAAATAGGTCTTAGATGGATTCCCACAGGAAAGATTGTTGACACTTGCACCAACATAGATAATAGTGAAACTCATCATGTTAAGGAAGTCGAATCCACTACAACCGTTGATAGTGACCACCCTCGCCATGAGGAAACATGTACTTCTAACATTGTTATTTGTGAAAACTCTTCTTCTTTGGTTGCAGGTGATTCAAATATCTCTGAACCCAGCTCATCAGAGGGTTCCAATTCTATAAAATCTTCTTCTCATTCTCTCTATCTTCTATTTTTGATTTTCTATTTCTTTTATAAAACCAACAAAAGCAAAATACAAAAATAGAAAATTTTCAAAAAATTCAAAAACAATATAAAACCAAAAATCCAAAAATAGTCTTCTCACGACATGTCTCTTGTATAATCAATATTCTGTACATTTCTAGAAATGTCATTCAACAATGATACGGGCATGTACAGATGCTTGAGCGAGAGTTCTTTAAATGTTTTCTAAAACATGTCGTTTCTTAAAAATAATGGCTTTCGTATACTTCAGTACGAAACCCGGACTTCAAAATAATGGCTTCTGAACACATCAGTTCAGGACCCGCGCTTCAAAGAAAGGAAAGTGCTTAACAAAATCAAAGGTTTTAAATATTTTTCAAGCACTATTCCTAAAAACATAATGGCTTGTAAGTATTTCAGCTTGCAACCCGATCTTTAAAGAAAGGAAAGTGTTGCGCAAAATCGATTTTCATAAATATCGAGCACTTATCCTAAAAAAATGAAGATAATTCTTCTTCAATATCTTCAAAAGATTTTCAAAATCTTCTCCACATCTTGCGTACCATCGATTCGAATTTTTCAAAAAGATTTTTCAAAATCTCTCACATTTGGTACCAAGATAACTCCCTCTAAACCCTTAATTGATTCTAAATTTTGTGTATGAAAAATATGCTTTAGTTAAGGGGGAGTATAAAACCAAAATTGTTCCAAAATTCATGCTAAATCAGTTTCTCTCCAAATGCTTTTCGAAAAACATATCTTTTAATCATTGTGTTTCAAAAACATCATAGATATGCTATTTTTGAGGGGGAGAAACGTGATTAAAATGTGATCAAAATGTTTAATGATCGGTGTTTGAATCTCAAAAGAGCTCGACTCAGTCGAAACCAATGAATTGACGAGTAATCAAAGTCAGTAAATGTACCATTTCGAGAAACTTGTGATAGACATGCACTTACATGGGTCTAACCTTCTTTTCAAGAAGTGTTTACAACTTCAAGTTAGTTATTAGAGCTAGTTGTCACCTAAAAACTTACAATGGAACTCTTTAACTGAGCAACGTAACCGTGTCTCGTGGGGAATTGTCTATCATGAGCAGATCAATTCAAAAAGTGCGAACTCTACCCTCTATGTGCAGATTTAAGTTAAAACAATATAAGCACATGTGAAGGGAGAGTGTTTCTGAAAATATAAAACTCTCAGAGTGTTCCAAACATGTTTTCAATCATAAACACTTTGAGAGATTTTCAAGAAAAATGGTTTATATGGCAACATGGGACAGTCATGGAGTTATAAGGTGACTAAGGATAGGAAATTCGTTCTATGATCCGCCAGAGCCGGAGGGATCTACCCAAGGACATCACAAATAGTTAGTATTAGAAGTCCTTAGGAATGATTGAAAAAAGGAGTAATGTGAGAAAGGAGAAAGAAGGGGTTGAAGAATTAAAAAGAAATGTAATGAAAGGGTGAAAAGAAATAACCCTCCATATTCAACCTTAGGGCAGAAACCGGGTTCAATTCATCACTCTTGGTTGTCACTAGATGACACTGGTATTGAAGACAAAGACGTCATGGACCCAGTGACGCACTGCACTAAACCTTCTAGCCACTCAATTCCTCTTAAAAGGATTTGTTTCATTCTCAATGGGAACCTTACATAATCTATCGACTTTCTCTTAGAGATCGTTGGTATTGAAGAAGGAGACCCTCTCCCTAGTCTCCGCTTAGGAAAACCAAAATGCACTAATTGAGTCTAGAGCCACGAGATTCATCAAAAGATCTCATAGGAACACATGACATTTCATCGCTTGTTGTTCATCAATAAGGGCACAAGTGATACATTCTAGAGTCCTACGCAGGTCTTAGCAATCTGTCAGAACATTTATGAGAAGTTTCACATCTGTGATCTTCAGTGATTGAATGGAAACTCCTGCCAGGGTCAACATCAAGCAGCCCTGACAGCAGGTCACTTCAGTAACTCCCCGTGGATTACGCTTAATGTGTCTCAAACGGTCTGATGCGTGAGGTGATGCTTGGTGTACCTCAGCGACTCATCTAGACTGTAGATGTACTTCGGTATATCGCGTTATCTCACTTGTGGGACTCCAGGAACGGCCTTTGTGAGAATTAGAGATGTGTTTTCACACTATCTGTTAACACCCTCGAAATTCAAACTTGTAAGTGCCGGAATCCGCTTATTACTAACCTGTTTTTATGTTTTCTTCTTATGGAAGCTCCGGAGCGGATGGATCGTGCAGACTCGCCACATGCTCATACCAACAACACATGAAAGTTCTCATCAAAATCAAAGGCAACTCAAAGTTAAAGATGATTCTTCGTCAATGTCAAAGAATCTACAAAGTGTAATGACTCGAGAACTTCATCATTGGTAACCAAAAGACAAATAGAAGTGTGAGCATGGTGGAGAAAGACGTGGATACACCAAACCAATGAAGTTGACAACGGCAGACAACCACATTATCTGATCACAAAGCATGAAGGAACAAAGAATCAAGACTATTCTATATCTACGCACAAAGTTCGAGCTCAAGAAAAGTAAAGACCTAATCAAGTGGAGCATCATTTGAATGACCACCCCTTAGGGGGAGATTGTTAGCCTTAATAGTTTTTATTAGAAGTGATGGTCATTCACATTTAGGAACTTTGTAACGTGTGTTAGATATCGTGATAGAATAGTCAACGGGCTCGTGGATTGGACTAAGCTAAATGGCTAGGCGTTATGATTATGCTAGCCGTTTGAAGCTTAAGTATCCAAATCCCAATCCATGTCCAACCCACGAAAAGCCCAAGCAAATCCTTTTAGGGTTTTAAGTTACTTGTACTATATATACCCCTCAAAGTCTCATTTGAGGGGTGTGCTTGAAAGTGTGTGTGTGTGTGTATTTTATCTCTCAAGGAATATACAACTTTATTGTGTTTATCTTTATCCTCTCACATACACGAATATTACATCAAGTCACCATCTTTCTCATCTTATTTCTAAGATTTGTTTGTGTTTGTGTTTCACGTTTTATACGCGTAACTTGGGTTACGGGTGTTGGGTTTGCTTGGTAAAGTGATAAGGTTGATATATCTCAGGTCCTACAAGTTTTAAACTGTTTCTAAGTCTGCTGCTTATACCTGAATTTTGAATGCGAGTTGACTGGTTTCATCAATGCGAGTTGACTGGTTTCATTATGCGAGTTGACAGTTTTGACTGCAACTTGTCCAGATTCGATGTATCCTGGGTATGCGATTTGTGCTAGCAGAAATGATGCGAGTTGATTAAGTCTACATGCGAGTTAAGATATGAAACTTGTTATGCGAGTTGTGTACTGGCATTTTTGAATGCGAGTTGTTAAAAAACATCTTTGAGAGCATGTGAGTTGTCTTTTTCTTTTGGACAATGCGAGTTGTTAACAAAGTGAATTGCCACATGAAGAAGCGACTTGTCTCTAATTATCAGATGCGACTTGACTCGTTAGTTATGCGGGTTGAGTAAGTCTTGAAAGAAAAACCATACCCAACTCAAGTTACGTCAAGTCAATATTCACATTAAACCAAGTCCATCAAACCAATATCAGTTTCAAGATATACACATGTCTCAAATAAAAAACCTAATCATTTGATCTCAGCTCTCTGGTTCGTGGTAGTCAAAGGCAACATCAAGACCTCGAGGGTCTAAATCACGAATAGGGTTAACCATCACAGATCTTGACCCATTCAACAAAACAAATGTCAAATGGGTACATGAAACGATAACTTCATCAATGACTATGCGTCTGTCTATTCAAACCTGAAGATTCAGAGTTATAACATTGACTATTATGCTCTTTTCTTGCTCGATTTTCAGTCACTCAAGAATGATTAACTACTTCTTTAAAGATCTCAGAAATTACTTTTCGTTATATTAATAAGAACATCAGGACTTGGTGGTCCATAAAACGAAAGTAAAAATCTTCATCGATCTAGGTTTGATTATAATATCCAAATAAATTGAAGAAAGATCAAAAACTATATTAGTTTTAACCTTCTTCCTGTTCGGTTAAATAGTGCATACAAAAGAAGTTAGAAAACCTACCATGAAGCTGTTTGTTAATCTCGTTACCATCTCTAAACGGAAACCATCTCTGTGGCGTTCATGAAACATAACATCAAACCATCCCTGTGGTGATGATCGTTTACCGTTTAGATGAGAAGAAGGAAAGGGGCGTGAGACTGAACTGGGATTGTTAATATGGGAATGAACTGATGGAGGCGTTTGTTATTGAGATTAGGTTTAGGTTGAGTGAAGTTTTGGAGAAGGGTGATATCAGTGATGAAGGGGGCGGACTTAATAAGAGAAGTTTTAGGGCAACAGGTGTGATAGAGTGTGTATTATATACTCCTAAGTTTTAGGGTTAGTCGTTATGTGAAAGCAGGTGGTACCTGGGTGCGTGTAGTGGTCATGGGCTTAAAACATACCTCAAATTTATGTAACATGGGCCGAATGATATGTTATTTGGATATGGGCTTCTTTGATTAATGGATCGGATGGAGAGTGCAATGGGCTGAGCGAATGAAATCATTTCATGGGACTAATAATGTTGATTTTACCAAATGTAAATTTTTTGTCAAATAATTCAAATGTTTAAATTGATGTGTAAGTGTGGCAAAAATTTTTGTAGTAAATCAGTAACATAATTTTGAGGTGATTGGTTATGAAAAATGAGCTTTGGAATTTGACACTTTACGTGTAATGGATCGGGTGTATACTTTTGTCATGGGCTATGGTACGGACTATATGAGACTTTGGAGCGTACGTGCATTATTCATGCAATGGATTTCTTGGGCTGATTGTACACATGAGTAACTTTAGTTTAGGTCTCTTGGTTAATGGACTAAAAGTAAAAGTGATTTGACTATCATGAGATTTGATGATATGAGATTGGATGATGAGATTCGATGGGTTATGAGGTTTGATTCTTTGGGCTACATGTTTTCTCGTAGTATATTATGTCATGGCTTGAATTGATGATTATACAACGTTGACTACGAGGATGTTTGTACGGTATTTCTTATTTGGGCTTGAAGTGAAGTCTTTCGGGCGCGTTTACTTATTTTCGTCTTCTTTCTTTCTACCCTTCCGTGAATATGACTTGTTTGGGTATTTATAGAGTGTGATAAAGACTTGGCTATTTAGTTACGTTTGTGATTCTTTCTCGCTTAACCCACAACATAGCTATCACTTCGGTGTCTCACACAGTTGAGAATGTCAAGAGGTTTTGTACATTGGGTACACCGTTTCTTTTTCACGAGGATTAGTACAAGCTTAAGTAACAAATCTAGGGAATTCTACTTCATGATCAAGTTTGGTATATCGGGTTTACTTCACCAAGTGGTCACAACAATAGCAGTCAGAATATCTGGAAGATGTGTTTACCAAAGTGTTGAATGGATGAGATGTGATCAGCAATTCCCATGAGATATTCAGAATGATTAAGATACCTCATAGTCTAAGCAAATTTTTTCAAGAATCCTTAGTGTCTTTCATGACTTCTCAAGATGCTTGCTTATGACAAGAACTTTTCGTGCAAATGGTTGTACACGTTATGATGCTTCCAAAAGTTCGAAACCATCATGGGGGAGAAACGTGTAATTTGGTTTACGGACAACCTCCAGGGGGCAGTAGTTTATACTACGTGACTTAGTATGGTTTGTGAAGTTGTCTACAAATGGGTAAAGAATTGTTGATAATAGTGTTGAAGATGGAGAATGAACCGTTGATGAACCGCTGCATGTTCCCCTAAAACAGATATTCACCGGAACCAAAGTTATTATAACACATTCAAGCTGACATTGTTTACGGATTTGTCTTGATTTTGTAAAATCTCACAAAAGAATTTATTTCTCGGTTTGAATCATAGACTTGTAAAATCCCGTGACAATGGAGACATCCTGGTAATAGTAAAGTGCATTTCCGGATCTATCTCACGGTTTATTCTTGATCTTGTAAAATCCCGCGAAAGAAACTATTTCTCGGTTTAAACCATAGAATTATAAAATCCCGTGATGATGGAACCATCCTGGAGAAAGGAAAGTGTATTTTGAGATCTTATCTGATGCTTGTGCTACGCTTTCTACTTCGAAGAAGGGATAAAAGGGTGTATTTCATGAATTGGATGTGTGTTTGGATACTCGTCATGGCAGTTTGGTTATTACATGGTTTTACGAGGTTATGTGCTTTTATCCATGGTCGGGATGAAAACCATTATCATAGCTCACTTAAAACGTCAAAGGAGGCTAGACTTGATCTTTTAACCAGAAGATGTGAAAACGGCGTTAATTCACTATTATTTATTTGAGGTTGAAGTGAAATATCACGGGCGAGTGTACTTAGTATTTGAAGGTATCGGGGATGGTTGGATGAAGATTCTTCAAGATCCTTGTTCGAGCTTATTATAAAAAACAAAGACATGGAAATCTAGTTATTGTTGGGTGATTTTTCCTTTTCTTTTACCACTTGGGGGAATTGGGCTCTTACCACCACAAAATAACTATCACTTTACGGAGTTACGTTGTAGTGCTCAGTGTCACATTGAATTGTGGATTTTCAAGAGGTGATGTACGTCTAATACTTGATGGTTGGTTGGTTGAAGAGTATAGAGTACTTAGAGATTCAAAAGGGCATGAATTCTCAGCACCGCTCTTTGTTACATATGTGCAAGTTTAAGTCACGAGTTCGGGTTAGTTTACTTCAGGGTCAAATTCATCATATTGGGTTTTCTCCATCAGCTGTCATGACAAAGAGCCTACTGAATGATAATGGGATTGATTACAAGTTTGCCAAGAGTAGATGAAAAGAGAGAAATCTTCTTATGACGTTTGAACACAACTGTTCAAGCCTCGTTCTCTAAAGAAAAGAAATGTGTACGTTTCAGTGCACATTACCTTCGAAAGAAGAGAAATCTTCTTATGACGTTTGAACACAACAGTTCAAGCCTCGTTCTCTAAAGAAAAGAAAAGTGTACGCTTCAGTGCGCTTTATCTTCTGAAGAAGAGAAATCTTCTCAATTATGACCATTCTCATCAACATGCTTCATGCTTTTTCCATGCGCTTTCAATTATCAAGTGAACCGGGCTACCGTTGATTGTTTCTTATTCCACTTGCTCAATTATAATGACGATGGTGACATCATATGCTACCCTTGAGGGGGATAAGTGTGAGTAGACTACATTTGGATGATGTTCATTTATTCAATCAAGAATTACAACTCCCTATGCAATTCTTGAGGGGGAGAAGAAGTGTGAATGTACTGCATGGTTGATTGTTATCTGAGAATAAATGGTCAAACGGATCCAAACTCATGTAAGAACCGAGCTTCTTCTTATGCGGTCATCTTTACATGGAGTTTCTTCTAAGAGCCTTTGGTTAACATCTTCACACGGGTTGATTTGATTAATGACAAAGTGCTTCCAGTTGCGGGGCTGATTTCCTTAATTAACATCTTTCTGTTCTTGTTTGATTGGGAGGGATTTGAGTTAAAGGGATTTGTTAGTTCTAAGTTAACGGGAATGCATTTGGTGAGTTGAATATGTTGACTTTCTATTCCTCAAATTGGACAATCTTGAAGAAGGTCGATTCTACAGTCTATTCTACATTTTCTGCTGTATGTTAGAAGACTAAAGACGAGTTGCATTTAACGATCTAAAGACTTCTTCTTAATCCGGGAATTTATCAAACAAATTGTCGGTTTAGGGGAGAGCACTAATTAGGGGAGGGTGAAATATCTGATTTAATCCCCAATTATACTTGCTCACACTGTACTTCAGCAAGTTGATTCTCACAAAGACTTCAAGCGATCTTCTCAAAAAATTTCTAGTACATGAGCTTACAATGTGTTCCTGATTCTGAAGTGTCAAAACCAGCAAGGGGGAAGGAGACACACATCTAAAAGCACAACGAGTACACTTGACGAACTTAATTCTTCTAAGTGATTGAAGATATCCCGGGAAGACAAATGTCATGACCGCAGAGAAACTCAGTGTTGACTCGTGGCTTCTAGTGTTCTAATTCCAACTATGTGGGGGAGGAGATGGAAGAGTTAGTTTTTGGGGATAAAAAAGGTACACAATTATGACATATTCAGGGGAGATAAATATGTAACATGAGGGAGGTGTTATCAATTATTCTCTCTTTGGGAATGTGTGTACTTCGGGTTCTTGAGCTTCATACACGATCATCAGGGAAGAAAAATGAGAACATTGGGGAGGTGTTTTCATTCCCCTCATGATGTGTATTCGGGAGAGCTCTTGGGTATTGGTGTTCTTCGGGTTCTTGAGCTTCATACACGATCATCAGGGAAGAAAAATGTGAACATTGGGGAGGTGTTTTCATTCCCCTCATGATGTTTATTCGGGAGAGCTCTTGGGTATTGATGTACTTCGGGTTCTTGAGCTTCATACACGATCATCAGGGAAGAAAATGTGAACATTGGGGAGGTATTTTCATTCCCCTCATGATGTGTATTCGGGAGAGTTCTTGAGCATTATACAAAAAGACTGACTGAATCAATTCAACTACTTGGGGGAATTGTTCTCTTGACACCTTTTGGAATGGATCACTTCAGACTTTAGTTGAAAAGAAATATGAGAAGATTCTTTGAAGCGTGGGATGATACGTTGCTAATCTACTTTGATGATATAACCCCGATCAGAGAATCTCGATTATCGTTCTTAAAAGGAGCAGCGGGATTTATGATAATGGTGCGCTTCTCTGTGCACCTGGCTAAGGCAAGCTAGAAATAGAGCTTCGAATCTGCTCATCTAATGGATTTTCGGTTTGGGGGGAAGCTACTAAAGTCGCACTTTCAAATTGCTCAATTTCTCTCTTCGATTCAAGAGCCTTGGAAGCTTTGGTGGTGAATGTTTAAGAGATGATGACTTCTATCTTCTACAACGAGGCTGCTCGATATCCTTATCTCGGTACTCGTATCATCATCTTCTTAAACTATATCATCTACTCTATATTTGTAAATATTTATCAAAAACCAAATACAAAAATATAAAACCAACAAAAACAAAATAGAAAAATAGAAAATTTTAAAAACCCATAAAAAATCAGAAAATTTAAAAATACCAAAAATATGTTTTTTAAAGATATGTCTTCTGGTATCGATAACATCTACGGTCTTAGAAATTTCATTCAATAATGGCACGTAACCATAGATGAAGTTCGAGCAGAAGGTGTAAATATTCTTTTCTAAGCATGTCTAAAACTTTGGCTTGCAGTTACTTCAGACTGTAACCCGTTCTTCAAAATAATGGTTTGCTATTATTTCAGATAGCAACCCGCTCTTCAAGGAAGGAAAGTGATGCGCTAAACCAATTTTCAAAAATTTCGTGCAGTTATCCTAAGACAAAAACGAGGAAAGTATGTCGAATGACTGCTATTCCTACTCAAATATTTTTCCTTCTAAAATTCTTCAGAAAAATATTTGTTTGAACAAAATGGTGGTAAATGAGTTGCTTTAAAATCAATCAAAATCATGCTTTCATTAATTTGCAAAACACAATCAATGACTTCAGCATGGTTAAAACGTTTCATAAAATGAGTCATTGATTGAGGGGGAGAAAGTTTTTTTCAAATTTACATCATCTAACGGGCTTTCTTAATCATCCTATGTGCTTAACTGAAAACTATATTTGCCTATGTTGAAGGACTAGGAATCTAGGATGTGATTATTAGGATTAGATGATTAGAGTTTGATAAACATATAATTCCCATGCCTATATATGATATGATTTATATGTTGGATTAACTTTTACTAGTCGATTGTTGTTTGGGTGATATCGATCACCATATATCTGTTTGTATGTCCACTAACGTATGCATATATCATAGTTCATAAGAATGTTCCCGATCCGGATCCCACTAATGAAGATGATTGGATGCCGAATGGAAAGGGTAACTATCTCTTGAATCGACAAAAGAAGAAACGGAGCTTAATCAGATCTCTCTATGGATAGTTGGCACGATAGTTGCAACGTCAGAGGTCTCACTGCATCTGCAGATAGTTTTCTTCCAGCCCTACAGCAACAACAGAAGCTTCTTATCCACCTAACGTATCTTTGTGCAGGACAAGTAGTGAATAACACCATTTTTTAAACAATTTTGAAAATATTGTTTTGAAAACGGAAAAATATTGTTTTTGAAAATAAATTGGACTTAATTTTGGAAATCACCGGACTTCATTTTATCAAAACTTAAGTCACTCAATCAACGACTACGGTCATCGATTGAGGGGGAGAGTGATTTCAAACTTAAGTATTTTCAAACGATATTTCTTCATAAAAGTCCGTTTGTACAGAATATGTGGTGATCTAAAGATTTAATGTTATGTCATGGTATGATTTTCTTTAAAACTCAAAGATCTTACAAAATGAAATTTTTTCTGTTCTTGTTTGATTGTGAAATTGTTTTATTTTTTCTTAAAGATCTCTTAAAAACTATCATACCTGACACTAACAATCTTTAATGTCTATAATTGGTCCTCATCAGTCAATTTCAAAAATTAAATCTTACCACATCTTTCCCCAAAATTTTCTAAATGATTTAAATCAATTGGGATCCAAAATCTCAATTGGTTTGAAATTTTTGATCGGGGGAGAGATCGTGATTTAAATCTCAAATCGGTTTTAAAGGGTGATTGTTTAAAAAGCACTCCTTCCTTCATGTGCCAAACGATTTTGAAATACATAATGCACATGATTGTGGAGGAGCATTTAACCATAAACCAGAAGAGCTTTCAAATCAGGCGCATATTCTCCCATGTTTTCCAAACCTTATTAAATCACTTGGGATCCAAAATCTCAAAGGGTTTGATATTTTTGATCGGGGAGAATTTGTGATTTAATATGAAATTTGATAAAAGATTATCATTTTGATTCAAAGTGCATGTTCTCTCTAATATGTGCTAAACTCTTTCGTATATCAATGCACATATTGAGGGGGAGCGAATGGTTTCTATTGGCAATCATGAAAAGTACTTCAAAAACCTCTTGCCTCTATGTGCAAAATGACTTTCAAATATCCAACGCACATATTGAGAGGGAGAATTTACCAAGAAAATCAAATGGCTTTTTCCACGGAAATTGAGATCAAAGAAATATTTCAAAGAACTCTTGCCTCCATGTGCTAAACAATTTCACAACCATATGCATATGTTGAGGGGGAGCGTTTGTAAATGATCAAAACAATTAAGGTACAAAATACTTTGATATTATATCACAAGTACCTTGATTGATTTTCCAGATGATTTTTCAAGTGGTTTCATGAAGGAAAGAACTATACCAAAAGATCGACCAATTTACTTTATGCATGGTGTTATAAGGATGGTTAGGTTAGGTATTTGTTCCCACGATCCAGCCAGAACCGGAGGGATCTACCCAGGGACAATCCACTAGATAGTGTAGAGTCCTTAGGTATGATGAAAAAAAAGGAGAAAAATGAGAATATGGGAAGAGTGCGGACTGAGATAGAGCTAAAATTGGAATAAACCCAACAAGGTTCTAGTAATGAAGTCTTGGTAAGCACTGAAGGGGTTGAAGAATGAAAAAGAATTGAATGTGAAAAAGGGTGAAAAGAAATAGCCCTCCATTAATTCAACCTTAGGGCAGAAACCGGGTTCAATACATATGCTACTGGTGGTTACCAAGGTAACACCGGTATTGAAGACAAGGCGTCATGGACCCAGTGACGCACTGCACTACAACTTCCCAAGCTACTCAAGTTCCTCTTAAAAGGGCTTGTTTCATTCTCACGGGGAACCTACATAATCTATCGACTTTCTCTTAGAGATTGTTGATATTGAAAAGGAGACCCTCTCCCTAGTCTCCAGCATAGGAAACCAAATGTGCACAATTGAGTCTAGAGCTAAGAGATCATCCACAATATCTCATTAGAACACAAAAATAATGAAGACTTACTGTTTCACACCATGTGAAAAGTAAGTATATATTGAGAGTCCTACGCATTATCCTTGTGGTATTGCCAGAACATCTGAGTGATATGTAAAAGTATTCACGATGAAGATGGAAATCCTTCTAGAGCCAACATCTAACAAGCTCTTGGTGGGTGACATGTGAGATATTTTCTAAAGATCAAGCTTGTGACAACTGGATAGAAACGATGGGGCGATTCATTCTTGAATCAACCTTGGTCCAGGAAATGAATTGACGAATACTTATGGAAAAACTATTCGATGTGCAAATCTTCTTTTCTCTAGCACATCGAATGTGTATTCATGTTTTCAAACACAAAAAGTATCTATGATTGAAAAAAATACTTTTGGAAAAACCGTTCGATGTGTAAATCTCTTCTTTTCTCTAGCACATCGAATGTGTATTCTTTTTCAAATACAAAAGGTATTTTTGATTGAAAATTGATCTTTCTCATAAAACCTTCGTCGTATTGCAAAACTCTTTCTTCTAAGCAATACGCAATTGTTTTCAAATCAATTTTTCATCAATCAGTGAATCCCAGTTCGCTGGTTCACTCACTCCGTGTTGTCTTCTTTGAGACGTTCCGGTTTGAGAACGGCTAGAACAGGCAGTACTTGAGAACGGCTAGAACGGTTTGAGAACGGCTAGAACGGTTTGAGAACGGTTTGAGACGTTCCGGTTTGAGAACGGCTAGAACAGCTGCGAAACCCTGTCAAGGAGATTCTTCGGAATTATACCTGATCACAGGCAGTACTTGTACTGATCAACGGGGAACCGTGGGTCGTGTACCTCAATTCAACGAAAGTGATCAAAGACACTTTCGTATGTTTTATTGCTAACTGTTGTTTGTAGGTACATTTGGACGGTTACAGCTGATCAGAATTGAGAAGTCAATCCAAAGCCGCATGCTCACATCATCCACACTTAATTAAAGAAACCATGACAAGTGCTTGTCTACATAACTTGGCTCTGATATTTTATACTATGCTTCTGCTTCGCTGCTGCAAATATCATGAACCAGTAAAGCCTTCCGCTACTCTGATGAAGAGATGTCATGATCGGAAAGTGTGAGCATGTCGGTCCGAAAGTCACAACTTCACATGATGGCAACACAAAAAAGGGTGATCCAGAGATTTACTGTGGCTGATGATCTCAATGAAAGCTCGAAGATCATCAAGATGTGGATCAGTTAAAGGCCTCCACTAAAAGTACAAAACTATGCGGACTTTGAAGAATCGCTACTAAAGCACAAAGATTGCGGAACTTGAAGAATTGAAGTCTACGAGCTCAGAACTAAAGACAAAGATTGAATGCTAGGATGCAAAATGTATTTCATGGGGTGACCTCCCTTGATTGTTAGGAATTGGAAATTCCATGTGAAAGTGTCGGTCACCCCAATTATGGTCTAGCATATGTTAGCTCGTAGACTTGTAGTTATTTACATTGTTTTGTAGTTAATTAGTTAGTTAGTAGCGTAGATTAGTTTAGAGCAACACCGTGGAGGAAGGACGGGTCTTTACCCACTGTATGCCTGATCCACAGCCCGACAGGAGGGCGTATTGTTTGTAACTATAAATACCCCTTCCATCCTTGGAAGGGGTGGTGCTTCTTTGATAATCTAACATTTTTCTATTTTGTTTATCTCTCTAGAATCACCCTCTCTACTCTCTTCATCTCTCTAACCATGGCTTTCTTGTATAATCACCATCCTAGACCACCCGAATTATCTAACAACATAAAATATACGATCCTACACTACTGAATATCAACTTGCTGATATCTTCACCAAACCCTTAGATGAACCTACCTTCAGGAGACTGAAAGCTGAATTGGGAATGCTTGACATTGAAAGTCAACAACCTGAAAATCAATCTCAATCTCAGTAAGTTCTCTCTGAAATGGTCCACGCTCCCTAAACACCACAATACAACCTTCTCACTGAATGAGTAAGACTGCGGGTCCCTCAAACCTAAATGTCCTAGGCATTTACAAGTATCAGGGATCTAAGACACCTAAATGTAACTAAATGCACCAAGTATCAGTTACTTAAATGTAACAGGGTCCCTGAAAATAAAAACGTGCTACCTAAATGTAACAGGGATCTAAGACACCTCAGATCTTGGGGGTTAACTAAACTACTTTCCTAGGCATTTACAATGAACTACACGCCTAGGACACACACACACACACCCTTTTATTGACTACATTATGGAAGACTTAATTATTTAAAACCTACATCCCATGTCCTCTTTATATACTAGAGGATTAGGGTTTACAAATCTCTACAAAGGACTAAACAATAAATCTTCTTTTGCAAGCAAGTCCTTCCATCTTTTTGTAGATTTCCTTCTTGTCACTTTAAGTCCTTGATGTTTCATTCTTTATTGTTTTGTATCATCAAATCAATAAACCCAACAATCTTCCCCTATTTGATGATGACAAAACAAACACGGTTCTTGTATAAACTTCCCTAGACGAAGTAGCCGAAGTTGAGATAATTAAACCTCACCATGAATGAAACATTCTTGTCTTCCTTTGTCTTCCCCTTAATCCATGCTACGCCACTCCAACATCTCTTCCCCTTTTTGTTATCAACAAATAGGAAATGTAAGCAGTAGAAACTTCCCCTTGAGTGGTGCATGAACATCAAATGATTATTCAAATATGTAAGCCCCTTGTAATGATCACTTGTGAAGAAAACCAAATATAAAAAACTTGATGAAGAAGTAAAATATCCCAAACTTGTGTCTTATGTCTTGTACTATCCACGTGACGTTGAACTTATACTAACACCATATAAGTAGACCGCAATCTCTTGACAAAATCCTCATCTTCAATGAGACACTGAGCACTACAATGTAACTCCTTTAAGTGATAGTTAACTAGGTCTTCATCCATCCACCCCTTGACCCATGAAAACTAGATTTTGCAATTCTTCGTCAATATCCTTTAAACACGAACAAGTTACTTTTAAACGTAGTTAGCCGTTTAAAAATATAATAAGAACACGCATCCAAGAAACTCCACTTCATCTTCAAATAAGTGATAAATAATCCTCTTCGTAATCAATTCGTCAATACAACCGAAAACGAGCTTTTTTAAATCCTTTTAAGAACAAATTAACCAAAAACTAAACTCCTTGTGTGTGTGAACCAAATAACGTGTGTGTGTATCGTCCAAAATCCATAATAATTTTCACACTCGACTTCCCCTCAACTCCAAAACGATACGAGAACCAAAAATCCTTCGTCGTTCGATATCGAATGATATAAGCAGTACCAAAAATTCCAATGAGTAGTACAAAGTAACCAATATAATATAACCCCAATTATAGCCCTTGAGATCAGTCACAATAATGCGAATCAAATAAATTATCCTTGATCCCCGATTGAATATTCATAAAAAAAACTTTCACCTTGACAAGCAATGATACTAACCAATAAATGTTGCCAATCCTTATTATTCGATTCAATTGAATGTACCGACCAATTTAATACGAGAATGTTGAAAACATAAGTACGAGGTTTTCGTTGATCAACCTACTGCATGTCCATATGTACCAATCAGTATACAATCCTTCTTTGATCATAATGCACATCAAAATTATGTAGACCAATAATGAGCATTATCCCACTGTGGTCACCAATGAGTAACATTATACAAACGTGTACAAGCATTCACTTGATGAAAACCCACATGAATATAAAATCCATGCAAGAGACAAGCCAAACCAATTCAGTTTATATACTAGCGTCCCATGCATGCTCCACCTTGCGAGAATACTTAAGCCAATGATAATCTTGGAATTTTCGAACATCACAATCAAAGCTCCAATATTACCAGCACCTTGGAATAGCAGCAGTACAAACCGTGCAGACAAGCAGTAGCAACTAGCATTACTATCCATAACGATCTCAAGCATTTAAACCGATAAGGATGAGCAGTCATCACGAGCAGCAGATTCAAACTCGTGGCTTTAAGCATCATGTGAACTCCATAATTAATTCTCCATCAATATGTGGTTATCTTGCACAAAAAATTCAAGAACCATTCTAAAATTCGAATATTTACCATGTTTCTGCAGCGAATTTCGACACTGAATAACTTTTTATTGAGAGCTCATATCGACGATCCCTCCAGTGAAAAGTTAGATGAGGATATAGAGAAGCTCCAGTAAAAATTGTAGCCCGATCCAACGGTTCACGAAAAAGTTATTGACGTTATAAAACAGTGCTACAGAAAAGTTGCGAAATTTTGACAGCTTCGAATTTTTCTTCTTTCTTCGCCAAGAAAACCTTGTGAAACCCTAGGTAACGAGCTCCCCGAGCTCTGATACCAATTGTGGAGTTTGATATACTCCTTGAGATCGTTTAGAGCGCTAGGGTTTAACAATAACAATGATAACAATAAGATGCACAACGGAATAAATCAAAACATCGTTATTATTGACACAAGGTTTCTTTCACAATCACCACCAATTATTATTTGATTAGAATAATAACGTGCTACCTAAATGTAACAGGGATCTAAGACACCTCAGATCTTGGGGGTTAACTAAACTACTTTCCTAGGCGTTCACAATGAACTACACGCCTAGGACACACACACACCCCCCTTTATTGACTACATTATGGAAGATTTAATTATTCAAAACCTACATCCCATGTCCTCTTTATATACTAGAGGATTAGGATTTACAAATCTCTACGAAGGACTAAACAATAAATCTTCTTTTGCAAGCAAGTCCTTCCATCTTTTTGTAGATTTCCTTCTTGTCACTTTAAGTCCTTGATGTTTCATTCTTTATTGTTTTGTATCATCAAATCAATAAACCCAACAATGTTCAAACTCAAGAACAAGAGTATCAGCCTGATCCTCAAGAGACTGAAGAGTCACCTGCTCAACCTGATGATAATGACTCTGATTCCTCTACTTCATCCTGTCCCGAGGAATTAAAAATTTTGACAACATTCTTCCTCTGACTGAAAGACAACTGGTTATGTGGATTACAAAGGCTTCTAGGAAGTTATATTCTGGTGTCACTGATACACTATGGGATCAGCATGTTGAAGCAGCTGCTAGCTATGCCGATCTGAAAGCTGAAGTGATTGCTGCCCATACAAACGCTGATGAACATAGGGATTTCATGTATGATAATTTAGAAAGGCTGGATGACATCATGAAGAAATTTCTCAACAACCTTCAGGAGTCTCACACCAAGCTGGATGAAATCAAGGACTCTGTGAAAGAAGACCCAGCACTTAACTCCAAAGTGCTAGAGGCTACTGAAGCTTACATGAAGAATTCCTCCAGCCTCGCTGAACTGATAAACATGCTTCAATCTGCAAATGTTCAGGGCCTTCAGTCCTCCATTCAGTCTCTTCAAATAACACTGGGCTCTTTGGATGCTCAAGTCACTACTCTGGCTAAGGCATCGTCTTCTATGGCCTGGAATCTTGGGCCTAGAATGACTGCCCTAGAATTATCTCAGGCCAATCTTGCTGAACAGGTCACCAGTCTTCAACAAGATAGAACCGACATCAAGGCCATGGTCACGGAGATATATCAAGCCTTCAAAGGTCAAGCAACTCCAACTCCCCCAGTATCCCATGCAACTCTTGCTCTCACTAATGTTGCAGCAACAGTTGAGGGGGAGAGAGCCACTGAAGAGACTCCCTCTCACACTAAGGGGGAGCCAGCTCAACCAGTTTCAGCAACTCCTATCTCATCAGTCCCACCATCAACAACAACAATAATGACAATGACAGTAACAACACCACCACCAATCATCACAACAACACCTCAATTGGTAGCATCTTCTTCATCAGGCCAGGATAAAGGAAAATCCATAATAAAAGAAAACACGGAGCCGAGAAGATTCCCTGTGTCATCGGCAACACCAAGTATCTGCTCACTCCAACGACTTGCTAACTACCTTGAAAAGGAAGATAAAAAAAGAAAAGCAATTTGAGGAAGAAAAGAAAAGCAGAGAAGCCTTGGTTCAGGTAGTATCCGAAGAAGCTGGAAACATTGGAATTGATCCCAAAAAGCTTGAAAAGGGACAAGCCGGACAAAAGTTCAAAGATGCTCAAGCTGCTCAAATGGCTGCCATGAGGAAGAAGCTGGATGAAAAGAACAGGAAAGCTGCGCTATTATCAGGCAAAAGAGGATTGACCACTACAATTGGTCAATGACAAGCAAGTCTACAGAAAAAGATCATCGACGTGAAAATCATCCCCAAGTCCAAACCAGCAATGAATGTATCACGGGGATGATAAAAGGCATTTTGAGGTTCATGATCCCATGAAGTTCACTGACTTTGGGATCACCGAACTAGATGAGCTTGGTCCCATCATATCAAAGAAGCAGAATGCAGTGGTCAAGGAGCTGATGAAGTCCCTAAGCAAACGGTATGAAAGACTTAGGGAAGCACCACCACAACTTAGGATTCAGCCAGCTTTAACTGCACCTCAAGGATCTCAACCTCAATCATCCTAAGGCAAAAGAAAGAGGGTTTAATCTGAGCCTGAAATCAAAGTACACGCTTGGACTACAACAGGGAGCTACCAGAAGGTGTGAAGTTTGTTAACTGTCTTTGCATAGAAGAGACTGAAAGAGGACTCTCCAAACCACATAAATCTTGCACCAACACAGATAATAGTGACAATCATTCGGATAAGGAAGTCAGATCCACTACAACCGTTGATAGTGATCACCCTCACCGTGAGGAATCATGTACTTCTAACACAGTTATTTGTGAAAATTCTTCTTTCGTGGATGCATGTACTTGTAAAAGTGTTGAAGGTTCATATACACGTGCGGTGAAGAACTTTATGCACAAATTGCATGAAAATCCTTTTCTAGTTCCACTCTTCCTCCACTTTTACTTGTCCAACAATTTCTCTTTCTTCAAAAGCTTCATTGTAAATATTTTTGAAAAACAAAATACAAAATTTGAAAACCAACAAAAGCAAAATATAAAAATATAAAACTTTCAAAAATACAAAAACAATATAAAATCAAAAATCCAAAAATATTCTTCTCACGACATGTCTTTCGTATAATCGATATTCATGACGTTTCTAGAAATGTCATTCAACAATGATACGGGTATGTACGGATGCTTGAGCGAGAGTTCTTTAATGTTTTTCAAAACATGTCGTTTCTCAAAACTTCTTAAACTATGGCTTTTCGTATACTTGATGAAACCGGACTTCAAATTCGGCTTTCGTATACTTGATGCAGACGAAACCGGACTTCAAATTAATGGCTTTCGTATACTTGATGCGAAACCCGGACTTCAACATAATGGCTTCGGACACATCGATTTCAGGACCCGCTTCAAAGAAAGGAAAGTGCTTATCAAAATCAAAGGTTTTTAAATATTTTTTCAAGCACTATTCCTTAAAACATAATGGCTTGTAAGTACGAAACCCGGACTTCAAATTAATGGCTTTCGTATACTTCAGTACAAAACCCAGACTTCAACATAATGGCTTCTGGACACATCAGTTCAGGACCCGCGCTTCAAAGAAAGGAAAGTGCTTATCAAAATCAAAGGTTTTTAAATATTTTTTCAAGCACTATTCCTTAAAACATAATGGCTTGTAAGTATTTCAGCTTGCAACCCGATCTTTAAAGAAAGGAAAGTGCTACGCAAAATCGATTTTCATAAATATCGAGCACTTATCCTAAAACAAATGAAGATAATTCTTCTTCAATATCGTCAAAAGATTTTCAAAATCTTCTTCACATCTTGCGTACCATTGATTCGAAAGTTTTCAAAAAGATTTTTCAAAATCTCTCTCATTTGGTACCAAGATAACTCCCTCTAAACCCTTAATTGATTCTAAATTTTCTGTATGAAAAATATGCTTTCGTTAAGGGGGAGTATTAAACCAAAGTTGTTCCAAAATTCATGCTAAATCAGTTTCTCTCCAAATGCTTTCCGAAAAACATATCTTTTAATTATTTTGTTTTAAAAACATCATAGATATGCTATTTTTGAGGGGGAGAAACGTGATTAAAATGTGATCAAAATCGGTGTTTGAATCTCATAATGAGCTCGACTCAGACGAAACCAATGAATTGACGGGAATCAAAGTCAGTATATGTACCATCTCGAGAAACTTGTGATAGATATGCACCTTCATGGGTCTAACCTCCTTTTCAAGGAGTGTTTACATCTTCAAGTTAGTTATTAGAGCTAGTTGTCACCTAAAAACTGACAATGGAACTCTTTAACTAGGCAACGTAAACGTGTCTCGTGGGGAATTGTCTATCATGAGCCGATCAATTCAAAAAGTGCAAACTCTACCCTCAATGTGCAGATTTTTGTTAAAACTTATAAGCACATGTGAAGGGGGAGTGTTTCTGAAAATATAAAACTCACGGAGTGCTTCAAACATGTTTTCTATCATAAACACTCTGAGAGATTTTCAAGAAAATTGGTTTTATGGCAACAATAGGACAGTCATGGAGTTATAAGGTGACTAAGGATAGGAAATTCGTCTTATGATCCGCCAGAGCCGGAGGGATCTACCCAAGGACAATACCCATAGTTAGTATTAGAAGTCCTTAGGTATGATTGAAAAAATGAGTAATGTGAGAAAGGAGAAAGAAGGGGTTGAAGAATTAAAAAGAAATGTAATGAAAAAGGGTGAAAAGAAATAGCCCTCCATATTCAACCTTAGGGCAGAAACCGGGGTTCAATTCATGCACTCTTGGTTGTCACTAAGATGACACCGGTATTGAAGACAAAGACGTCATGGAACCAGTGACGCACTGCACCTAACCTTCTAGCCACTCAATTCCTCTTAAAAGGATTTGTTTCATTCTCACTGGGAACCCTGTATAATCTATTGACCTTCTCTTAGAGTTGGTTGATATTGAAGAAGGAGACCCTCTCCCTATTCTCCGCTTAGGAAAACCAAAATGCACTAATTGAGTCTAGAGCCACGAGATTCATCAAAAGATCTCATAGGAACACTTGACATAACATCGCTTGTTGTTCATCAATAAGGACACAAGTGATATATTCTAGAGTCCTACGCAGATCTTAGCAATCTGCTAGAACATTTATGAGAATTTTCACATCACTTAATCTTGATTGAATGGAAACTCCTGCCGAGGGGTCAACATCAAGCGCCCGACAAGGTCACTTCGGTAACTCCCGTGGATTACGCAGGTGTGTCTCAAACGGTCTACGTCGTGGAGTGATGCTTGGTGTACCTCGGCGACTCATCTGAATGTAGATATACTTCGGTATATCGTGTTATCCTTCTTGAAGGACTCGGTTCAGGGGACGCCTTTGTAAGAATTAGAGACGTGTTTTCACACTATGCTGTTAACACCCTCAAAATTCAAACATGTAAGTGCGGAATCCGCTTATTACTAACCTGTTTTATGTTTTCTTCTTATGGAAGCTCTGGAGCGGATTGATCGTGCAGATTCTCCACATTCTCATACCAACAACACATGAAAGTTCTCATCAAAATCAAAGGCTACTCAAAGTTAAAGATGATTCTTCGTCAATGTCAAAGAATCTACAAAGTTTAAAGACTCGAGAACTACATCATTGGTAACCAAAAGACAAATAGAAGTGTGAGCATGGTGGAGAAAGACGTGGAGACACCTAACCAACGAAGTTGACAATGGCAGACAACCACTTTAATAGATCACAAAGCATGAAGGAACAGAGAATCAAGACTATTCTATATCTACACACAAAGTTCAAGCTCGAGAAAGAAAAGACCTAATCAAGTGGAGCATCATTTGAATGACCACCCCTTAGGGGGAGATTGTTAGCCTTAATAGTTTTTATTAGAAGTAATGGTCATTCACATTTAGGAACTTTGTAACGTGTGTTAGATATCGTAATAGAATAGTCAACGGGCTCGTGGATTGGGCTAAGCTAAATGGTTAGACGTTTAGTTAAGCTAGCCTTGTATAAGTTCATGTAACCCAATCCATGTCCAAGCCCATCTCACGGCCCATGGCCAAGCCTTAGGGCATTATCTCTCTTACTATAAATACCCCTCAAGTATGTCATTTGAGGGGTGTGCTTGAGTGTGTGTGTGTGTGTGTGTTTTCTTTGGAATAAAGTTTCCTTTCTTTTCTCTATCTCTCTACACATATACACGATCTATATATCATTCAAGTCACCAAGTTCTTCTCTTCATCTTTCTACGTTTGTGTTTGGTTTCACGTGGTTATACTTGTATACGTGTTGGGTTTGTGATAAGGTTGATAAAAGGGGCTTTACACTATGGAAACCCAACATTCCAAAAGTGGAGTGGTATTGATCTTGCAGGGGTGGGTACAATGGCAAGTTATCTACCAGTGGCTTCTCAAATCCAAACTTCAGCAAACGTCAGGTTCTGCAATGACTTAAATGCTAAGATAAGAGAGCACCCTGACAAAGAAACACTCCTCAAGAAAAAGGTTAAGCTTGGAGCACTGGGAATCCATCTCGAGTGACATTATATGTTTTATCTTTTGTACTAGTGATAGGAACTATGTAATTTGATCAATAAACGATGTATGTTTTGTTAAAATATTCAGTGTTCCTTATTATGTTCATTAGTACATTCAGTGTAAGAAGAAGCCATTTGCTCACTTACACTGATCAAACACTTAGGCTATTTTTATATCCAAATAGGGGGAGACTGTTGGGTTCAGTAAATACCCAAACCCCTTAAGTCTAGGATTTGAATAAAAAATACCCTAAGCGTTTAGTCCCTTAAACACTAACAAGTCACTGAGCGCATAGTCTCTCAGTGAGTTATCTTCAGGATACTCAGTAAGAGACAAAGAAGAAGTCTCTCCACCGCTCGTGAGGCGGAACTTAAGGAGTGAAGATCGAGTCGGTAGATTCAGTGAGTGATGACAATAACTCACTGAATCCCGAAACTCCTCACCAACTACTAACATTGAAGACAAACTAAAGGCAAGACGAAGGCTATGAAGATTGAAGAATGAGGCGGGACAAAGCGGGGTAAGTTTGAACAGAGATAAGACGAAGTCCTTATAAACCAAAGTCAACTTTACCGAATGGCTAACTATCGGCCGTGTCATCATGGCTAGAAAGCAGCCTTGTCACTTACCCAATATAGCCTTTTGTAAGCAGAGACAAAATACATGGTATTTTGTCTTACTGTATGTCATTGTCCCTAGGAAAGAGTTAAAACCATACTTGTATAAATAGCATAAGAGTTGGAGTAGAAGAATTTAAGCTTGTGGATTAGTTGTAAAACACACACACAAGCCATCTTTCACTCCTCCAAATACAACTCTGTCCCTGAGATAGCTCAGTGGTTCCTTTGTAGTTGTGCTAAGACTTAGCCTGAGCTTAGTGAGAAGATACCATACTTGTCATTTCAATCTCAGGTACTATTCCGTAAGTACTTGGATAATGTATTCTTTTTGATTCATTTCTAATAAAGAATATAAACGTTGAAAATTTATCAATATGTTTTTACTTACTTGATTTCAGTCATTATTCACAATTTGGTTGTTTATTGCTTTTAACTTTCTTAATACGATTGTGAAACGGGAACAACAGTTTGTGTTCTTCATGTCCCTTTCAGGTACCAATACGCGGACATCCTCACTAAAAGTTGTTGTATATACTATTTGCGGAGTTTTGATCCAGTTTGAGCATTCAAAGATCCCTGCTCATACTGCGGGAGTGTGTTAGAGTATTGTATTATTTGATCCAGTTTGGTGTAATTATGTATCTTGGCCCATTTTGGGCTTAGCCTATATTGTGTAGCCATGTAGGGTTATGTGGATTGTACGTGTATATATTTTCCATCTAATGAAACATATCAGTCGAGCGGGAATTGATACGTTTTTATTAATTAGGTGAATCTGCCTTTTTTTTGTGCTTACTTAATTGCAAACAAATGCACATAAGAACTTTTCTTGCTTAAAATATATATATATTCGAAATCAACTCCGTTGCAACACGAGGATTATTTTATCCCCTTTCTTGTTCATTATCGTTGCAGAGGCCCTACAAGTTTCAACTTGGAGGCTTGTGGCAAAGGCATTTATAAACGCCTCTCTCTCAGAGACGATCGCACTAATTTATTTCTTCCTTAATACGCAGATGATGTACTTATTTTTGGAGAATGGTCTCTATAAATGCATGAAACCTCATATATGTTCTAAAATGGTTCAATGAAGCATCGGATTTAGGCGTTAATTTGGCGAAAAGTTGTATTTATGGTGTTGGCGTCAATCCAAGTGACGTGGATATGGTTGCCCACTTTTTAAACTGTAAAGCCGGGAAGTTGCCTTTTATATATCTAGGGCTCCAGTAGGGAAAGCAATGCATAAAACAAAAACCTGGGATGACGTGTCATTGCGGTTGGCTTCTTAGCTATCATCATGGAAGTCAAAGCTTTTATCTATTGGTGGGCGTCTAACTTTAACTAAAGCAGTAATTGGATCTCTCCCTCTATGATATCTTTCTTTGTTTCAGCTCCTATAAAAGTTATAGATTCCCTGGAAAAAATTCGTAGTAGATTTTTTTGGGGTTTCAAAGATGATGAAAGAGGGATGGTTTGGATTAGTTGGAAAAACATCATGGCAAATCATGATTTTGGCGGTTTAGGAGTTGGTAGCGTTCGTTGAAAAAACTTGAGCCTCCTTGGAAAATGGCGTTGGCGGTTCCTCGTGGAAAGAGAAGCCATATGGAGAAAACTCATTTGTAAATTTCATGGAGTTGATGGGGGCTTCTCAAATATGGCTGGTCCGGGATTGAAGAAAGGTATATGGCAAAATACCATAAGTGCTAGTGCCATGATCAATGATCTCGGCATACAATTTCGGAACTCCTTTTTAAGGAAAGTGAAAGCGGAAGTGACATCTTGTTTTGCAAGGATGTTTGGGTTGATGATGGACCATGTTTGATGAATAGATTCCCTCATATTTTTGTAGTTGATCTTAATCCTGATTGTTTTATTCGTGAGCATTCGACCCTCATTAATGTTGAGTGGTGCGGTTTCTAGTCATGGCGTATACAACCTCGAGGCAGAACAGTTGACGAGCTCAATGAATTGATTAATCTCATTAATGGTCTCTCCTTAATGCACGATACAAAAGATAGCTAGAATTGGTCATTAAACTCTAATGGGATTTTTTCCGTTAACTATATGTCCAAACTGATAGATAATAAGCTTCTCTCAAATCGGTTTTTGGGTCGATCTTTCGATTGAAATAGTTGGGCCCCAATAAAATTTAACATATTTAATTGGCGGGTTATCAACGATAGGATTCCTCATCTCTTAAATCTTGATAAGAGATGTATTGATGTCCATTCGCTACTTTGTCCGTTACATGAGTACGAGGTATAGAAGACATCAACCATATTACTTTTGATTGTCCGAAGGTAAAGAACGTGTGGGTTAAATGCTATAGTTGGTGGGATATTCCAACTCCGGTTAATATTGATGTTGGTAGGAGGGCTCGTGGTAATCGTAATACTATGGACGGGAATAACGAATTGGCAAAGATCTTTCATGGTGTTTGTCTCGTTATGTAAATGAAGAAACTGTGTCGTGCATGCGTTAAATGATCGTAATCAAGGCATTAGAAATGAAGACATATTCCCTTGAATCCAAATTTTGTCGCTTCTATGGATCTCAAATCGGTGTGAACATGTTAATTTTGGCTGGAGTAAATGGATTCGAAACCCGAAGGCAGTAGCGGATGGAATCACGTGAATATCCCATGTCTGATGTTTGGCTTTTGTCTTGTTTTCTTTATCTTGTATTTTTGGTTTATTTGCTTCTCTGTTTCCGCATTGGGACATTATTTGTCTTTGGTTTTCAAGTCTTAATAATAGTTCTTTTTGCCTGAAAAAAATGAAAAAAAAGGAAAAAACACACTTAATGCAAACACTTCACAATATACCCCCACATAGGCATATACACTCAAAAAATAAAAAATAATAATATAAGAGCATATTTTCATTCTTTTCCAAAAAGACCATCTAACCAACCCAAAAACCTCCCCTTTGGGGTGCCAAGGTTACCCCATCATGGTGTTCATGTGTAAAGGGTACCGTTCGCATGTGAAGAGTGTTAGGCTGGAAGGCAAGGGGAGTGTTCACTTACCTTACACCTCAGCGTCACATCAGCTTTCTCTCTCCGCTCACTTCTACTCAATCCCACCCACTTTTTTGTGGACAAAGCACTCACTCCCACCTCTTAACTTTTTTTTTTTTTTTTTTTTTTTTTTTACACAAACAAACACTTCAGTTCACGCAAATTAACTAGGTGAGTTACTCACCTTAATATGTCTTGGTATGTGTGGCTCACTCGTGAGTGGTAAGCTTGGGCATGGACTCACTCGTGAGTGAGGATGCAAAGTGAGCCTCTCACGGATCCCTTGTCATCCGGTCTTACCATAAGCCAAACATTCATGTTCTGTAAGAGAAGGGGAAAAAACTATATTTCTTGATCATTGGAAAGGTTTTTAAGATCAGGATTCTATTTAGGATCGTTTTCGTTTTTGTAATATCGTGATCGTAAGATCGGATCGAGATCCTAAGATCCTACTACAACGTCATTTTTTAATAGTTTTTGTAATATTATTTAAATCTACAAATTACTATATATCATAAATAAATAAATAAAATACATGAATGTTTTATGTAAACAATGTCCTAAATTATGAATATTGAATGTTTAGGAAGAATTACATGTTATTTTCTTAATTCTATTAAAAGATAACTCATAATTTTGTGGTTTTCTGGTTTGCGGTTCGAGAAACGTAAGATCGGATCGGATTAATCTTAAGATCTTATGGTTAAGATCGGGATTTTGAAAGATCTTAAGCTTTTTAAAATCTTACGCAAAATCCAAATCATTTTTGCTTTGTAAAATTATAAAATCATGATCGGAATCCTAACAACTATTCATTATACATTAACAAACTTGTCTTTTATTACATCGGACATTTGACCGGATTATTGAGTTGCAAATAACGAGTTTCAAAACCCACATTGACAGACCATGTAACAAACTCTAGAGCTTTATCTATTATATAAAAAAATAATAAAAAAACCAAAGAGAAACATGAATGAGTGGTGGCAAACTATAAATGTGAGTTAACAAATGTCATTTAAACAAAAATCTCACTGAAAAAAGTGGTCAAAAGTAACATGGAATTGCATGAAAGAGTCTAGTCAAAGCAAGGCACCGCTAGCTTATATATAAGGATAAGGAGTGACGGACCTAGAAAAATGTGGGGGCGGTTTTTTTTTTACGATAGCAACAAAATGCTAAAGAAAAAACTAGAAACGTAATGATAAATCGAATATTTTTACTCAGACATGAAAGATTTATAAGGCTTTAAAGAGTTAAATGTTGAATTTTAATATGTAAGTGGAGAGCAATTTGGGTTTTTGGTGGGGGTCACTTTCGAAAAAATGTCAAAATTACATAAAAATTACACTAAAATATCAATTTTTTCGGTTAGCAATAGAGGGCGCTTGCCCCCCACTCTAACATGCTAGGGCCGTCCCTGAGGAGAACGATTCTCTCAAGTTATTTTTATAACTTGAGTCAAGTTAAGAGGATGTGAGTAATTGGATTTGATATAATGGCTCAAATCAAAAGAAATTATTTTAATTTGAGCCAGAAGTTCTTTTGATTTGAGCCATTAAATTAAATCCAGTGGCTCACACACATCCAACTTCACTCAAGTTGTAAAAACAACTTGAGAGAATCCTTCTGCTATATATAGTGTGATCCGTTTCTTCTTTTCAAAGCAAATCAAACTGGCAAACATAGCTACAACTTCTTTTTTTTCAAACCATTTCACCGCTACTCAGTTCAATTCCGGTTGTTTCTGTTAGCAACACCGGAATTGAATTAATGGGAAAATACGTAGAGATATTGGATTTAGGCGTGAGAGTGGTTGCTAGATTCCATTCTCATTGTCCTCAAACTGCTCGTGTGTACTATCATCCTCCTTCTAACAACGTCGATAATGGTTGTGGTTCTCACTCGCCATCGGTGTTTAAAGGATCCAGCAAAAACGGGCTGTTTCAGGCTACCATGAGTACTTATAATGCTAGATAAATTGTTTTCTCTTCAGCTATGTAACATGTAAACATGATCTTTACATGAAATGTTGATAAAAATATGATTATGTTATCATGACTTACTTTTGTTTATTTTGATTGCCTAATAAAAGCAATAAATTTGTTAGTTTTTTTTTATGGATTTTCTAACTTGTGCCATTATGGCACAAACTTTTTATCATTCAACAAACCAAAACTACTATATTTACATTTTAGTTGATGATTTATTATAAGCAAATACAATTACTATATTTGCATTTTAGTTGATGATTTATTATTAGTAAATACGTTTCTAATATTACTGGCAAAGTACTCGCGCGATGCAGATGTGGTTACTCTGTGACTGAATTTTCTAGTAATGTTATGCGGCCATATTTTCTTTTAACAATTAATTTACAAATAATAATAACTGAGAGCTTGTTTAGTTTTTTTTTCATTTTCGAGTCTAGCTAGATCTTTGTTATTACTGTGAGTCGGAAAGTGACCAGTTGATAGCCTAACAAAAAAAAAATAAAAATAAAAAATAAATAAATAAAATAAAAAATAAAAAATCTCAAAAACTTAAAAATATTTTTTTAATAATGTAACAGTTTAGTTTTTTGTTTTTTAGTCAAGTGAGTTATCGGTCGACCATGCTGCAATGGCGAGGACTCTGTCGGTGCAGCAGTGAGCGAACTGGTCGATCGACCACTGCGGGCAGCCTAATGACTTTATTTTTAGGTGTTTGGCTTAATAACTTGATTAGATTGTACATTATGGTTAACTAGTTGTATATTATGATGAATGGTGCATTAAACAGTGCATTGATTGTATGTGTTGAATATTTTTTTTCTTTAGATAGTTGTACCGTATGCTTTTTTACTTGTATTTACTTAAAAATCTATATTAAAAAGTGCTAAAAAAAATTAATACGAAGGAAGGTACGACATGTATTATAGGATAGTTTAGATTTTAATATCTTACTATCTTATAAAGCATTAAGATTTTTTTTTTGGCATTTAATGTCTTAAAGTTCAGTATTACAAGTATCTATACATAGTGTACAACTTTTTAATTCACTAATACATTACAAACTTGAAAATTGAAACATACGAACAAAAAAACATATTGTATAACTTTTTAATGCAATAAGACATTAAATTAACACATAATTAATACTCTTATTAAAATAACAATTAAAAACATATCTGCCAAGTTAAATACAATTAATTAAAATATCTTTTACTAAAAAGTACAATAAAATTTTCGCAGCGTACTATCTAAATCAGCTACAACATAATCCAAAATATAAAATAATTAAACACACTAATTAATGTAATTTTTAAAACAGTCCTAAAATAAAAAGTACATTTTATTATACCGATTATATAAACTAATAAAACACACAAAGCTTTATACAAGGTAAAAAGTTGATGGTACATAAAATTTTTGAAAATCGGACTGAACCAATTGGTTCAATCGAAAACCGGTGTCGTCACCAGTTTGGGTAGCCAATAAAAGCAATCTAAAAACAAATTAGAGGCGACTCGTTAGAACCGATACAAATTGATGAATTATGCTTCATCGAGATCTATTTATTCGATTAATTGTCACATGATGCTAGTCTTAGTGATTGATAAATGGATTTTGAAAAGTTCAATTTCTAATCCGAACATTAGAAAGAATCCAAAAGCTTCAAGCTCGACATAGTACTAACGAGTGTGGAAACCCGCTGAGCGGGATTTTATTGTAGAAATTTGAATTTGGATAGAGACTATTTTGCCAAATTGCTATAAAGGACTTACTTTGCAAGCGACCCTTAAACCTTAAGGACTATTTTTGCCAACTTGGACTTACTTCAAAACCACATTTAAACCTCAAGCACTATTTTGCTAACTGAAAGTTGGCAATTAATGTTGTTGATTGCAAACACTGTTGCTCACTCTATAGTTATATATAATAATTTTAGTTGATGATGCAAGCAGCATTTATGCGTCACAC
>OU343225.1:258228477-258262172 GCA_910596185.1 Chrysanthemum makinoi
AGACTTCATCAGTTATTCCGGATTTGATAACCAGGAGCGATCAATGTTTCAACTTGTTTCTTTGGTGTTCTCGTGTTCTTAGGGGTGCTGAGCTTCATTCAATGAGACCATTTTTATTCACTTCTACTTCTTGGGGAAATGGTCTTTATTCTTAGTTTGTCGGTTTGGGGGGAAGCTACCAAAGTCTGACTTTCAGAAGGCTCAAGTTCTGTCGACGATTCAAGAGCCTCGAATGCTTTGGTGGTGAAAGTTTAAGAGATGATGACTTCTATCTTCTACAAAGTGCTGAACGATTTCCTTATCTCGGTACTCGTATCATCATCTTCTTAAACTATTTCTCTATCTTTGTAAATAATTTTCAAAAAGCAAAATACAAAAATATAAAACCAGTAAAAGAAAATAGAAAAATATAAAACCTACAAATACCCATAAAAATCAGAACATTTTGAAAAAGACCAAAAATATGTTTTCTCAAGACATGTCTTCTGGTATCGATAACATCTGCGGTCTTAGAAATGTCATTCAATAATGGCACGGGACCATGATGAAGTTCGAGCAGAAGGTGTAAATATTTCTTTTCAAAACATGTCACAAAATATGGCTTGCAGTTATTTTAGACTGTAACCCGTGCTTAAACCATGGTTTGTTATTATTTCTGATAGCAACCCGCTCTTCTAAGAAAGGAAAGTGCTACGCTTAAATGATTTTCAAAAATTTCGTGTACTTATCCTAAAAACAATATGAGGAAAGTATGTCGAAGGACTGCCGTTCCTACTCAAATATTTTTCCATCTAAAATTCTTCAGAAAAATATTTGTTTTACTAAATGGTGGAAAATGAGTTGCTTAAAAACAATCAATTTCAGATTTTTTATAAAATTTGCAAAATCAATCAATGACTTCAGCACTTTTGATTTCAGAAAATGAGTCATCGATTGAGGGGGAGAATGTTCTCAAATTTATATCATCTATCGGAATTATCTAATTATCCTAAATGCTTAATAAAAAATGATGTTAACCTATGTTGAAGGACTAGGTGCCTAGGATAAGATTGTTAGGATTAGATGATTATAATTTGATGAACACATTATTCCCATACTACACATGATCTGATTGATATGTTGAATTGACTTTTATTAGTCGATTGTTGTTTGGGTGATGTCGACCACCATATATCTGTATGTGTGTTCACTAACGTATGCAGGTATATTGGTATATAAGAATGTTCCCGATCCGGATCCCACAATTGAAGATGATTGGATGCCGAAAGGAAATGGTAACGATTTCTTGGGTCGACAAATGAAGAAACGGAGCTTAATTTGACTTCAATGGAGAGTTGGCATAAATGCAACGTAAGAGGTCTCACTGCATCAGCAGATGGTTTTCTTCATCAACAAATGAAGAAACGGAGCTTAATTTGACCTCAGTTGGCATTAAAATGCAACGTAAGAAGTCTCACTGCATCAGCAGACGGTTTTTCTTCCAAGCCCTACAGCAACAACATAAGCTTCTCAACCACCTAACGTATCTTTGTGCAGGATACCATTTTTTAAACAATTTTGAAAAAAATTGATTAAATTGTTTTGAAAATGGAAAAAATTGTTTTGAAAATAAATTGGACTAAATTTTGAAAATCACCGGACTTTATTTTATCAAAACTTAAGTCACTCAATCTTCGACTACGGTCATCGATTGAGGGGGAGAGTGATTTAAAACAAAATATTTTCAAACGATATTTCTTCATAAAAAGTTCGGTTTGTACAAAAACAAAGTGGTGATCTAAAGATTTAATGTTATGTCATGGTATGATTTTTCTTTAAGAATCAAGATCTTTCAAAGTGAATTTTTTTCTGTTCTTGTTTGATTGTGAAATTGTTTTATTTTACATAAGGATCTCTTTAAAACTATCATACCTGACACTAACAATCTTTAATGTCTTAAAATGGTCCTTATCTGTCATTTTTCAAAAATTGAATCTTGCCACGTCTTTCCCTAAAACTTTCTAAATGATTTAAATCAATCGGGATTCAAAATCTCAATTGGTTTGAAATTTTTGATCGGGGGAGAGATCGTGATTTAAATCTCAAATTTGTTTTAATGGAATCGGTTTTAGTCCTTTATAGGCACTCCTGCCTCCATGTGCCAAACAATTTCAATTACACAATGCACATGTTGAGGAGGAGGATTTATCCAAAAACAAGATGAGTATTTAAACCTGGCCACATTTTCTCCCATGTTTTCTAAACCTTATTAAATCACTTGGGATCCAAAATCTCAAAGGGTTTGATATTTTTGATCGAGGGAGAATTTGTGATTTAATTATGAAATCTGATAAAAGGTGATCATCTGATTCAATTGTGCAGGCTGCTCTCCCATATGTGCTAAACGTTTGCATTAATTGATGCACATATTGAGGGGGGCATTTCAAAAGAAAATAAACTTTCAAGGTACAAAGATTTCTATGTTTCAACATACGTAGCTTGATTGACTTTCTAAATGGTTTCTTAATGGCAGTGTAATCGTGGAAGTGCTTCAAAAGAACTCTTTCCTCTATGTGATAAAATGATTTCAAATATCCTATGCACATATTGAGGGGGAGAATTTACCAAAGAAAATCAAATGGCTTTTTCATAAGAAATTGTGATCAAAGAAATATTTCAAAGAACTCTTGCCTCCATGTGCTAAACAATTTCAAAGATCATATGCACATGTTGAGGGGGAGCATTTCTAAATGATCAAAACAATTAAGGTACAAAATGCTTTGATTTCATATCACAAGTACCTTGATTGTTTTTCCAAATGATTTTTCAATTGGTTTCATGGAAGAATGAACAATAACAAAAGACCGACCAATTTACTTTATGCATGGTGTTATAAGGATGGTTAGGTTAGGTATTCATTCCCACGATCCCGCCAGAGCCGGAGGGATCTACCCAGGGACAATCCACTAGATAGTGTAGAGTCCTTAGGTATGATGAAAAAAGGAGAAAAATGAGATATGGGAAGAGTGCCGACTAAGACAGAGCTAGGACTGGAACAAACCCAACAAGGTTCTAGTTATGAAGTCTCGGTAAGCACTGAAGGGGTTGAAGAATGAAAAAGAAATGAATATGAAAAAGGGTGAAAAGAAATAGCCCTCCAATAATTCAACCTTAGGGCAGTAACCGGGTTCAATACATATGCTACTGGTGGTTACTAAGGTAACACTGGTATTGAAGACAAGACGTCATGGACCCAGTGACGCACTGCACCTAACTTCCTAAACTACTCAAGTTCCTCTTAAAAGGGCTTGTTTCATTCTCACGGGGAACCGACATAATATATCGACTTTCTCTTAGAGATTGTTGATAATGAAGAAGGAGACCCTCTCCCTAGTCTCCGTCATAGGAACCAAATGTGCACAATTGAGTCTAGAGCCAAGATATCATCCACAATATCTCATTAGGACACAAAATTAATGAAGACTTGCTGTTTCACACAATGTGGAAAGTGAGTATATATTAAGAGTCCTACGCATTATCCTTGTGGTATTTGCCAGAACATCCGAGTGATATGTAAAAGTATTCACGATGAAGATGGAAATCCTTCTAGAGCCAACATCATACAAGCTCTTGGTAGGTGACATGTGAGATCTTTTCTAAAGATCAAGCTTGTGACAACTGGATAGAAACGATGGGGCGATTCACTCTTGAATCAACCTTGGTCCAGGAATGGAATTGACGAATACTTTTGGAAAAACCGTTCGATGTGCAAACCTTTTTTTCTCTAACACGTCGAATGTGTACTTATGTTTTCAAACACAAAAAGTGTCTCTGATTGAAAAAATACTTTTGGAAAAACCGTTCGATGTGCAAACCTTCTTTTCTCTAGCACGTCAAATGTGTACTCTTTTCAAATACAAAAAGTATTTTTGATTGAAAATTGATCTTTCTCATAAAACCTTCGTCGTATTGCAAAACTCTTTCTTCTAAGCAATACGCGATTGTTTTTCAAATCAATTTTTCATCAATCAGTGAATCTCAATTCGCTGGTTCACTCACTCCGTGTTGTCTTCTTTGAGACGTTCTTGTTTGAGAACGGCTAGAAGCAGTGCGAAAACCCTGTCAAGGATATTCTTGAATTATACGATCCACAGGCAGTACTCGTACTGATCAACGGGGAACCGTGGGCCATGTACCTCAATTCAACGAAAGTGATCAATGACACTTTCGTGTGTTTTATTGCTAACTGTTGTTTGCAGGTACATTTGGACGGTTGCGGCTGATCAGAATTGAGGAGTCAATCCAAAGCCGCATGCTCACAACATCTACACTTAATTAAAGAAATCATGACTGGTGCATATCTACATAACCTGGTTCTGATATTTCTATACTATGCTTCTGCTACGCTGCTGCAAATATCATGAACTAGTAAAGCTTCCGCTACTCTGATGGAAAGATGTCATGATCCAGAAAGTGTGAGCATGTCGGTCCGAAAGTCACAACTTCACATGATGGCAACACAATAAAGGGTGATCCAGAGATTTACTATGGCTGATGATCTCAATGAAAGATCGAAGATCATCAAGATGTGGATCAGTTCAAAGACCTCCACTTAAAGTACAAAGTTATCGGACTTTAAAGAATCACTGCTAAAGCACAAAGATGCAGAATTTGAAGAATTCAAGTCTACGAGCTCAAGAACAAAGTCAAGAATAGAATGCTGGGATTCAAAATGTAAATCATGGGGTGACCTCCCTTAGGGGGAGATTGTTAGGAATTAGAAATTCCATAGTGAAGTGTCGGTCACCCCAAATATTATCTAGCATAAGTTAGCTCGTAGACTTATCGTTATTTACATGTTTGTTAGTTAGTTGTTAGCTTAGTTTAGCTTAGAGTAACACCGTGGAGGACAAACGGGTCTTTACCCACTGTATGCCTGATCCACAGTCCGAAGGAGGACGTGTAGTATGTAACTATAAATACCCTCTACCTCCCAAGGTAGAGGGTTGGACCTTTCACTCAATCTAACCTTTCTTTCTTTGTTTACTTCTCTCTCTAGAAAGGCTCCCAATCTACTTTCTCTCTCTAAAACTCTTAAACCATACGCCTAATATTATTATGTTATGATGTGTTTGTGAAATCCAATATCCTACACAAAGCAAGTTCTCGATTTTGACAATCTTTTTGACACCATTGAAGACGACGTTTTGCATTCGAAAGCTCATTTAACAACTGCTCATTTTCAATTTTTAAAGGCTCAATTTATGACACATTATCGGTATTCTCAACATTATCAACAGAATCAACAGCGATATAATCAAATGCATATGCAACAGTATGTAATAACACAACATTTATGGTATCAGCACAGATAACATCTTCCAAGAGTCGATCAACATGATTTCTTAACATTTTCTTTTTACGTTTAGTATTTGAAATCGATGTTTCGGTTTGCTCAAAAACTGTTTTCATAAGACCAATCTCCTTCTGAAGATCCCGTTCCCAATATATTGCACACATTTTCAAATTTCAGACATGTGGTAAAAGTCTTTTCTGAAAAATATCTCGTTGATTTCGCGCATGTAGCGATTGAAAATGTTAAAGCTTTATTTGAATGAACTTCAATTTCACGTTCCAAAAGTTTGATGTCAGACATGAATGTATCAAAATATTTAAGAATTTGACATATGTCGGGTAATGATTTTACTTCACTGAAGGAAGGTAAATGACCATTAATTTGTGCAACATTTTGTCGGGGACCATCATTAGATGAGGACTCAGGAGTTGGTGTGATAACCCAAGGTGTGTTAGAATTATCCTGTTATGTGACGAAAGTTATGGCTTTTGAATAGTTAAATGGTTTGTTATAAACAACATTTTCCAATTTTAACCGACTCTCGTCTTCTGCATCTAATTCCTCTGCACGATTATATTCAACAACACTCATAATTGAGTCATCAATTCTATGTTCTGCACTGTAAACTTGAGGATTTGGTTTGAATGCTCTATGTGAAAAACTTGGTTGGTAATCAGCAAGAATTGGTCCATATCCATCTGGATTTGGTTTAAAAGAAAACTTTTGAATTGTTGTGATTGACTCACCATGTTTGTAAACAACATTTCGAAATTCTTTGATTTTGTTTTGTAAGTCGACAATTTCATCAAGATAGTAATCTATTTTTCTCCTCGAATGCTTTTTATACTCACAAAACTATTTTTGACAAGTTAACAACTCAGACTTGGCTTTTTGAGTTTCCAAAGTGAGAGCGTTAAGTTGTTGTTTATGATCATATTTTAATTGTTCTATTTGAGAAAGAAATGCATTCTTGGAGGCAACTAGATCACATATCTGTTTTTCCAAAGATTTTTCATTTTGGTATGATTTTGCAAAATCGACTTCAAAACCTTTTTCACATTTCTCTTTAGTTTCAAAAATGTTGAGTTGGAATTTATAACATTCATTATCCTTAGTCAACAGTGCAATTTTATCTTGCAGTTTCTTATTGATGTCATTGCACTTTTCCAGTTGAGATTGGGTGGTCTGAATTAAGTTGGTCATGAGCTCAAGATCTGGATTAGACAAAGGTTCATCTTGTTCAACTTGAATCTCAACATGATCATTATTTAGATCCTCAAATATGACCACAGAGTCAACTTGATTATCAATATTAACCATGAGGTCATCTTGATCATCAAAAATAACTACGGGATCCATTTGATTATCGTCGGAATAAGATGTAGAAGATTCATGTTGAACACTCTGAGCCTCGTCGGATGCAGATGTTGGCGGAGATATCAGATCATTAATGAGTATATTTTGATCCGGTACCTAAGACAAGCCATCAGTGTCATACATTGGGCCTTTATCACTCATGTGGAGATCTTGCATGTTTGCCATTAACATTACAGCTGCATTAGCTTGCAAGTCCTCCATGTCATCATCAGAATCAACATCAGCCATGAAGCTCTGTTCCTTGTTGGTAAGTGTTCCACCAGCTTCATCCTTGAGAGCCAAAAGTAGAGCTTCTTTGTGATAAGCGTTGCCTCTTGTTCTCGGCTTTGGGCATGCATTAGCCAGATGACCCTTCTCATTGCAGTTGTAGCAACGGAGACCATTAACCCCAGTCTGAGCATTTCCCTGATCAACCACTTGAGCCCGTTGTTGTGGAGCACCCATGTTATTCCTACCATTAACATTAAACCCTTGACCACTACTCATTTGACAACCATTTCCACGATTCTGAATCTCAACCCTTCCATTGTTAACAACAGCTTGATTTCTTGTATTTGATGAGGTGCGAATGCGATTGTTGGATTTGTTAGCAAATCGTCCAAAGGCTCTTGCAATCATTACAAATCCTTGATTCAATGCATCGAAGGCTTCTGCATCCTCATTTGATTCATTGTTGTTGTTGTATGGAACCAATTGAGTTTCTTGTGATTATTGTTGTGATGGATCATATGGTGTAATATGAGCAGTTGGTTGTGGAGGGTTTGTGAAGACGGTTGGCAAGGTTGGAAATTGAGGATAACATGCTTGAGTGTATAAAGCAAGAGTTTGATTATCCGGGAGTGAAGGCGAAGTAGGGAGTCCACGGATGATTCTTTCTTTGTCTACTTCCTTTTGGTGGTGCTTCAAATAGTCATACAACAATCCGTATGTAGCTTGATCAAGATTCTTTGCTTGACGGATGAATGTAACATACTTCTCTCAATCAGGACCAAGACAACTCAGGAACTTTGTGTTGATTGCAATCCTTGGCATAATGATATTATGTTTATCCAAGTCATTGATAATGTCTGAGAACCGATGATGGTATGACTCCAATGTCTCCCCTGTTTCAATCATGAAGTGTTCATATGCTAAGTAGATTTTGGATTCCATGTCCTCTTGATTGAGTTTAGTGCCTTCCATTAGAAGATGAATGTGCTCCCACATTGCTTTAGCAGTCTTCTGAGCATCAACACTACGAAGTATCGGATTGGGTAATCCCAAAAGGATATATTGCATTGCAATTTCATCGGCTTCTAAGTGAAGAATTTGTTCAGTAGTAAGTTGATCAAGATCGACAACATTGGTAACATCATCTCTTTGTGGAGTAGCATTCGGATCTCCGGGTATAGTGATAGTAGGCATCTGAAAAGGACCTTCAAGGATGACCTTCTTCAAAAATTTACCATGTGGCTTCTTGAGATCACAAAACCTAAAAAACCTTATCACCCATTGATCGTAGTTTCCGGGAGTGAGCATTGGAGGTCTATCAAGAGATCCAGCTTCATGAATGGAATGTTGGCTACTTAAAGCTTCACATATCTTTGCAAACCAAGAGGGTTCCTTTGGTGTTGTAACATTCATAGCATACTTGGCGGGATACTGATATTGAAAGTAGTTACAATGTTGAACTTGTTGACGAGGGTTTGGTTGAACCATTTGTGGTGGAAGAGGGTTTGCTCCTTGAGGAAAGTACATTTGATACGGCGGTTGAAATTGTTGTTGAAATTGTTGCAATTGTTGTTGAGATGGTGGAGGATATTGTTGTTGATGTGGTTGAGGATACTCATGAGGAAAGTAGTGAGAGTATGGTGGTTGAGACATCTTGAAACTTGTGTTGATGATGGATCTTTGTAGACGAATGAAACTTTGAGTTTGTTGATGAAGTAACCTTAAGCGTAGAAACAAGCTTAGGCGTAGAAGGAACCTTACGCGTAGAAACCTTTTACACGTAGACAGAAGCTTACACGTAGTAAGAGCTTATGCGTAGACTTGAGATAAAACTTAGCTTAGGCGTAAACCAAAGGCTTAATAGTAAGAAACCTTATGCGTAATATTTCCTTAGGCGTAAGACAAGCTTAAGCGTAGGAAATGCTTAGGCAAAGAAGTTTCTACTCGTAAGCTTTTAAGCTTAGGCGTAAAACTAGGGTTTTACCCAAAAATCCTTTACACTTATCCAAGTGTAAAAGATATCCAAAGTCGAAGAGTTTGCAGGCTTATCCAAGCAAGAAAACACTGAGTAAACCAACAGCTCCGAAGATCAAATGACGAAATCCTTAAGCGTAGAATCTGAGGCTTAGGCGTAGACTTTAGAGTATACGAGTAGAACTAGGGTTTTACTACGAGTAGAAAGTACCAACTTTTACCAAAACTGATTTTTATGCTCAAAAGTGTTTAGTAACCTGATTTTAATGATGAAATAGCTTCAATATCACCAAAATAACAATAAAGTTTGAAACTTGATGATCCAAAAAAAATGTCACCCTTAGGCGTAGAATATACTACACGAATCAAAAACCAAGCTAAAACTATTCTACACACGTAAAGTTTGAAACTTGATGCAAAAAACTTAAACTTTAACACTCAATAAACCTTAAACCACAAGAATCTTGAGTTTACAAGTGTAAAAATTAAAGCTTTAAGCGTATGAAAGTTTGTAGCCTTAAAACCCACGCATATGAAATAAGACTTCAAAAACAAAAGTGTTTCACCCAATGATGAGTGTCTAAATACTCATCATTTTTGTACCATTTAAACTGCAAAAACATCTGAAAACACTCAGAAATGCATCAAAATGATAAAAATATCACAAATAAGTGTTTTATATGTTTTAAATGCAAAAATACCAAAATCATGTGAAAAACGTATCAAGTTTGCATAATTGGCAGTTTTAGTCCCCCAAGTTTCAAAAGTTGTCAAATTTAGTCCCTGGTAAATCAAAATAATGAAAAATGTTATTTAAAGTTCTTAGGGATTCATGAGTTGTCAAACTTGGTCCTTGAAGTTTAAAATTGCAAAATGGCAACTTAGGCCCCTAAAGTTTCAAAAGTGTCATAAATAGTCCTTGGATATTTAAAAAATGAAAATAATCAAATATGGTCCTTGTACTATTCATAAATGGCAGGATAGGTCCTTGTGATAACTTTGGAAAATGGGCAAGATCAGTCCCTCAAGTTTGGTGGAATTGCAAAATTAGTCCTTGTGCTTAAATTATACCAAACGGACCCTTTATGTTATTTATCCAATCCAAAACACAAACACAACCCAATACCCATCCGGCCCAGTCCCAAGCCCAATACAAACCCACGTTTTTAAAAATATACCGCCATCACTGTGCTCCTTTCTCTCTCACGTCTGCAACTCAAAACCACCATGGTTTCCACCTCACCACCACCTTTCCACCTTATCCCCCCACCTGTTTACCTAATCCCTAACACCTCCACAAACACCAAATTGCATTAAATGCACAAAACACCTTTAAGACTTTTCCCGCCAAATTGACAAATGGGACGAATATGATGAATTATAAGAATCCAATGGTTGGAAGAGGTGGGAAAGTTTCAGAGGTCGACAAGGAGTCAAATGGATCATTATAAAGAGAAAAAGAAGCAGTGTGGAAGGATATGTAGAATAGTTTAGTTTTTACATGTAGGTAGGTAGTGTAATTTTACATTTCCAGTGTATTTCAAAGCTTTCAAGCTCCTTGTTAAGTTATCTCAGTGTAATAAAAACTTGTTTTTCAGTTTCAATTTCAGTTCTTGTATACGAATTCAGTTTATGCATATTTCCTTGTTCAAATTCTCAAAATAATCAAATGTTGTTATTAGTTGTTGCCAAGGATTGAAAAAGCTCACATAAGCTCTTATAAAGCTTCGAAGCTTTTAGAAACAATAAAATTTAGTTTAGAGTTAAAAACCAAAAATACCAAAAAAATTCACATAAAATAGATAGAAATTCAAAAATCATTGACTATGGTGAATAAAGCTGAAGCAGGGTAATCTACGGATTGCTATTGGTTTAGAGGCTTAGTGGTAAGCCTATAGGAAGTGTCCTTTGATCTCAGTTCTCAGTTTTTTGCAACTTTACAAATTGTAAGCAATTTCCTTAAAATTTGAATTTCTTAGTATAAGTGTTATACTCTTGTTAATTTTAGCTTAAATCTGTTTAAATATAGTTAATATCAGTTAATAAATAGATTACTTGGTTTAAAAACTTGTTTTAGTACATTAAGCTTAAAAGCAGTTTTCTATAGGGGTGTTTGGTTTCTGTGTAAATGGTTAGAAGGTTGTTCATGTTATTGTTCTTAGTTGTTTCATGTCATATTAGTCCAATTTAGCTCAGTCAAAGCATAAAATTCAGTCCTTGTTTTATAAAAAGTCAAAATCATCTTTAATTTTATCTTAAGTGTTAACTGCTAGGAATTTGGAGTACAAATTACATCATAGTTGCTTATAACCTGTTACTCTAGCTTAAATTTATCTTATTACAGCTTAATATAACATAATTAGTAAGTAGAGCTGATCATAAGTTCATAAAAGTCAACTTAGTTCATTTCTTCAAAAAGTCAAAATTTCTCAATGTCAGTTTTTGAATAAACTTATGAATTTTAGTGTGTGTTTAATACCAAGTTTTAGCTTATAATCTTTTGGGATATTAAAGTTTAGCTGCTCATCTTAATTAGAAAAATATTATTTTATATCTACTTAACTTATAAACTGCTTATTTCTTTGTCTCTTTTAAGTATTTTTTTCAAAATCATGCCCTGTGCACAGATTTACTAGCTTATTTCACAGGCTCTCACAAAGCTCATTAGTTAGCTTAAACTTGTGTACCTTAGCTTTTTGAGAAGCTCATCTAGCTATCTCAAAGTTCCAAGTTTAGTTTTTCCATTTCTAGCTTATTTAATAAGCTTGCAAATAGCTTTTTGTTTTGTCCATTTCCTGTGTACACCAATTAGTCAGTGTTTACCAGCTTTTTCAAAAGCTTCTCACAAGCTTATTAGTAAAAGCCAAACTTTGTAATTTAGATTTTTGGAAAGCTCAGCTAGTTAGCTTGTTAGTTCCAGTGTTTGTTTTAATTTCCTAACTTGTTACAGTGCTTAAAAATAAGCTAGTAAGTACCTAGAAAACCCAAAAGTGTCTGTTTAACTTGAGTTTAACTAGTGCTTATTTGGATTTTGCTAAGTGCTTATTTCTAAGTTTTTGTACTTATTCAGTTGTAATATTAGCTTGCTAACAGTTATTTAGCTTATTCTCAATTAGCTTTTGCTTATTCAATAGCTTATTAGCCATTTGGCTTAAGCTTGTGCTTATTCTTATTTTTGCTCACTGTTAAGTAAACATAAGCTCAAACTGAGCTTATTAGTGGTTTTTAGAAAAAATTATAGTTTTAAAATTTGCTTAATATCAGTAGCTTAATCAGTTTCAAAAAGAAAAATCCAAATATAAAATATTTTGCAAACGGAGTTCTTTGGGATTCGAACACGGCCACCCAGCTCACCACACACACACGTTACCAGTTGCCCTTGGGTCTTTATTTGTTTATCCTTTGCACTATTTAATACTTAACCCCTTTTTGTCTCTTTAGCTTATACGAACTAATTAGCTTATTTATAGCTTATTAAAACTAGCTGTCACATCTTTTGTATTTTTCTTAGCTTTGTATTAGTATAAAGTATTTTATAAAAAAGTTTCATATTTTTCTTAATAGTTTTAGTATTTTTAATCATTTAATTAGTTTAAAATAGTATTTAATTCATAATAAAAATATAAAAGTAAAAAAAATATAAATCTTTTTTCTAAAATTTTCTTTTGTCATATAGTAAGTAAGAAAATTGTTTTTACATTCGTAGGACTTTTATTTTACAAATTTTACGTTTTTTCTTGCGCGCTCGCGTAATTTTTATATATAACGCACGTTTTCATTCTAGGTCACGTTTTTAGATAATTTAGGTTTACGCTCTAATTAAAATAGTTTATTTAAGTTATTTTGTTTTATAAATCAAGAAAAATCAACTTTAAAAATAGTGATAACGTTTATTTAATATAATTTAGTTTTTTAAATCTTCTTTAATTTGCATTTAAGCACTTGTAATTTACAAACTTTCTCTTTAGGTGTAATTACCACTCAAAATCTTTACTGATCACTATCCTTAGTGATTATTCGACATCTGAAAGTGTTGAACACCATTAATCCTCCGTGGGACTTAACGACCCGGGAATCCACTATATTCCAAGGGAAATTGCATTGGTTTTAGACTGTTTTAATTTTATTACGGTTGACCATTCACAAGTGGTTGACTTGTGTGATAAAATTGACGGTTTGCCACCAATCACCCAACTAGATGGCGATTGATACCACTGTTAGGTCACCATAAGTTAACACAAGTAACAATATGTAAGAAATAAGATGAAAGTAAGATTGGTTGAACACACAAACACACACACGTATGAATACTAGAATATTAGGCGTAGGAAATGTATTCAAGTGAACAACCAACCTTCAAATGAAGGTTTACATGTGTTTATATAGGGAAGGGAACTAGGGCAACATGTCTAGTCCCTTCCTTACTTATTGGGCTTGGGCCAAGGCTTATGGGCTTTCTACATAAGCCTTGCCATTAATATAAACATAAAATCCTAGTTTAAGAAACCTATTACATATTAAATACTAACACTTGAAATATAAGTTAGGAGTGATTCCAACATTTTCAATTACAGGTTGTCAACTAATGGGTGATTTCACAGTAAAACTCCATCATGATGGGGGGTTTTGTCCCCAACCCTCTCAAATATATGAATGGTGAGTGCCAAATAATTAATAACATTCAATTTGAAGATATGAAGTTCGATAGTTGTTTCAGATAGTTGAAAGGTTACTGCTTAATAAGCCTACGGGATTGTATTATTTTATTCTTGGAACAACATTGTTAAAAGGGATTAGGGCGCTTAAAACACAAGATGACATGGAAGAGTTTATGGTTTTAGGATTTCAGAATGGCTCTAGGATGGACTTATACATTGACTTTAATGATTATGATGTTTTAGAGTACCTTTATGATGATAATTTGCATAAGACTAGTCATGAGGTTAGGGAAGAGGATGAGGACCTTGAAAATGTTGAGTTTCATACAGAAGGTGAACAAAATATAGCCTTTGAGAAGTTGACAATAGATGATCCTTTTGTTAATACAAATAAGCCGTAAAAACGTTTATTCGTATTTTACGATCTTCTAATGTTTTGTCGATAACAAACGTAAAACCATTTTAACGAAACAAATAAAATACGTAAATTGGTTGAGCCAATAGTTTACTAACACACTTATATTTTCATATAAAACACTAAACAAATAATAGTGTTTACATCTTATAGAAATACATATGTATAACAACTAGTGTTTACATAATATGGAAATGTGTATATATTGTAATGGGTAAAAATCTTAGTACTTGACCCATTGACTAGATACATTGAACATTGTTGAGTAAAACCCAAAGTCCATGACCCATACCCATGGATCTTGATCCATAACCCATGACCCATTGTATGACATCATGCATGAAGTCATGTTGGGTATTATCCATGATCCATGACCCAAGACCCATGACCCAATGTCTATATACATTGCATCTTGTATAACCCATGGTTCATAACCCATAACCCGGTTTGCAACCCAAAATCCGGACTTAAGCTGACCCAGCTGCCCCACTAGCCGGATCCCTTGGATTGCACTAGCCGAATCCCTCTGTGGAAGGATCCATGGGAACCGAGGAACAATAGAGAAAATTGCCTATAAATAGTGAGCCATTTCTCTCTTGCAACTCAACCCTTTTACACATACTCTCTCTTAGTATTGTAAACTCTCTAACCTCAGATCCAAAGGATCTTTCTATGTAGTTTTTTGTTTGTGTGATTCTCTAGGTTCCTCTTAAAGGCGAGATCACCACCTCTTGAAGTAGAGCAAGCTCAAGTCCATGGGTTGCCAAGCTTCGTCATCATCAAGACTACTGAAGTTATCTTGTTGATAGTTCTTTCCTCCCTCCTTAGAAGTGTTGTGTTGAAGGCATTAGTGAAGGGTGCCTAAGGGTTGTGTTGAAGGCATTAGTGAAAGGTGCCGAAGGGTCGTGTCAAAGGCATTAGTGAAAGGTGTCGAAGGGTCGTGTCAAAGGCATTAGTGAAATTTGCCAAAGGGTCGTGTCGAAGGCATTAGTGAAAGGTGCCAAGGGTGTACAATCGATATGGTGCATCGATGTACAAGATAGTTAGTTTGGGTTAAAGGATAGTGATATCCTTATGATGTTGTAATAAGGAGTGTGTCTCCTTTGGGGTTGTTGTGTATTGGTGTAGTGTTGGGTAGTAGTTCCTCCTTTGTAATGGAACTCGGTATCTAGCCTTCCGGATAAAGTGTAGGCGACGTTGTGATAGGTTTGGTTCTACCTCGTGGAAGAACTCGGTGTCTATCCTTGTACGGATAAAGAGTAAGCGACATTGTGAAGGCTTCTCCGCCACATTAAGGAGCTTGTGTTGTGTAGTGCTTACGAACTCTCGAGTGGGGAACTCGGGGAGTGGAGTAGGGCAAGAAAGGTGTCCTTGTAGCCGAACCACTATAAATACTCGTGTTGTAGTTTTGTGTTTCTTACTCTTTATCTTTGCATTGCTTATTTATATGCATATCTATCATCATCCAACACACACATTAAATAGATTGACATAAGTTGATCTAAATATTTTAAAACAAAGTTTTAATCGGTAAAACTATTCAACCCCCCTCCCTTTTTAGTTTTACACACCTTTTTTAACCAAGCTTGTAGGTAAGGGTAACTTCATAGGTAAAAGAGATGACCCCATACCACCTTTAAGTGGTACATACATAGTTGAAGAAGATGACCCCGGAGGAGGATGGCATAGATGCTAAGTATAAGGTCAAAAAGGGTGTGAAGTATCCTTCATACAACCCAAACATGTATGCAGACTTTCTTGCAGACATGTATCTATGAACAAACTTAAACCATGTACAAATTTATACCATAAAACAACCATTTCATTGAAACAAAAAAAAATTACATACTTAACCATCCTTACAGACATTTCATACCTAATTAATACTATGGTACCCTTAATACTAGTCAAGATACATTCATAGAACAGCTAACAACAAGGCAAAGCAGATAATCAACAGAACCATCATGAAATTTTCCATCCTCCTCCACTTGCACAAATTTGCCTGTGTCTTTTCAAATTCAGCCTTCATTTCTGCCTTGTAAATCTCTATCTCATGTCTGTTAACTTCATCTTCAAACACTTCTCTTTCTTCAGTGTTCATTGTCACATACATCTCATACATGGTGTGTTTATACCAATAAGAGTTCAACTCATCATCAATCCAAAAGAAACAATCACATTTTTCACGGACAAACTACATAAGAGAAATAAAATTATACAAAACAAACTTAAAAACAAAAACTTTAAACAACACATGATTATAGGCTTTCTTACAGATGGTTTTGGGCACACAAGAAAAACGACGAACTGGGTTTCTCACTGCCCATGAAACCCTTCTTGCCAAACGAAACTTACATTTGTAGATGAAGCCATTTTGTGGCAACTAGATAACATTAAAAAAAAGTTGGAAAGTACCAGTTAGTACCCGGTAATATTAGGTAGATCGAATAATATTTGAATGTATTATAGCGAGTTTGACACTTTACAAAATATATTGCGTAGTTATATTTATTTGAAAAAATATGTTGCGTATCTTTAGTTTTAAAAAATGGAAGGTTACCCACCAACTTAACATTCGTTCCATTGTCACCGACTTTTTATAGCATTGACTTTTATATGTGACCTTTTTTCTTTTGACTTTTAGAAATGAATATAGCCAACCTAAAATGAATTATAATTTATTGAATGGTTGAATGCAGCGTTTATTTGAATTATATTATATCAAATAAAATCTTGTTTGATCAAATATGAAATCAAATATTTGATGAAGAAAACATCAATAATCTATATCTATATCTATACTATATAAAATGAAAAAATGGTCAAAGTGGAAAAAGTAAAAAATGTTAAAAGTTGAATGTTGAAAACATAGTCAATGGAGAGAGAAATAAATAATATAGTTAATACTCTTATTAAAACACCCCATTACTTAAAAGTACAATAATTTATTCACATTGTACACCCAATTAAAAGCACATCTACCAAATTAAAAACAACCAATTGAAACCGATACCGGGTTGACCCGTTGAAACCGATACCGGGTTGACCTGTTGAAACCGATACCGGGTTGACCCGTGACGCTTCAAACCCGGCGGGCTGACCCGGTTTAATTTGACATTTTTCGACCCAACCTATCGGTTTGACTCGGTTTAAATCGACCTGTTTTTTTATCGGAACGGTTCAACCAGTTGAACCACCCGGGTGAAATCGGGTTTCAAATTTGACAAAATTATATGAGAAATGATGAAGTAGTTGTGGAACCCGTGACAATTTTTTTGAAAGGAGAGACCAAGTAATTGTAGTTTTTGGTTTATTTTGCTTTGACACATGTAATTTGTCATTTGTATAATGTTATATTAAAAAATGTTGCTCTTGCACCATTTAAGGGACTAGCATATATGAATCGTCGTTTAAAAGTTAATATATATTGTATAGCCCTTTGTCCAGTGTATCAATAATGTTATGTAAGTTTATTAAAATCACAAAAATAAATAGTATTGTTATCTTTAGCGATAATTATTTGTACCTCAAACAAATAGCTTTGAACAATGCATAAATATCTATACAAATTGATAGTACAAAATAATCTTATATGGTGATATCCAATTTGCAAAGTTACAATTTTAAAAGCCACACACCAAATGATAAGCGTTACACATGTAAAAAAAATAGTTATCACTGCCTAATTTACTGACAACAAGAAAAGCGGTCGCACATGTTGGCTATACCTCTAAACTACAATATAATATTGTCAACTACATAATACCGTTGCTTTTTGTAATGCTTGAATCTATTATTACTAAAAATCTTAATAACTTAAAACAATCCTATTAGAAAATATACTCACACACTTAGATCGACTCTACATAATTTTTTAAAAAACTATATATTTATGTTGCTATGCAACCACGCATCAGAATTGTAGTTATTCGAAAACGATTCTCTAATGCTACAAATACAGTTTGTTGAAAGAAACTTATGGGTCATCGGAACTTTGCAGAAAACTAGACATCGCTGCCGCTAGGCGCGAGTACTCGTCTAGTTACATATAATAGAAAAACAGTCAAACTTTAAAAAGTGAAAAGTTAAAAGTCAAAGGTGAAATAAATGTTTTATGTAATTAATACTTTTATTAAAACATCTCATTACTTATAATTATAATAATTTATTCACATTGTACAATCAATTAAAAACATGTATACCAAATTAAAAATAACCAAATTAAATATCCCTTACTAAAAAGTACAATAAAATTTTCACAATGTACAATTTAAACAAGCTATAACATAATCTTAAATATAAAATAGAGTAAACTGCAAAAATCATCCCTGTGGTTTGTGTATTTTCGCAAGAATCATCCCTATCTCAAACCTTCAGCATTAACCATCCCCAAGTCCACAAACGTTTAGCAATAATCATCCCTGAGCACTAACGTCGTTAGTTTTACCAGTTAAGTGTTAAATAATATTTTCCTGTTAGTCCCTCCGTTAATATTTTTGCACCGTTAGTCCTCATTTTACGTTTTCGTCACTTTTTTACGTTTTTTTCCGTTTTTACCGTTTTCTACCCGTTTCGTCCGCTTTTATCGTTTTTTGTCCGTTTTTGTATGTATTAGTCCGTTTTTTTAAGTTTTCGTCCGTTTTTTACGTTTTCATCCATTTTTTACTCTTTCGTCCAGTGTTTTATACGTTTTTGTCGATTTAAATCGTTTTTCGTCCGTTTTATAGTTTTGTCCCTTTTTTACGTTTTTCGTCCGTCATTTTACGTTTTCGTCCCGTTTTTATGTTTTCGTCAGTTTTTTACGTTTTCGTCCGTTTTTTACGTTTTTTTTGTTTTTGCGGTTTCTAACGCTTTCGTCCGTTTTTTTTTTTTTTTATACGTTTTGTCCGTTTTAAATCTTTTTCGTCCGTTTAAATCGTTTTTGTCCGTTTTAAATCGTTTTCGTCCGTTTTTATAGTTTTTGTCCGTTTTTTACCCGTTTTTTGTATGTTTTCATCCGTCATTTTTACGTTTTTTACGTTTTTTACGTTTTCATCCGTTTTTTTACGTTTTCATCCTTTTTTTACGTTTTCGTCCGTCATTTTTACATTTTCGTCCATTTTTTTATGTTTTCGTCCAATTTTTTACGCTTTCGTCCGTTTTTATATGCTTTCGTCCTTTTTTTTTACGTTTTTGTCCGTTTTTTTTACGTTTTTGTCCATTTTTTTACGTTTTTGTCCGTTTTTTTACGTTTTTGTCCGTTTTAAATCGTTTTCGTCCGTTTTTATATGTTTCATCTGCTTTTTATCCGTTTTTTTTATGTTTTCGTCCGTTTTTTGAGTTTTTTTCCGTTTTATACGAGTTCGTCCGTTTTTTTTAATGTTTTTGTCCATTTTTTACGGTCTCATCCGTTTTTTTACGTTTTCGCCCGTTTCATACGATTTCGTCCGTTCTTTACGTTCTCGTCCATTTTTTTTAATCTTTTTGTCCTTTTTTTACGGTCTCATCCGTTTTTTTACGTTTTTGTCAGTTCTTTACGTTCTTGTCCATTTTTTTTACGTTTTCGTATGTTTTTTTACGTTTTCGTCCGTTATTTTATGTGTATTCGTCCGTTTTTTTATGTGTATTCGTCCGTTTTTATATGTTTCGTCCGCTTTTTATTCGTTTTTTTACGTTGTCGTCCGTTTATATACGTTTTTGTCCTTTTTTTACGTTTTTGTCCATTTTTTACGTTCTCGTCCGTTTTTTTACGTTTTCGTCCGTTTATTTTACGGACGAAAGCGTAAAAAAACGGACGAAAGCATATAAAACGGACGAAAGCGTAAAAAAACGGACGAAAACATAAAACGGACGAAACGTAAAATGACAGTCAAACGTAAAAAAGCGGACTAAACGTAAAAAGCGGACGGACGAAAAACGTAAAAACGTAAAAATGACAGACGAAACATACAAAAACGGACAAAAACTATTAAAAACGGGAAACGGACAAACGATTTAAAAAAGCGGACAAAAACGATTTAAACGGACGAAAACTTATTTAAAAACGGACAAAAACGTATAAAAAAAACGGACGAAAGCGTAAAACGGACCCAAACGTAAAAAAAACGGACGCAAACGTAAAACGCGACGACAACGTAAAAATGACGGACGCAAAACGTAAAAAAAACGGACAAAACTATAAAAAGGACGAAACGATTTAAATCGGACAAAACGTATAAAAACGGACGAAGACAAAAAAACGGACGAAAACGTAAAAAAACGGATGAAAACGTAAAAATGACGGACGAAAACTTAAAAAAACGGACGAATACATACAAAAAACGGACAAAAACGGATAAAAAGCGGACGAAAACGAGTAAAAACGGACAAAAACGTAAAAAAGTGACGAAAACGTAAAATGAGGACTAACGGTGCAAAAAATATTAACGGAGGGACTAACGGGAAAATATTATTTAACACTTAACTGGTAAAACTAACGACGTTAGTGCTCAGGGATGATTATTGCTAAACGTTTGTGGACTTGGGGATGGTTAATGCTGAAGGTTTGAGATAGGGATGATTCTTGCGAAAATACACAAACCACAGGGATGATTTTTGCAGTTTACTCTATAAAATAATTAAACACACTAATTAATGTTATTTTTAAAACACCCTAAAATAAAAAGTACATGTTATTATACAAATTAATAAAACACACAAAGCTTCATACAAGCTAACAAGTTGATGGTACATATAGTTTTGAAAATCGGACTGGACCAACGGGTTCAACCCAGAACCGGTGTCGCCACCGTTTCGGCTAACCAATAACAGCCATCTGAAAACGAACTAGAGAGGACCCGTTGAAACCGATATAAATTGGTGAATCAAGTCTCATCGATATATATTTCTCCAGTTGACCCTGTTTAATTTGACCCGTTTTGACCCAACTTGTCGGGTTGACTCGGTTTAAATCGACATTTTTCAACGGGAACGGTTCAACCGGTTGAACCACCCGGGTCGAACGGGTTTCAAAACGTTATGTTTAATCCCCAAATATTCAAACTTTTATTATTTTTCGTTTAGAACCCATAAACTTTTTTTAACACAAAACGATATGTCGCCATATAAATATATTATATATATGAGTTTTTCTTCCAAAACGATTATAATGTTTTACAATTAAAAGAAAATATGTGCCCGTTAGTGCATATTTAACTTATCAATGGGCTAAATACGACCATTTCAAAAAAAATATGAGGCTAAATGTACCCAAATCTTTTACAAAATAGCCAAAATTAGCCCATTTTATTTTTATTTTAGGCTAATCACATTCATGCTAATTTATGTACTTGCGTTCTTCTTAACGACACCGTTAATCCCATCCTTGTTAGTTTTTACGCGACAAGTAACGTGTGTTGTTAGTTTTGATCTCATAACTGATGTAATGTTTATTTCCATTAAATATATTTATATGTTGTTTGATAGATGTTAAGAATTTTGTCTAGACTTTAGTTATCGTATAAACCATTTGCAATTGCGTTTTCATCGGTTTACGTTTTATTTTAAACGATACACAAAACACTCATCATAATATCACAAATCATTAGTTATCTGATGCTAGAAACCACTACTGCTAGGCGCGACTACTCGCCTAATGTATTAAAATAAATGGAGAAGAGCCATTTTCAAGATATGACTAACTCGAGACTGGAATTATGACGCGTAATTTGGAACTTTTCCACAGCAAGGACCAGCATATATGATGTTGACAAATTTCTCTCTGGCCTCCTTACTAATGTAATATTACATTTTCACCCTTATAGTCTATTATCTTCCAATTTGCTTTCACAATCCTTACAAATTTAATAGATATTTTTCTTACTTCATATTTCTACATATCTTCTTACTCATATGATCTTGACATGTGATAAAATTAACGGTTTAAATGAAAAGAAATAATAAATAAAAAACACTTGTTTTATTTTTATATGAGTAAGAAGATGAATATGAATGTAAAATAAGAAGATATAACAAAACTCAAATTAATATGCTTTTATCATTATGATTCAACTAAACCAATTGTAAATTATATAGATAGTTTAATTCTTTAAACTTATAAGTGACTCAAATTAATGTCTTATATTATATTAACGTTAGATGAGCTGTTTCCAAAGTAAATAAATTCGATGATTTTACAATAACATCTTGCATCGTACTAGCATGGTACTACGCAAAACAATGAGTTCGAAGATGAACGTTGTTTAATGATTTGATTAGAAGCACTCGACGCTGAATATTATTTAACGAATGTTGCTCGAAGGCAATTTGAATTGAATCTGAGTTTTGCTTTTGAATAAATAAGATTAAAACGCTATTAGAATACATGTGTTTGATATTGCTTATTAAAAGAACCGATAGAAAAAAAAATCAAATAGACAACAAATTTGTAAGGCTCGCGTAAACAATCACAAAAGTTGTATATGTATTTTATGTAATTGGTTGTACAATAAATGAGCAAAAGTCAATTGTAGTTTAGCGGTTGGAATATGTTTTCCTTTCACCCGGGTGACCCGTGTTCGAATCTGGCCAGTACATGTTTTTTAAATCTTACAAAATCCGACAATTAGCAAGTGTGTAATTTGAAAATTTTAGTCTTCCATAAATGAAAGGGAGAATTTCATATATATTCCTTTTTTGTATCAAAATTACATATATATACAACCTAACTTAAAAATTACATATATCTTCAATCTAAAACTTAAAATTACATATATATCCAACATAACTTAAAATTTCTATATATACCAATCTCAACTTAAAATATCATATATGTCCAAATTAAAACCTTAAAATACATAGTAAATATCACTTGATTTTAAAATGCCACAATACCCTTGTTTTCTTTTTCATTATAGTCACACATAGGGGTGTAAGTCGGGTCGGGTTGGTCGGGTTCGGATCAATTCGGGTCAAGGCTAAAAAGACATACCCAAATCCGACTCTATTTAGAACCTTGGTTAGTCAGGCTCGGATCTATTTGGGTCGGGTTCTAAATAGAGTCGGTTCCGATATGTTTTTTTAGCCTCGACCCGAATTGAACCGAGCCCGACCAACCCGACCCGAGTAATAGCAGTGTTATTATAACGAAAAGAGAAACAAGAGTGTAATGGTCAATTTAAAATCAAATGATATTTAATATGTATTTTTTATGGTTTTAATTATATGTAAATTGAGTATTTGGAAATATATGATAATTTTAAGTTTTAGATTTGATATATATGAAAATTTTAAGTTAGGTTAGATATATATGCAATTTTAAGTTTTAAATTAGATAAATATGTAATTTTTATGTTAGGTTCGATATATATGAAATTTTAATGTAAAAGAGGGATATATATGAAATTCTCCCTAAATGAAATGTCTCAAATACTTTATATAGTAGTATACATATAATTAAGGGTGGAAATTTCTGACCCGACATAAAGTGCGACCTGAAATCGACATGAAAATTAACAGGTTCGGGTTGAGACTTAATAGATTTCAGGTTGGGTTTGGCTCGACCCATCTAACCCGTTTATTAAACTGGTCAAGTTCGGGTTGGGAATAAATTAAGCGGGTCGACCCGTCAACCCATTTAATATATTTTTCTTTAATTAAAAGTTATTTATATTTTTCTATACGGGTTAAGGTCAACCCGCAAACCCGTTTCACATGTTTACCTCATGTAATGTGCCAACTTTTGTATATAAAATGGGTTAAATGGGACAACCTGAAATCCGTTTAACCTATTCAACCCGTGTAACCTATTTAACCTGCCAACTTAAGTATGTATATGGGTTAAATGGGTCAGGTTCAGGTTATGTGTAAACAAGTTAGGGTTGACATAACTGATCTGATGATTTAAATAGGTCAGGTTCGGGTTGAGCTTTTCTAACCCGCCAACCTGTCAATATGAACCCGCCAACCCGAACCTGACCTGAATCGCGACCCCTACATATAATAAGATAAGACATACTCCCTTCGTCCCAAAATAAGTGTCATGTTTGACTTTTTAAAGTCTTTGTTGTTCAACTTTGACCTTAAATATTTTTATTTGTATTGTATAATACTTGATGAAAATTATATCAATAAAAACACATTTGAAACCCAATCATTTCATATATATTTTTATCAAGTGTTATATAAAATAAATAAAAATATTTACGATCAATGTTAAACAATAAAAATTATAAAAGTCAAACCTAACATTTTTTTAAGGATTAAGATCCTCGAATGTTGAGTTCAATATGACCAGTCATGTTATCTCACATAAACATTAGTGGATCTCTTATTTTTAGTTCAAGTAAGGAGAAATGATACATGGACCTAAACTTAGGCCTAAACTTAGACCTAAAACCAAGTGTCAGCATCCTGATGGCTGCAGACAGGGACCCACTTCTTTTACAACCCATAAGGATGATGTCAAGTAGTTTTAGGTCTAAGTTTAGGCTTAAGTTTGGGTCCATGTATCATTTCTCCAAAGTAAATTATTTTATGAGGCTCACTTTCTCCTATATGAGACAACATGACTAAGCATGTTAAACTCAATATTAGAGGATCTCTATCCTTTTTTTAAACGGACGTAGTATTATCTTTTGAGAAAAAATTCCCACACGTACATGTGTCATTCAACTATTGGGAGTGAAAGTAAGAAAAAGAAAATACAATAAAATTTGATTGGTACATCTCATTTGCCACATGTGCATGTGGAAATTTTTTTGTAAAATTTATGTGAATGTAGCATTTCTCTTATCTTTTATAGCTTTTTTTAATTACCTTTCTTCCATATTATCCTATTGTAGAAGGAAAGTTTAGAAAAGAAGACTTAACAATCTTTGAGTAACTGTATTCTCTTAATCTCGTCTCACCTAAAATAATTTGGGAACATGATTTACTTTTTGTGAGATGAGATATAGTGAGAAGAGAAATTGAAATAAGAAGAATGAGAATAAATTTGATTCACATATTTTAAATGGGAATGGGAAATTTAAAAGAAGATGCATCAATTTCTTTAGGTGCATCTGAAATATGCGGCTGTGGTTTCTTCTCACCCTTCTTATTTTAATTTCATTTGATCCATACTCTACTTTTTGTTGTTATTTTGCATTTTTCTTTTTCTCCAAAATAAAACTCATGAATAAGTGTGTATATTTGACGTTTTACTAGTCTTTTTCGAATCACAAACTAGTTTGTTACGATAATAGATTGGCTAACAAGGGTAAGCTAGTTTTGCAAGTCATTCTTATATATTGCATGCGCACAAACTTTCTTTAACAACCGAAAGTTCTTTCTTTTATTCAAGATTTAAGATAAAAATAAACAATAAAAGGGGTCAACTTGACAATCTGCAAGTGAAGTTAAAAAAAAGAACCCAACTAGAAACATAAAGAAGAGAAAACGTTTAGTCAAAGGAAAAGTATAACCGGGAACGAGTCCAATTCACACACCTATATAAAGCGCTCACATCTTTTAGACCAAATATCACACACACATGCATTTACACATTTTTCACACATCGAAAAAATCAATTTTCCATACAAGTTTTAGACCATTTTGATGGGGAAATACGTAGAGATACTGGATTTAGGAGTAAGAATGGTTGCAAGATTTCATTCTCATTGTCCTCAGACTGCTCGCATGTACTATCACCCTCCTTCTAACAACGTTGTTGATAATGGATGTGGTTCTCACGTAACATCGGTGTTTCAAGAATCTAGTAAAAGTACGCAGTTTCAGAAGAATATGAGTTTCAATACTAGAGAGATTATTTTTTCTTCGGCTATGTAAATTGGAGGAATTTTGTATACATTTATATTCACTGATTTTTTAATACATAGAAGTTTTGATTCTCTATAATTAACTGCTCTAGTTATTAGTTTTCATGTTTAATTTTGTTATGACAAAGAAAAGGCCATTTGAATGAATGACTCCAACTGGAATCATGACGCGTTATTTGGAAATTTGCCAACCAGAACCAGCAATAGCATATATTTTGTTTGAACATATTTAAGTTTTGCCCCTAATTGTTACATTTCGTTTTCAATATTGTTTTTAATTTTTCTTTTTTATACATGCTCTTATGAGTTTCAAAAGATTTGCCACCGAGAACCACCAATTCTATTTAGACCTAAATATTAGGGGTGGCAATCGAGTCGTGTTCGTGTTGACCTATTCGGGTTCGCGTGTTGGCGGGTTGGTATAACCTCTACCTAAACACAACCCATTTATTAATCGTGTCAAGAAACTCAACCCTAACCCACACCTGCATAACACGTGTAACCCGTTTATGACCCGTTTAACCTGTTTAACTAAATAGGTCAAGCAGTAAATAAGGTTGGTGATTTGTTATTTTAACTAGTTTAAATGAAAAAGTGATATAAAGATCTAAAATATAATAAAAAGAACATACAAATAACTATAAGACAATTTTCAGAGTTATAAAGTGTCAATTTCAATGATATTTGAGGTATAATCGTAATTCACTCATATTAAGTACATAAAAAAAATATTTAATCCACATCTCACATAAAAAAAACTAGGTTATATTTTTTATTTTTTGAGTCTTGTATACTTAAACGGGTTCACGGGTTGACCTGTTTAGTATTTACTCGACCCAAACACAACACGTTTATTAAACGGGTTAGACGGGTTGACCTGTTTTTGACCCAAACCCGTTTATCCTCAACCCATACCCGTTTAACTTCGTGTCGTGTTCGTGTCGTGTCGAGAATTGCCGCCCCTACTAAATATAAGTCTAAATAGATGCCTAATCTATAAATCATTTGACAAGTGTAATATGTATTTTCTCTTTTAAAGTTCTCACTAATCATTTTTTCAAATCAACCAATCAAATCATTAAATACGTAACTAGACATGGTTATTAGATACATCAATCATTCTTCTAAGAATTATACGACTAATTTTAGTTATCATTTTTTACCAGGAATTATACCTTCCATACTAGAAAAACCCTAAAACAAAAATACGCTCTCACTCCATCGCCATAATCCATGTCGTGTCCTACCTCAACCTCACCCCTTCAACATGGTTAATGATACTCCCACTCCATCCAAGTATGCAAAAGTTTTCACCATCCACAACTATAAAAACCTTATGGCATTTATACTCGATGCCGACAAACTCAACTATTCGAATTGGAGTGCCCTATTTAAGATTCATCTTCGAAGTTGAGAAGTCCTAAAGTTTATCCAAACACCCCCGTTGACGAGTACACCCCTACCTTCAACTGATGAATGGCTAACCATGGATACCATCATTCAATCTTGGATCCTTACCACCATCTTCGAATCCCTCCTCAAACACGTCCTTAAAACCAAACCTACAACTACCAAGGACATTTGGACACTTTGGAAAAAAAATCAAGAAAAAAAAACATTTAAGTACAATAAAATATGGCTGAAATACCACATTAACCTCAAGCAACCGCTTGAACAACCACTAGATCATTTGTGACATGCCACAAAACGACCACACTAACTACATACACAAACTAGAACAAAAAAACTATCCAACTGCTACAATAGATCATCATCATCACTCTCCTGTAGATCACGCAAAATACTCTTCCCATCTTCCTGCGTGAGGAGGTCAAAATCCACATTCTTACCCGACCAAATACCGGTCTTCTTAAGAGGCGTCCCCACATTTTTCCTTGTATCATCGATATGTCCCAGGGAGACACCCCCACCTTTTTCATTGCACATTGTTCCTCCTATAAACGTATTCTTTTCCTCAAACACATTCTCAACTTCGTCACTATCACTATCGTTAACAATATTTCCCACATCATTTGTCGACTGCCAAGTTGTCTTATCAACCTCAAAAACATCAAAATGGTCTTGTAGAGCATTAAAAGAATTTTTAAGAGATATAATATTAATAGCTTGTGACGAAAAATCCTTAGTGTTACTACCAGAGCTAGGTCCGTCTTGAGTCGCCTTAGGTTGTGATGTAGAAGCCTCGCCATTCACTTGTGATGAAGAAGCTATGCCATGCACATTAATCGATTTACTTATAGGGCGATAGTAGTAATTTGGTTTAGGTTTATTTAACCGGACACCATCAATATGTCGCAGTTTAGAAATTGATTTTCCTTTCCCTTGCTTATGAGTCACTTCCACAAACCCATCATCCGGCATCTTAGTCGGACCGCTACTTTTGTCTTCTTTGGGCATTGCTCATCCTTATGATCAAAAAACTTACAAGTATCACATCGAGGGGGTTGCCACTCGTACTCAATATCAATGGTTTCCAAAGAATGCCCCGACCTATTTGGAAATGGAATAGCCACTACTAGAGATTCCACAAGAGCTTTTTTAGAAGACACCTCAATAAGGGCACGAGCATAGTTGTTACGGCTCCATGATTTAAGATACATAGTGCTCATATAAGCATCAAGCATTATAGGTCGTCCCAACTTAGTGGTAATCAAACTTAAACCAACTTTCGAATAGGCAACAATAGGAACGTTATGAAGTTTTACCCAAACAGGGGTCGAAGTGATTTCCTCCTTTGTTAGTCGAGTGTTGGGTGTCCATATGTTCAGCATTATAGGAACCAAACGAATTAGCCATGGCCCGTTTTTTAAAACGTGTTCCATACTCTCCCTTGTTGAAAATTGGAAGAAGAATAAACCATTATTCAACATAACTCGTTCAAGTTTATACTTAGCCCAAGTGTTTTTAACATAGTTCTCAACAATAGGGAATGCGAGACGCTTACCGATAAAATATCCAAATAAAGTATCAGCAAAACGATTACTAACCTCATCCACCGCTGTCAATGGAATGGCCACATCAGCACCTTCGACATTTTCATCAGTACTTAGTTCAGAAATTCGTACAGTCGTCTTGGATGTGGTATCCTTAAAATGAAAGCAAAAGAGGCCAGCTTCGAGCCTCTATTTACAGAGTTACCAAGAAAGCTATCCGAACCAATCTTAGAATAATGAACGCCTTAGGTGTAGAGACATTTCAGGTGCTACAACAAGTTCCTCAAGCTTTGATCATCCATCATTTGAGTTCCCATAAACGCTATCAAAACCATCCTTACGTGTATTTTGTTCACTCCCACTCATACTCTTATTAACAACCGGATCATATCCCTCTTCATGAATATAGGTTAATTTGTTTAATTGTTAAATGAAACATATTATGTCATCACGAAGAACATCTTATTATCATTATTAAAGATTCTTTTTGATATATTTTCGAATAATATTTTTTGTTTTATGTGAGCATTGTTTTTACACAACAAATTATGTGATTGGAAACTTTAAACATATTTCAGTATGGGGTTGTAAATGAATTGAACAAATACGGATGGAGCTTTTTTCATTTTCGTTCGTTTAATTTTAACCCGATAAATAAACGGACACGAACGCTTAAACATGCGAAATTTCTTGTTCATGTTTGTTTATTAAGAAAGTGAGTTATTTATGTTCGTTCATTAAGACATTAAACGAACCCTAAACGAACATAAAAGGGTCGAAAAACTCAATAACACTATTCTTGTACAACTTGGGGTCAGGCCTTCTTTTCGCACTATTACGGATATGAAAATAATGGTAAAATATGATTCAATTGTCAACTGTCCCTATCGGAAATTAGGATTGACTATGGATTCGAGACATAGCACATGGTTTTATAAAACCACACGATTTTCCCGATCTAAATCAAGTAGGTTTTACATGAAGAAGATTTGGCTCAGCGTGTTCTATTCGATACGGGTAGGAGAAGAACCCGACTTAAAAAAACAAACATAAACTTTATTAAATTACCGCAATATATTGTTTTAGAGAAATGTTATGTTCACTAAATTTCTTACACAAAAATATTCACAAAAATAGCATCGCTAACTATTAAATTTTCCTTATAGTTCGATCTTCACTTCTTTGTGGTGTGGTAATTCTTTTCAACTTTATTGTTCCGTATTTTTTTTTGGGGTATAATCCTTTACCAAAAAAAAAGTCCTCGTAATGTGTCAAAGGAGGTTGTAGCACCAATTAGTATGTCGTTATAATTTGAATCTGTAAGATTTTTGGTTCGAATGAAACGAATTCATCCTCTTTTCAAAACTTACGACACTAAAGAAAAGATACTTTTTATCTTAAATAAAGTTATTTTTTCTATCTTTTTATGATGCAAACTCACATCATTATCAATTTCTCTAACTAAATCTTTAAATCTTCGTTTTATATCTTTTCTGCAATTTTGCAATAATCAAATTCACGTATTCGTCTTAATATATATCCAGCTATTTCCTATTATAAATAACTAGAAATATTTGAACATTTTAAATAATAAGGATGCAAATTAAAACTTTGAAACAATATAGCATGTTCTAAAGCAATTTGAATATCATAATAAGAAAGAATCCAACAATATAGCATGTATTTAGTTAGCAAAGTATATTATAACATTTCGAATTTTCGATCTATAATTTGCCCCTCGTAACCCTTACTAACGATATTATCGAGGAATTCAGTTTATAACAAAATGATATTAGTCCCGTGAAGTGTGTTACTCATGTGATCAGTGGGAAGGATCACATCGAGTTGCTAACTCCGGTTAGAGTTACGGCAAACAATAATTTCGGGAATGAAAGACCAACAAACAAAACCCGTTTAAACATATACGAGCAGTATAGAATACTTGTTTTGCTCCATACCTACCCGACTAGATTACCAATACATCCTTTACACTTAACACCAAATGTTTCTCTCTTTGTATTTTTATTTTAATCAAAAATGAGATCATGGTCGCCCTTTTAACAAAACAAAAACATGCAGAAATCAAGTTGTCCTCAAACTTTCGGTCTTTCGGCAACCTCTAAAGTTTAAATGAAGACAGGAAATGTAAAAAAAAGCAAATGGCCAACTTGCAAATAAAGGTAAGAAAAGGAAGGCAACTAGAAACGTAGACAAATACGGAGTAATAAGTTTAGTCAAAAGGCAGGCGAAATAGGAGGGAAAGGGTCAAGTCACACACCTATATAAACTCCCACATCTTTCAAACCAAAAATCACACACATTTACATATTTATATATTTTTTCACACATCAAACTCATTTCTCCATTCAAGTTTTTGTTGGAAAATTTAGTGCACTTGTGGGAATAGTTCACACATTGTAATGGGTTAGGAGGTACGGAGTGTACACCCATAAGGTCTATGGACACCCTGACTCTTGTAGTGGTTTGTATTGGTAGTGCTTGGTGAAAGTACTGTTGTGGTTACCACTGATTATCAGTGTTTCCACTGACGCAGTACTCACTGGATCATTGTTTCCACTGAATGTGTTTACTGAAGTAGTGTTTACACTGAAGCAGTGGGGTTTCCACTGAAGCAGTGTAACCACTGATAGCACTATGAAAGTACTGATGAAAGTACTGCTTGTAACAGTTTTGACCTATTCAGTGGCAGTTGCAAGGTTTAATGACCACGTTTAATTGGGTCATGTAACCACTAACGGCTTAATGGGGATAATTATGAGGCTATTAATGGGCCGATTAATACTCATAATTCCATTGAATTAGCCAAGAGTATTATCCTATAAATATGATATCTGATTATGCATGAAGAACACACACAAAACGTAAACACTTATTAGCGAAAGGGTTATAGAATTGTGCATAATTCTCTAACTGCATTTGGTCTTATCCCAAGTAGATATTCGTGTAACCCAGGCATTAGGGCAATAGTTTACTTGTGGAAGTGATTACACATTCGAAGTGATATCCGGTAACCACCTAGTGGTATTGCTACTGGGTCATTGATTGTCTTAACCTGTTCTGGGAGCTACACCCCCAAATCAAAGTACTATTTTGTGATAATAATGGCAACTGCTGCAATGAAACACATGGCTTCAAACTTTGCTAAGCTGTATAAGTTTGAAGGGGTGGGGGGTTTAGGAGGTGGCAGAAAAGATGATGCTTCTTGCTGTCAAGCATGAGTGTGGTGTATGTGCTAACCACACCTATTCCTGATGATGGTGAATGATGCTACTGGTGAGCAGATCAGGAGGAGGAGCAAATGGGAGAATGATGACTACATATGCAGAGGTCGTATTCTGAATGGTATGGTCTGATTCTTTATTTGATATTTATCAGAACTTTGAATCTTCCAAAGAACTGTGGGATTCCTTGTATGCCAAATATATGGCGGCTGCATGCATCAAGTAAGAAGTTCCTTGTTAGTAATTTTCACAAATTACAAAATGACTGATTCAAGACCAGTTATGGAACAATACAATGAACTTCTTGGAATACGTGGAAGGTTTACACAACACAATATGAACATGGATGAGGCCATTAAAGTCTCTTGTGTCATTGACAAACTCCCTCCTTCTTGGAAAGATTTTCAAGCATACCTTGAAACATAAGAAAGAGGAGTTAACTCTGGTTGAGTTGGCAGTCATCTGCGCATTGAGGAATCTCTCAAGATGCAGGATAATGACAAGCCAAAGAGTAGCAATGCTAATGGACCATCTGTTGTCAATATGGTGGAGCATAACTGTTAGCCTTAATAGTTTTTATTAGAAGTAATGGTCATTCACATTTAGGAACTTTGTAACGTGTGTTAGATATCGTGATAGAATAGTCAACGGGCTCGTGGATTGGGCTAGGCTAAATGGGTATTAGTTAGTTAAGCTTAGCCTTATTATCAATCTGTCCAAGCCCATCTCACGGCCCATGGCCAAGCCTTAGGGCATCCTTTTGCTTGTACTATAAATACCCCTAAGTATGTCATTGAGGGTGTGCTTGAGTGTGTGTGTGTGTGTTTTCCTTTGAAGCAATATAACAACTTATTGTTTTCATCTTTCTTCTCTCTACCTCTCTAAACATACATACGAATTCTATCATTCAAGTCACCAAGTTCTTTCCTTTCTTCTTATTCATACGCATAACGTATTTGTGTTTGGTTCGTGTGGTACTTGTGATAAAGATAAGGTATAAGTGATAAAAGGGCCTTTACAATTGGTATCAATCGCCTAACAATGGTTTAGGAGTGTTTTGGTTGAAGTTTTTTTGTGGTGTTACGCGTAGTTCGTTCTCAAGAGTGTCACGCTTAAAGCTTTAATTTTTGCACTTAAAAATTCAAGATTCTTGTGGTTTAAGGTATATTTGGTGCTAAAGTTTCAGTTTTTTGCAAAAAGTTTGAAGCTTTACGGGTTTTTCTTCATTTTTGAACACGTTTTGGTTCGTTGGTCATTTCTACTCGTAACTTTCTAAGCACTTGGGTGAAAAAGGTCAACATTTTTGGGTTATTCGAGTGTTTTTAAGGATATCCGTGCAAGAAAAATCGTTTGAATCGTTGGAAATTTCTTACGAGTAGAAGTCAAAAGTCAAACCCTAGTTTTCTACTCATAACTTTTTTTGGTGCAAGATTCTTCGCTTTAACGTTACTCGTGCTTCCCTCACTTGGATAAGTGTGTGTAACACTTCGACTTGTGGATATCCCTTACGCTGTGACAGTGTAAAGGATTTTTGGTTTTTAACCGAAGTTTACGCATAAGCAATACTCTTAAACAGTAGAACTCTACGCAAAGATCACACTTACGCGTAAGGTTTTACGACTAAGTTTTTTGTCTACTACGCATAAGGCCCTAGGTTCCGCGTAAGATACTTTCTAACGCCTAAGGAATCCTACGCCTAAGATCCTCCGCAATATGATCCTACCTAAGCCATCCTACTCGTACTTCTTGTTTT